>OY855916.1:13928411-14275911 GCA_963693305.1 Meandrina meandrites | reverse complement strand
AGTTGAGTAGTATCAGAAAACGAACGAGTGAGCGCAGCGAACGAGTGAGTTTTCTGATACAACTCAACGAGTGAATAAAAAACCGTACAAAGCATTTTCCATGGTGTAATTTGTTTATTTTATAGATACTGAGATTTTTGAAAAGCCAAAGTTTGTCAATCTTACGCGCGTGTTTAGGGAACCCATTCAACTGCAATGTATGCGTGTAAAACTAGAATAACTAAAACATCAGTTTCTCTTTCAAAATCAAATAGTTAATGAAGTAATGCATCAGTCAATTCTAGCAGTGCCCATCCCCCCCCCCGGGGGGGCTAACCCCCGGGCATTAGCATTTCTTTAAAAAAATGGCAAATTCCCCGCGGTGGGGATGAAGAAACCGGGCAAATGCCCCGCTCCCGGGTTGATTGTTTTTAATCTCTCGATAGTGATATAAGAATATAATACAAGTTGTTGCTTCTTAGCAATGAAGAAATATCTAAAATTGAGAAAATACACCTTTAAAAACATCCACGAACATCCACGAGCTTCTCTAGTCCTTCATGGACTAGCTTATCTGCAACGTAGTCCACGTCTTGGCCTATAAACGCCTCCATCACGAATACGCGACTCACTCCACGGTTTCGAAACCACATGTCAAATGCCCGGGGGTCAACCCGAGGTACGCAAATGCCCCACCCCCGGGACGGGTAACATTAGGAAATGCCCCGCGGTTTCCCGGGGGGGGGGATGGGCACTGCTGGAATTGACTGATGCATAACACAAGAAGTAAAACGTCAGTTTATACTTTCACAACTTTTATAAACACGTTTCAGCTGGATAAAAAAAACTTGACTGAGGCTTATAAGTTCGAATTTAATGTTTCGTAAATCAGATATTATAAAACGGCGGTATACGCTGAATAACGCAAGGACAACGCAAGCGAACTATTACCTCTTTTTTACTCCTCGAAGTCCAAAATGGAGGCTGTTGTTCAGCCACAGGGTGTTTAAAATGGCTTCAGGACTTGATACACCGAGGAGACCTTTTATCGAAGAGAAGTTTTATTTCATCCTCTGTTAGAGCCACCGATGCATTAGGCGTTTTTCCTCTTCCCTGTTTCTTGAGCTGTTTCTGTTTAGACGGGAGTGTTTTTCTTAACTTTTCAAATGCTATTGATGATGCTAACTGGATAGGACTTTCTTTTAAGGTGCCTTTCAAAACTCGCCAACATCCCTCGGGAGCAACGACGACTCGTATTCTTGCCCTTCCTTTGTGCGGACGCTTTTATGAATTCGCTGAGAAGTTCATTCAACTCAACAGGAAGAATTTCTGCTATCTCGCGTGTTTCTCCTTTTGTTTGAAGGAACACTGTCAACAAAGCAACGTCTCGGGGGTTTTTATCACCGCCTTGGGGTTTTCATGCTCTTCAATAAATGACTCAATTGTGTCGTCTAAAGACACAAACCTTGAAGCAGTTGTCTCCGCCATGTCGCCGAGACGAAAATGGACGACAATCGAAATCGCGATGCGATGTTGTTTACTAGTGAGTTTTCGTCGTTCGCGTTTGTGATTGGACGAACGACGTTTTTTCACTAGTGAGTTTTCATCGTTCTCGTTTCCTATTGGCTAAAGCATTTTACGTATCGTTTGTACGTAATCTTCTTTTCGTCAGGAAATCTCAGTATCTATGATATAAAATACAATTACATTTTGCAAGACAATCTTTTTAGATTTTTTTTAACTAAGTAAGAAAAAAATAAATAAGTTATTTACCGGCTTTGGGTCGGTCCGTATAGTGAAAAACTGTGACCTCGGTCTTGAAAATGCTGCCCGAGGCCGCAGGCCGAGGACAGCATTTTCAAGACCTCGGTCACAGTTTTTCACTATACGGACCGTCAGCCGGCGAAATAACATATATTTATTTTTTTCTAAGAGGGCACGGTAATGAATCCTGCAATCTGATTGGTTCTTAGCGCGGGCAAGATTCTCCTTTTTCTGCTCACGGGCAACAGTAACGGTTTCGTCAGTTTGATTTGGCGGCGAAACGAACGATCCGTCGAAAGTCAGTTTTGCTCTCCAAAATCGAGGTAGTTGCTCAGCAACCGTTGTAAATGTAAAAGGGAAAATTAGCAGTGGAATTAAAGGCTTTGAAGTTCTCCAAAAGGCGAGTATTGATTCTCTTTATTGACAAAATCAAATTATACCAGTTTTACGGCCGTAGTTTGTCGATTCGCACTGATTTTCAAGCCATTGCGGTAAACTTCAAGTCATCGGTTTACATACGCGATTTATCCTTTCAAAAGCTAAATTAGTAACGGAATTAAAGGCCTTGAAGTTCTCCAAAAGACGACTATTCATTCAAGTTATAGTTTTATGGCCGTAGTTTGTCGATCGTTGTTTGTACATTTATATTCGCACTGATAATTTTTCACGCCATTGCGGTTAACTGCAAGTCGCTGGTTTACAGACTCGATTTATTCTTTCAAACAGCTTGCCTTTGTGCTACTCTTCTCCAAAATCCGAACACTGCTTATCACCATTCAAGAAAATGAGATTCTTTGATAAAAAAAAAAGTCAAATTTAATTCTCGCAATTGATATTGTGCCGTGTGCAGGCGGCGACCAAACGACACATTTCAGCTTCATTCAGTTTCACTTTCGCAAACTTTTTATCAAAACAAAATACTGTGGGAATCAACACACAGGTTATTATTGACGCGTTAACTACAAATGTAAATAGCTATTTCAGATACTGTTCTCTTTTCATTATGACCTTTTCCGTGCAGTGAGTACTGTTCATTGTAGTGAATTTATTTTGTTTCGTGGTAAACAGATCATTCTGCACTCTTCCCGTAGCGATCGACTCAACATTGGATGCGCGCGTATAAAACAAACGCATTTTGCAAGACAATCTTTGCAGGGTTTTTTAACCAAACGCATTAAAGTAGGAAAAAAATAAATAAGTTATTTGCCGGCTTTGGGTCGGTCCGTATAGCGAAAAAATGTGACCTAGGCTTTGAAAATGCTGCCCTCGACCTGCCGCCTCAGGCAGCATTTTCAAGACCTCGGTCACAGTTTTTCACTATACGGACCGACCCAAAGCCGGCAAATAACTTTTGAAGAATTCTCATTTTCTTTTGGAATATTTTTCACAGACAGTAATATTGTGTATATTTTAGTCTCTTGTCCTGTCTTTCTTTGGTCCTCATTAAAATATTGTTCGCCATCGTCCTGTTCATAGATTTATTGCTAGTACTGAGGAAAATACAGTATATTGGCGTCTGATTCAATATCACTGATGTCGCGGAAAATGGAAATGAAAAAAAATATACATAGCAAATTCAGGGTAAAATTGACACAGCAATTTAATACAGCATTATTCGTGTCCTTAAATCTGTAAAATTGTCGTTCATTTCTAGTCAACTAAACAATAATAACACGAAGAATTTCATAAAAAGATCCCACAAAACAAGATAGAGCAATTATTTCGAGGAAGATGTACAGGATTGCAAGCATGGAAGTGGATCGCGATTGATTTTTGGACAGGATGATATTTCTTTTCTTTTACCACTTTTAGCATTTTTTTCTTCCTATTGCAAGACAATAAAGCGCAATTATAGCAAGCTACAGGCCATTCTTATAAAATATGATCATTTTATGCATGACAGTGTCGCTTTAAATAGCATATTCAATTTTGCTACACCTTTCCTTTCAAAAAATTCCTGTAACCTGGTGGACCCACAAGTATTCTTTTCTCTTTCTCCTACTGATGCGAAAAAGCCATCATCGGCGGTAATCTGAAACCATTGTAATAATCCTGAAGAATACTTTGAGAATTATGTTGATGTGTACAACCCACCAAAGAAAGCTTCTCTTTACTTCTTTCTATTTCAGCTGAAATAAAAAAGAATTGAGATCTAAACAAATGGAAGGAAATAAAGCCGTCGAATTCTTGCGCAGATGTTGGCAATATGACGTCACTACAACCGCTGGGCGTCGTTTGCAGACGTTGAAGATCATTGGTGTGGCTATGATAGCCGTACTCGGGCTTCTTATTTTCGTTATTGAAGATGTCCATCAGGCGAACAAAAATATCGCCACAGCAAATGACATGGAGAAACAACTACAATCAAGTCTTGAGGTAGCATCTTTAATCCATCGCTTACAAATCGAACGAGGCCTTACTGTGTTGTGTTTGGGTTCCAGAGGAAAAGACGATCAAGAAAATGTTATTAACAAATTGAAAGATGCTCGTCTAGAAACTGACAGAGCCCTTAACAAGCCAACAGACTGGCCATTTGATGCGGAAACAGTAAATGAGTTTCTTCGCAGCCCCGAAAGTTTCCAGACCCATTTGACTAAGCACAGGGAGAAAGTTGGAGAGAACTGTGAAATCGCCACCAACAAAGAGGATCAAATTGCCTTTTATACTCGTCCAATAGACATGATGCTGAATTGGTTCTTCGATACAATAAAAAATAAATCGCAGAACATTCATGTGGATTTGATTGGCTACTACATGTTACTCGCTGGTAAAGATAAAATCGGCATCGAAAGAGCGCTTGGTGGTTCATTTTTCGCAAGCGGACATTTTTCTAACACAAGCCACCTAATCTGGTTTGTTAATAATAGCATTCTGGGAAGAGATTACTTGGAGTCAAGTGGAAAACTTATGCCTGAGATCAAGGAAAAGTTAGATCAAGAACTTAACGAAACGTTTCTGAGTTTGATCGAGAAGAATCGAAACGTTATTTTCACAAACCAACCCAACAATGCTTCAGTAACAAAAGGAGAAGAGTGGTTTGATCTCATGACCATATATCTTGACAATTTGTTCATTGTACAAGAAAAGGTAGGAAAATTTCTTCATGAGCGCTGGAAAGACCAAAAACAGAAGATCAAGGCAGATTTAGGCAAAAGATTGGCATTTTTTATCTTTGCACTCCTGTTGGTCCCTTTTCTTGTCATATCTGTGTATCGCATGACGGGAACGATACAGAACTACGCCTTCCAGATTACACAGACAACTTTGGAATTACAAGAAGAGAAGAAGCGAGCAGACACCTTACTTTACAAAATGTTTCCTCGTTCAGTTGCCGAGATGCTAAAGAAGAAACAACAAATTCCAGCTGAGCATTTCAGAAGTGTCACCATATTTTTCAGTGATATCGTAAACTTCACGGAGATGTGTGGTACGATGACACCTTTACAGGTACAAAGAAACATCTTAAAACTTGTTTATATGTATAACGTATACGTCTTAAGGCTATGTCTAGTAAAGGATTTTGAAAAACAGAAATGAATGAGATATCAACAGAGAGACTACATTTGTAATGTCCTGAAAGCTCAAAACCAAGAGCTTCAGTGATCCCATATAAATGCATCTATTTGTAAAAGCCTTTCAAATTAATTATCATTAATCTATTATCGAGCGATATTTCAGTGACGTTTTCTTTGTTTATGTTTTAGGTCACTGCCATACTGGACGCAGTGTATGGCGAGTTTGATGAACGGATCAACCGGTATGACGTCTACAAAGTGGAGACAATTGGTGATGCATATATGGTGGTGTCAGGGCTTCCAGAAAGAAATGGCGCCAGGCACGCTGATCAAATAGCTCGCATGGCACTTGACTTGCTTAAAGCGGTCGATGAACTGAATCTTCCACTGTTCTACACAGGGCGGTTGTTAGTCCGAATCGGTATAAATACCGGTAAGATATATAATTATGTATTTATAAAAAGTACCTATAGTTTTAATGTAAAACTCAAAACACTTAAAAAACGAAAATGTAGGACGAATGAAAAAGCAAAAGCAGTGTAGTAAAGTAGTAATTTTTGAGTATGCACATTAATGTAAAAAAAAACATATTACAGTAAAATTAGCTTCAAAATAAGCATTTTTAAAACACATCAGGATAACCAGTGAAATAGTAATAATAATAATAATAATAATAATAATAACAATAATAATGATGATGATAGTTATAATAACGATGACAATGATAATGATAATAGTAATGATAATAATAATAATAATAATAATAATAATAATAATATCGTCGAACAAAAGATATATTTTTTATAGATTTTTTTTCAATAAAAATAGTCGTTCAGAGTATTAAGTTCGAAATTTCAAGCCAGAACGTCCGAAATGTGCTAAAAATATCGCCCGAAAGTTTTTAGTCCGAAGTTTATTGTACGGAAATCATAAGTGTGAACGTTTTCGTTGTTTAAGCACCTGCAATGTTTGCCAGTGACGCGATTTACCTTTAACATGTGTTGAGTTCTGGGGCCTCTTTATATGGAAAAGTTTTCCCTGGTGGGTGCGTCACCTTACATACCGAGCCACTCCTGGAAAGAGAATTCTTCATACATTTCTTTATAAAAAGCAACGAACTGTTTACATAAAAAATCACAAAGTATGCTCGGAGGTGGAGGGAGGCAGTAAGACACTACCTCTCTGGAACCCTTATTTTCATTCGCCCGCTGTAAACACTACCTCTATTGTTATTCAGGGCTAGGGGCATTGTTATGACCTGTTATCTATTGTTTTAAGAACCAATGAAGTAACTCGTTCCGAGAGGTAGTGGGCGACCCGAGAGAGGCCATGGGGGTAACGCTAAGTGGAGGGTCACTCGTTTTCAAGCCATCTTTAGTTCATGTAAATCCTTTCACTCGCCCGCCTTTCAGGGTCTTACAGAAATGCGCGAAACCGGGAGGACCAATTTTTGGCCCGATTGGCAAGGACAACTTTTTCATATAAACGCTTGGTAAACGATGGCTAGAAAGAGAGGGGAAAACTTTTCATTATCCATCATTTCATCATATTACTTTATTCAGAGCCATACCAGATCGAAGAGTTTTGTCCGCTGAGGTTTGAAAATTTCTGCCATGTCTTGGTGTCAATTTTTGGTTTGGTTTTATTGAATTTCCTTGCAGGACCATGTGTTGCTGGTATAGTTGGCAACAAAATGCCTCGATACTGTTTGTTTGGCGATACAGTGAACACTGCGTCAAGAATGCAAACATTTGGCGAACGTAAGTAAATGAAAACTATTTTCAGGCTTCTTTATTCCAATTGCTTAAATTGGAAATTCACTGCGAAGATCACATATCACCTTCAGAGTAGCATAGTTTAATTAGCGGAACTAAAACAATTCACACAGTTTTATTGCCTATTCTATTCCATGCATCTACTTTGACAATGTTAGAGCGATTTTCGATCAGCGTCTTAAAACAAGAACGAAAGTAGTTACTCTCACAAATCACAATGGATACAGATAATTTAGTGAACCAACCAAAACTACATGCAAAATTACCAGAAACATCTGCCAGTGATTTACGATTGGTTTTTGTTTCACTTTTACTGGGTGAGAAAGTGGAGAAATTAAAGCAAAAGAAAATTACTTTTGACATTGAATTGAAGACCGCTCTATGAACCAATTGATGCTCAACAACCAGTAAGACACTTAAAACTAACGACAGTTCGTTTTTTGCAATGACAAGCGGTGCAAAAATAGCAATTGTCCTCTTATGAAAAGATGATGCTTGAACACTCTTCATGAATCGTAATTTCATGAGCCGCATGAAGTTCCTAGAGTCTAATTTACAAGGTACGTCCGCTGCTGAAGCCAATATAATATTGATGCTGTCAAACAAGGTTCCACCTCGCAATGCAGAAAATGCCAATCACAATGGAGGAAAATGCCCAGCATACGGCAAAAGGGTCAGAAGATACAAACAGCGCAGTTACTGGCAGCATAAGATCGTCAAATCTGACTACAACCACCAAGACAAGTTTAAAGCCAGACAAAGCAGGACAAAGCAAAGCAAAGCATACAGTAGAATGAGCTGGAGAAAGTAAACCGGTAAAAATATTCTGAAGTAATCTCTTAACAGACAGCGCCGAGTCGTGTTGGTCATCAAGGAGGCCTGGAAGACAGAGAACCCGAAAACCAGACAGTGCCAGTAACTCGTTCAATCTATCCGGTATTGTGCGACTTTCCTTGGCCACAACACACTCCAAAATATGTTACAAGGAATGCCTTTTAGAGCTGGAATAAAACCACACTTGACAAACTATTTTATAAGGGGTACCACAGTGAGAGTTTCGTCTGCTGCAAACTACAAACGTCATTACATCAAGTCGATAACAGTGTACCAGAGTAAATCCAGTGTCAAGAGCTACTGTGACATTTCGACGTTCATCCAATGCAAAACTATGTCCCACGACAGGCCCGTAGCCAGGGGGGGTGCGACGGGTGCCTTGGAATTATTGTCCTTGCTACCTTCACCTTTATATGGCTTGTTTCCTAACAAACTGTCTTCAAAACGCACGAAATGGGGCCTCAGATAACCCATTTTTCAAACTTTTCTGGTGGAGGATACCCCCTGACCCCCCTACGGGCTCGCGCCTGCGGCGCTCGATATTTCGCGCCGGAGGCGCTCATACGCACCCACCCAGCAAAAATCCTGGCTACGGGCCTGCACGAACTCCATGATCATCTGCATAGTATAGTGGTCCCCCAAACAGCTGTACTTACAGTGGAAACTTTAAATCGAACACCAAAGGACAAAGCTGATTGTCCATATTATGGAGGTGTCTGTGTTAAAGAGGTAGAGATTCTATGAGTTGGTTTCCCTGGGAGGGGTCCGTAAGGACCGAATACCGTCACGGTCCGTCACGGCGGGAAAAGTTTTTCGCGATTTCAGGAGACCGTAATGCGTTTCCATCAGCTTTTCCATGGCGCCGTTTCTGGCGGCATGTTTAACAACAGAGGATTCAACTTCTCAGTCCAGAAAATTTGTAAAGGATGACGAACTGAACAATCCCATCGTATCCGATTGTAGACGAAAACGACGGCTTTGCTTATCACTGAAAACGCGAGACACGTTGTGTTGGTCATTTCATGTCCTCTTGAGCTGTTTTTTTTTTTTCATTTTGCGCTGATAATGTTTATTTGTAAAGACGTTTGCAAACGTCTGACTATAATTAAACAGCTATTTTGGGACTGGCTATGCGACTAGTTTGGTACCTTGGCTGGTACGTAAAGCGCACGCTTTTATAGAATTATACAAGATTGTTTTGTTTCTCTTCAGCTCAGAAAATTCACATTACAGAAAGCACTAAAGCTGTTTTGGATGAGATTGGGGGTTATGAAACGCATTTCAGGGGCTATTTGGAAGTGAAGGTAAGTTTTTTTGTGTCAGTTGTGAAGCATTTCTCTGGTGATACCAACCGAACCAGTAAACAGAGACCACTCTCTATATATAACATATTCGAAAATAAAATAGATCAAGGGAAAGCAATCACATACAACAACCTATTCATGCAGTGGAAGTAAATGATTAATTCCCAAGAGAAAAGGCTCGCCGGGAATGTTCGCTGTGCAGTTCATTCCCTGTTCCTTTCCCTTTTTTGCTCTCGCCCCAATTTTCGCGCGACCAGAATCTTCGCTCGCACACGACACATATCACTTCGCTCGCACGGGAACGCTTGCTACGCAGGCTGGTTGTTGTGTGGCCATTTCATTTCAGTGAATGTAAGTATTTCGAAGTTTATAAATGAAAATAGAGACGTTTACCGATAAAAAAACTTCATCAGATCTTTTATTGAGCATATATTTTAAAATATACCAAAACATTCTTATTACCAAACTGCTAATTACTTAGAGCTTTCTGACAGTCAATCAGGCCTACGTTATACCGTAAAGTCCAAAACATAAGCCGCCATAAAATAAGCCCCAAATTGCAAAATCCTTCAAAATAAGGATTTGGGCTTGATGTGGGTTTGTATGTTTTCCGATTAAAATCTATTATTGCAGAACTTGTGTTGTATTTTACATTGTTAGAGAATTCTCACGGAGACCTGTTGTGTTTGTTTCACGACTGCACGACCTCACATCGCTATGACTCTACCTTTTACGTTTGCCTTACCTATTTCACAATGAAACTACTGTTGTGTATCACGGCTTTTACCAAGAACATTTTGTGACTGAAACAGCTTTGATCAACATCTGTTTTTATTCTATTTTTTTATGGAATATTTTTACAGGGCAAAGGCAGGATGAAAACGTATTGGCTAAAGGGAGTTTTCGATCCGCTTATTGGAAAAACATATATGGTCACCAGCTGAACTGCTTTTCAGTTCATACAACATAACACGTCCTGTGACACGTTCAACTGTACAAAGCAGGTCTTAACATTGTAGTTACATTGCAAGTCAATGAAATAGTTTTTAAAACATGTCTGCATGGAGTTGGGGCTGGATGTAAATAAAAACATTATAAAATATGTTATTAATATAAGTAATAATAATAATAATAATAATAATAATAATAATAATAATAATAATAATAATAACTGTAATAATAATAACCTTATAGGGTAACGGGGTGCTCAAAACAACTTTATTTGATTAGGTCCCAATCCCTCTCCATTCATGTCATTTTTGAGTTATTTTTTTCAAAAAAATAACTCTTAGTCGGCGTGAAGACGTATTTGGCTATTAAGTGGGTGGATGGTGGATGGTTGGGTGGATCATTCATGTATGTATTTCACACCAATCAGATTTGGGATTCTATCAAGGACCAATCAAATTGCGACTTGTATATATGGATCGTTTTTATGAATAATTTGTTTTCGGTTCAAGGTACGGCCATTTTTGTTTTGCTATAGATTCAACCTTATTGGGCCGTGTTGGTCTGAAGTCTCTATTCCAGTTCTTGATTTTTATGTAGCTTTGGGTGAGAACATTGTGTGTGGGTTCTGAAACCGAAAAGTGTTTGGAAATTTGATGGTGGTGAAGGTGATTCTCTCGGTTTACCGAATCAACTAGTTCAGTTGACGACAGAATATGGGTATAGTATTTGTTGACCACTTTATTTTAAATTTTATGATGTTTTTGAGTAGAATAAATATGTGTATTGAGAATAAATGTTGTGACTTCCATTTTTATTGTCAGTGTTGCGGGTTTGCGCAACGTTTTGTTTTGGTCCCCAAATGGAACAAAGTGATGCACTGTGGGTTGTTTGTAAGGACGAGTGTTAAAGAAATTAAACGAGAAATCTTTGAGATTCTAACCGCGCGGTGTTTAAACTGTTTTCTCTCGGTTAAAAGTATAGCATTAGTAGTTTTCCTATTAGTAGGAGGTTTGGCTAAGTAATAACACGAGCGACCACAAATCTCTCAAGATTTTCCTCCCAAATTAAGAACGTAATTGTAATAGATCGAGGCATGTGCGTTTATTTGGGTTTGAGAGTTGCCAAATAATTGGTATTTTCATGAGGTTGGAATGTGGCCGGAGACGGTTCGACGTTTCCTGCTTAGGAATAGTAGGACTTCACATGGGCGGTCATGAGTTATTTATTGTACGATCGTTTGAAAAGCTCATGACGTGATGATGTTACAAGGGCACGTTTTGTCGTTTTGACAACGTGGTTGGATGGAACAGCAAGAGAAAATCATCATTTGTGCCGCGAGTGAGGGCCGTAGGAAGGTATAGTAGTCGTTGTGCGAGTCTCGCGTTTCAAGCTTCGCATTGTTGATTGCTATCTTTAGTAGTATGGCGGTGCAATGCGGTTATTTCCGTACCAATGACGTAATGCTTGCAAGTGTTTACGTCGGCCAAATTTATTTTCTTCAGATCTCTGAACTCGCCTCGATGAAAAGGCCAAAAGATTCACTTCAACAGGCTAAACCGACAAGAAATAGTCGCAAAATTGCAAACAAATTAGCGACCGTCGCTTCTGGCGAAATAAACATGCAAAGTAAACATAATCTTGTTTGTCACGTACAGAAAGTGAAAGCTGCAACGTCGCCGCATTCCATGGCTGACGCAATACCTTTTTAGTGTATTTAATATTCCCAACGCAAAGCGGTTGCAGTTGCGTTTACTCATAGGCAAAAGAAAAAAAGACAGCCAGCTTTTTGTAGCCGTTGTTTGGGCTCGTCACGCAAAAAACGGCTGAAAAGAAGAGTAGCTTTTGGGGTGTGCAGTCAAGCGTGTCACACAACTTCATCGAAAGCTATTTTTAGCACGGCCGTGGGAATATCACGTTTCTGCTTCCAGTCCAAGTAAAATCGTCACGTGGTTTGGCCGAAATGCACTGGTGACTAGAGTTGTTTGTTTCTCGCGTTCGTCGAAAGAAACACGTACTTGGTTGCAGAAAGGTTTCTGTGATGAAAATAACGGAGCCAGTTCAGAAACTCGAGAATACTTTGTTCTTGTTCCATCTGGCTATTCGTTTGCAATTTCTGGGTCAATTTGGCTTAGAGAGCGTGTTTGCGATTTTGTGATCATGTTTACGGTAAATGTTGAAAACAGTTTTCAATCCATGTTCTGATGTACTTAGCGGTTTTCTTTCGGCTTGGAATGAAAGGGGATGGATAGTTAAACATCAAGGTAACCTTAAAAGTGACTACCAGATATTTTTTTCTGTTTACTTTTGAAGAAATTACTGATGTATTTATTGTCTTCAACGGTATGGTTCGATCGATCGGTTGCACACCATAGTCATATTTACAAGGGAAAGCAGTCTAATTTTAGAACATTTGCACAATTTCTTTTTAAATTGTTTTTGAGTTATTTTTCCAAAAGTAGCTCTTAGTCGGCACGATAGACCGTGCACATGAACCATGCACAAATAGCTCAACCCATGAAATAGACCATCCCAACAGGACTAACACCCAGTTCTACCTTAAAGGGACACTGTCACGGACATTTTTTGGCTTTTTTTAGTAAAACGGCACCAAAATTACGACTAAGTACTTTCAACCACGCAGGAAATTCTTCTAGAACGTTAGGGGAAGAATATCTAGCAAATTGTTTAAAGAAGAGGGTGACCGTAAAAAGTTTTCATCAATTTTTCCAAACTACAAGGACAGAACTTGAAAAAGTCAGGCTGACTTTTTCAAGTTGAGATCAAAAGCTCCCGATGGCATCACAGTGATATCACTTTATATTTAACTTCAATACACTGGTATAGTAATTTTAAGAAAGCTCGGCCACTGTTAATAGGTTTCCAATAGTGTAAACATGTTTTTCGGCTGTTGAATTTTTGAAGTTATGCTCGTGACAGTGCCCCTTTAAGCCACCCAATCAATTGAAAAAATAACTCCCGCACGCTTAGCGTGCCTATGTTTTAATAACAGGGAAAGTAACGCTTTTGCATAGAAATCGACATCGCTTTCACATAACTACAGAAGATAAGTTGGATCTTTTTTTTTCTTAATTTCCACTCGAATAACCGCTGAAAAAATGCTTACATGAATCGGCCATTTGGTGGCTCTGTTGAAGATGCCCTGTTGTATACTTCAACAAGTGAAATTCCTATCTTATATATATATATATATATATATATATATATATATATCTATATATATATATATATATATATATATATATATATATATATATATATATATATATATATATATATATATATATATATATATATATATATATATATATATATATATATATATATATATATATATATATATATATATATATATATATATATATATATATATATATACAGCCTGAAAAAAATGTGTTTTATTGCCATGCAGTTAGTCTCTAATATTAGTAAACGAGTGTTTGGGGCATGCCTTGTAGGTTTTGTTATCGCTTTCGCAGCTGCTAACACAGCAGTGGCATTCAATGAGCCGCATTTATTAAATTAGCAATCGATAATAACTGTACGTTTGGGACGGACCCAGACGTCGTCTGGGACGGACCGTTATTTTTTTGAGGGGGATGAAAAATTCGTCGCCACAAGCAATTTTTTTGTGTTTGTCTGTGCAAACAATTTCTTTTGTCAGCAGCATCTTCCAGCAAACAGTAGCTATCGTGTCTACAAACAATATATTTTGGCCTTTCCTTTCTGCGAACAATTCTTTTCAACATTTTCTATCCTGCTCCAATAAAATAATGGTCCTTCCCTTATACTGTGATGCAACTCTTTATACCTAATATCTTTTAGTTGTACCAGAATTTGCATTAAAACCATGATAACATTTTTTTAATCTTTATTACACAACCAAAAGATACACAATAGGAAAAGAGTATATGTTATACACTCACTGTACAAGCTAAATCTACACATGTATGTGAAATTTGTTTTCAACGAAAGCGTAAATTTGAGTCGATGGATTCACGAAGTTAAAATAATGAATAAATTAATGTGACAGTAGTCAAACTTATTCAAGCGAATCCACGGAACAACTCTTGAAAGAGTTTCGAAGATCCTAAGGAAAACAAACAAACAAACAAAAAACAGAAATAAATGTACTGTAACCTTCTTTAGGAAAGCACATCTTGGAGAAGAAATTTACTATCTTGTTTCAGTATACCGTAATCGTGTCATATAATTATACCCCCCTCCCCCCTCCCCCAATAATCATATGCCTCCCTAACCACACATTTAGAAATTAAGAATATAAACTTAAGGGATTGAAACTTTCTTATTTTCAATTAAAGACGTAATGTCATCATGAATTGAGAGTTTCGTTTTTGCTATGTATAGAATGCTTTCAAACGGAAGGAAACCTTAAAACAATAAATGAGCAAAGTTATTAGTTTCTATAGACACTGTTGTGCTGCGTCAGGCGGGCAAATGAAACACTTTGTTGATAAGCAACTGCAAGTTTCATAAAAGTAAATAAACCACGGTAACGAATTTGGAGAAGCTGACGTTTCGATCGTTAGCGCTTCGTTGAAGCAAAGACTCTTTTTCCAATAAAGAAAAGTTTACTAAGGTGTGCCATCTGTGACAGAACCTTTACAAAAAAGAGCCCAAAAGTGTAATTGTATTCACATTCTTACGTGCAGATTTAATCCAATCAGAAGTCAGCAGGGAGCTGTCTGATTGGACAATGACTGCACGAAAGAATGTGGATTAATTGACAGTGGTCACACTTTTGGGCTTCTAGCTGTAACTCTTACAGAATATATTATATATATAATATATATTCTTCCCAAAATAAGCCTCCATACAACAGATCTTGTTTTATCGTTGTCTTTGATTTTTTTGTCTTTATACACCGTTTTTAGACGTAAAATCCTACCCCTCAGAGAACAAGTTCCCAAAGCATATTTATGCAAAATACAACTGTGAAAGGACAAGCACTTACCAGTGTTTTGAACCGCTGACACATATGCATGCAGTCCTGTATGATAGGATGTTGATACAACAGATGGAATGGGACGGCCTCTGTTTCCTCGGCACCAAGCTCCAAAAACACTCCTGCCAAACGTTCCTGTCGATAGAAATTGACCTGATGACGAGTGCATACTGACAATAGTTGCTTCATTTTAACACACCAGACATTTGTTCCTTACAATAATTAAAGATCATTTAAGACAAACTTCCCTACACGAAGGCAAAGTTTAAGTTACCTCCCCTCCTCTCGGCATGATTTTAAAAATGTCTTGCCTCTAGTAAGGAAAATGTACAAACTGAACAACGCGACTCTTGTTTCCGGTTCGACTTATTTTATCAACTGTAGTTATGATGAAAAAAAAAAATATATATATATATATTAACATGTTCTCGTTTCCATTGTCTTACCCTTGCATATGTGTCATCGGGGTTAGCAGTTAAACTCAAGCGATACGTGTCTTCCAGTCGCCCCTCACCGTGGTGGAAAACCTGTCAGTGACACCAGCATTTAGTTTATTAAGATACTCGTTGCATGACAAATTTACCTATAAGAGAGATAATTTACTTATCTGAGGGTCAATAACATCCCATCAGAGTGTTTATTGCCGGTTCAATATTCTGTAAGGACCCTCGTGCTTGGTTAATAAGTCAATATATTTATATACGTTAGCTGAAAATGAAGATAATAGTCGTACCTTCATCAAGTTATCCAGTGTAACAAGTGAATCCATTTCTGGCGGTGGTGACGTGGGTTCCTGTAATACAAAGCACTTATTAGAAAAATTTAAAATTGAATATTGTAAATTTTCTCAAAAGGTGGATAAAATCATAAAATATAATGAACAATTGATCGTCAAAAGACGGACATGTCACAATTAAATTAGCCAAGTAGTACACAGAGTTTTGTTTCGCAAAATTTAATGCAAAGGGTTTCTAACTTCTGACTGAATGGGCACAAAGAGCAACCGCCTGGTAAGTCGTAGTTGTCACGATATCCAACTGCGCGGTAGTCGAAAAGACGGCCACAAGCTGCAGAGGAAAGCTGAAAGCTCTAGTTGTGAGGCATAAATCCTTCGAATTGGAGCAGAAGGGATAAAGTGTTTTCCTAGCTGACCAGACGAGGAGAAAATTAAACTTTCCTTCCTTACGCCGGAGGGGAAAATCAACCCAAGGGGGGTACTCAGGATTTCAAGTGACAGGGATGATATAAGGATTTTTTGGGGTTTGAAATTTTCGGTTCCGGGATTTTTTTTGGGTAGGAAAATTTGGCAAGTATTTTTTTGGGTGGCTTGATTTAAGTAGGGATTTTTTGGGGTATTACTGACCTAGGCAAAGTGTTCTTGGATGTCTCTAGTGTTGTCCAACCAGATGAAGGAAAGATTATTCAGATGATATGATGAATAAACAAACACAAACATTCAATTTCTATGGTTTTTGATGTTTAAAATTTTAAGGGACAGAAATTCGGCATTGGGATTTTTTAGGGGTTAATTTTTGGTCCAGGGATTTTTTTGGGGTTTTGTTGGAAGCCCTAGCGATATTTTTGGGTCTTGCATGATTTTTGCTCCCATTCGATCATCCCCGTCACTTGAAATCCTGAGTACCCCCCCCCAGGAAAATCAAGCAGCGGATTCGAATTTTGGCGAGAAAATGGCCTCGCGGTACAGCTCGTTTGAAATGGCTCTGTCCAGCCTTGACTTCGTCTTAAGAAGGTTACGACAAAAACCTCAAAACCCTCCAGAAACGATGAAATAGCCCCAAAGGACACAGAAACCAAGCAAGGTAAGTACATTTTCTTTACTTTATTGAAAAGAAGCCAAAATTTTATTTCGTCGAGCGCTTTTATTCCACGTTATTTTGAACTCCATACAAAGTCTTATAGAGCGCTCAAATTCTCAACGGCCTAAATTGTAACACAACACCGTGCACTTGAAGTAGTCACGTCCCACTTGATACGCTTACATAAATCATTCATACGCTCATATAAATTATTTATTCGATCGATTTCTCGAATCATGAGTTTGGGAGCTCGAAGCCTCTCAACCTATGTGCGCTCATGGAACAACTTATCTACGCTCATTTACAGAGTTTATAGTCACGCATTCTTTACATTCAATTATCTGTTACATGTTTAGCATTTTGTCATTATTAGAATTAATTACTATTTACTTATTATAAATTCAAACTTTGTAACTTGTGGTTTACCAGTTAACAACTGATAACGGAAGATCTGTCGAAACATGTCGTATTCTCATGATGGAAGACTGGAAATGGACAGATATGTCCAGGTTTGAACGCTAATGAGATGCACGTTCTTTATGACAGGCATCACGAAGTGTCCTCGTTAATAAAAGTTTACCAAAACACACCTAATTCTATCAAATATGAAGTAATATGGAAATGTCAAATAACCCAGGCAAACATGAAGTACTTATTAAACAATACTTGCGTTCAATCCTGGACATAAGTGGAAATGGAAGAAACGAGGAGTGGGACGTGATTTTCCAACAGTTCCCACTAACCTGAATGAAAGGAATGCAAATGTCCCAACCGCAATCTCCAGAAAATTGCTGTTGCATTTGCTTGTCAATCGTAATTTGGGGACTTTCAGTTAAATGGTAAACACCCCTAGTCTAACATCAGCGATTCTACAATTCTCCCGCGTAAGGAAACTCGTCACAGAATCCAGAACAGAGCTACCGCATCTGACCAATCACAACCAACACAAAGAATGCAAGAAACCTATTAGAACCTGCAGCAAAACATGTCACAGTATCACGGTTGGTTTTGGTTTTGCTCAATTCTGATTGGCCAAAACTATAAAACAGTACGTTTGCTCTGATTAATATGGGCAAGTTCGGAGTTCCCGCACGCAAAACTACAGCATAAAACTGCTTTTGAGTCCATTAAAAACTGCTCAATCAAGAATGTGGTATCCAGTGGGTGGTTTATGTCAGTCTAATGGAATATCATCCATGTTCACCACCTGTGGCTGAGCTGGCTGGAGTGTAAGACTATTGATCCACCTGCGAAGAATCTGTACTGCTCCACCAGCTGGAAACACGTGGCTCAAATCGAAAGGATCATCGGCAGCAGGATCAAGCATTCTATTAGCTATAGCTTCTTCATTTCCGGGTGCGAAGTCTTCTTGCTTCAACATGTACTTCCACATTTCAAGTTGACCTTGAATTGCATCAAGCATCCGGCGCCTCATGTCCGGCTCAGTGCTCATCCAAGCCTTATTGTACGCCATGTCCCAGCCACCTCCAAACAATTTAAGGCAATTTTCAACCCGGAGGCCATGAATGCTTGCAAGTTCTCTGAGATCTTCCACTAAGGACTTTTCCAGAGGATCCAAAGTTTCAAGGTTGTGCTGATCAGCATCGTTTAAAGCCATATCTATCATCTCCTTGCACACCTGGAGGTAGATATCTTTCAGGTCGTGATATCGATAGTTTGGAATTGGACTGCTTCGTTGAGTTGTTTCTGTTTGCAGCAAAGGAAATGTTAACGCTTCCTCCTTCCTTTGAGTGTCACTTTGGCCACCGGATCTAGTCTTTTCAGTTCCTTCAAGACCATGCTCTGAAACAGTCTCGCTGCTTGGAAACCATTCTTCCTTTTTGACTTGCTTCGCATCGTTTTCATGATCGTGTTGATTCTGGATCAACTTGTTTGAAAATTCCATTGGACTTTCTATAATCTTCTCAACTTCCTTGGCCAGATATTCCAGAGACTTGGGGTCTTCGATGTAATCGATTCCAAGCAGATTGTATGCTCCCACGAAGAAATGCCGTAAATGCTTCTTTGTAAGAGCTTCCAAAAGGTTCCCAAGGAGCTTCATCATGCATTCCGCTCTGTTGCTTTCGGTCCACATCTCGGCACCTGTCTCTTCAATCGTTTGCAGGAGAAGATTCTTCAGATGAAATGTGACGAAACCGGTTGATTTGGAAAGATAAGCACGGTAATATTTCTTCAGGCAGCGGTAACACTCACGTTGGATGTCGTTCATCTCTTGGCTTAATAGGTATTCAGCATGCGAAAATGATATCCTTAAGTCGCAATCGGGATTGCCATTTCTTTTTGGGGGCTTTACTACCAAGTGGAATCCCTCCTGGAGAACCTTTTCAACCGTTTCAGGCGAAGGCCATTTACGATCTCTTTTGATCCACTCCCTTGCAACCTTCGGCCATCCTCGGCATCTCAAGGCGGGGACGAGATCAATTCCGAGTTTTCGCTTGTACTCTTTATCTTTATCGGTATGCCCTGTCATCTCCGTTTTTGTTCCTAACATGTGTTCAAACAAGCGTTTATTCCTCATTTTTCTATCAAGTTCTTTCTTGATATCATCTTCTTTACCATCGACAGTCGCTTTTTTAAAATCGGTTTCGGCTTCATTGTGACCCTTATCATGATCTCTATTCTTTGTGTCATCAGTCTGGTCATCTTCACCATCGCTTTTTGTCACTTGTGTAGCCATTCCTTCTTCTGAGAATTGTTGAGCATTTGCCGCAGAATCGAAGCCCGGTGTGCATTTCAAGTCTTCAGTAGACCTGTGAGCGTCGTCGCAGTTTTGTGGCGTGACAAGTGTCTCCACACTGGGAGGTTCCACACCACTTCCGCTTTCATCTGGGCCGTGACAAACAACCTCGCTCTTCCTACTTCCGCTTTCGTTTTGTGATTGACTTTCGATAGCTTGAACTCGAGCTTGGAAGTTTTTTACTGCATCGCTGTAACAAAGCTCTTGTAAAACACCAGGAAAGCCTTGAAGAATTCTGCTTGAACCATCTTCAGTCACCGATGCTTGAACTACCTCACGCGCATACTGAAAATAGTCGTTCAAAACTTCGGCGTGTTCCTTTGTATATTCAGTTCCTCTTAATGTGCAAAACAACCTTGCCATCCATTCCCACTCAGCAGGGTTCATATTATGCCAACTTTGGGCATTTTTTATCTTCTGTAACTCTTCAGACATCGTCTCAAGCGATTGATTAATATCGAGGGTGAAAGCTGGACTGTTGCCCTTGTCCTTGTTCTTCCAATCGAAAATACACTCCGGATGGACTTGAAGGTCTTCTCGCGACATTACTTGCAAAACATGTCTAACACTGTCGATAAACTCGGCCGACGCACTCCCATAAATTGCAGGATGGAAATTCTTCACAGCTGAGGCGGCCACGTACTCTGTGTCTTCCACAAGGCAGGATTGTAACACGGGGTGATCGCTTGCCTTGATTTTCAAATGCAGTGGATTCTCCGATGAATATTCGAGTAGATCGTCGTAAATCAAACAGTTGTCCGCATTAGGGAAGATCATGATATCCACATCTCCATAATCATCTGGTGCTAAACACTTTAAATCTTCAGCCGCGCTTCCATAAGGTCGCACCATGATGTGATTTTCAGTGTTCTTCCCCCAAAACTCCGACAGCTGTTCCAACATGTAACTCGCTACATGATCGTTGTATTCCTTATATACTTGAGCTTCATTTCCCCGCTCTCCTAAAGACTTTAAGACGCCGTTTAGTTGCTGGTATAAACTCACATCGCGTGCTGACGCTGCCATTTCACTTAGAGTTCCAATACTCTTGAAGTAAACTGTCGGAATAGAATGCTTTGTCGATGTTGGCCGTGTTTTGACGAGCGATTTTTCAGGTCGCTTAGCGAGTGACAACCGGAAATCTCGTGAAAACAGTTACTTTTCTGACTCGCTTAAAGTTAAACGAGTCGGCAAACTTCAATGCAATTCTCATTTTAAATTTAAGCCACCAAACCAGGTAGCTTAAGCCAGTCGGCAATTAATTTCTGCCAATTAAAAGCAACTTGCGGTCATTGATCTGACAAGGCTGTCAAATCGGAAATAGGACACACATTCTTTTTTATGCCTCTTGGGAGCTTAGTGCTGAGCAAAACTCGTCTTTTAATTTTAGCTCAGTGCATCTTCCAACTCCAAACACAAGTCGTGTATGAATTTTCTGTTGCAAGCCGCCACAAAGCGCGCAGGAGATACTCGCTTTTCCACTGGAATCGCTCGTCGCATGTTCATGCCTTGTCGTATTAGATATGGTCGAACCAAATTGCAAAACAACTGGAACATATTCCTCGAGATACGGAAATGTTCTCGCCAAATAAAGCGCATAAACACACTAATGAAAAGAAGAAGCCAAGACGCACAAGCGAGCTTCGTCTGCAACTCCCGCCATTATTCAAATTGATTTAGTCGCGCGTGTGCTCTCCTCAAGTAACATAAATCTCACTCATGAAAACACTTGTCATTTTTAAGTCGCTTAACGATGTCTGTAAACAAAGCACATTCAGGAATGTTAAGCGAGACAATCGGTGTCGTGAAAACACGGCCGTTGTTTATGAAAGTAACGCCGGAAGTTTCTGGGAGGCTACTCAGTCAGTCACCGGAGCATATCACGAGATTTACATGTAGCCAATCAGCAACTCCGTCATATAAATTACAAAGCAGACAAAACTCACGAGAAACCTGGCATGACAACAAATGGACAGTAAATGTGTTTTTGCATCTCGACATTTTAAAACTGAAATACATTAAGGCAAGATCGCCTTAAACTATTTAAAATGATTTGACACTGGCTAAAAAAATCGTGAAACATTTTATTAAAAACAATAGTAGACGTTTCGACCTAAAAGTTAGGTCTTCATCAGTAAAGAGTAACGATTTTACAAAATTATGCAAATGTGCGAGAAGACGCTAAATTAATCAAGAGAAGCGTGAATGGAGCGCGCGTTGGAGCGAAGTGAATGGAAAAGTGAATGGAACGTTGAATGCGTTGGAGTCTCTCTGGGAATACCACGCTTCCAAAAGTCTTTTATGATAATTTATCGCTCTGTCAATGATGTTTGTGTTTTCTAAATCCATGTTTTGATCGTGTCTATATATATATACATATCTAATATTTCTCATAAGATTGCCATAACTCAACAGAAAGTAAACACAAGCTAAATCTTACTCGCTTTGCGAAACCGCGTTCTATTAAACCAGTAAGTCAATTCGATTTTAATTTTAATTAGTAATCATTTATAACTGGGGATCTTCTTTGAAAACCTCAGTAGAGCTTGCTAAGATCTCCTGCAACTGATTATAATAACACGATGATATTACCATTGATGGGGAATTAAAAAAAGCTGTGTACATGTAATTTTCTTCAAGTTTTTTTTTCTTTTTTTATTTATTTTGAGGTTGAGTTGAACCAGATCATTAATCAGACTGATTGTGAATATATCGCTCACCAGAGCACAGGGAGCAGAGGAGCCAAATTCGACCTTTGTAAATATTAAAATGTTTGATTTATTTCGTAGCGCTTGTCATGCGTTAACTGACCTTTTGGTTTACGCGACGGTTAAACCAGCGGGAATCCTGTTGCGCTTGGCGTAACTTCGTGCCTCGCTCGGAAAGCTCCGCTTTCCGTTCGTTGCCCGAACGAAAGCCCACGCAATTACGCAACATACCAAAAACGGATTCCCGCTGGTTAACCGTCGCGTAAACAAAAAGATCGGATAACGTATGACAAGCGCTATGAAATAGATCGAACATTTAATATTTAGAACGGTCGAATTTGGCTCCTCTGCTCCCTGTGACCAGAGCTTTAAATTTGTTGGCATTTCCAACTATATACAAATTAATTTGCCGCGCGTCGGAAAGCTGTGTACTCTAAGTACATGCTGTGTAACACAGTAACATTCTGGGCGATGGACAGTTTTCTTAAACCGCTTCTACGTCCTTCATGAATATAAGGTCCCCCAGTTATAAGCCCACCCAAAACCCCTTACGACTTTGTAAAAAGCCCAGGGCTTATAAATTTTATGGTAAACCATTAGGACCACAAAACGTGTTCATTTAAACCAGTACCTGCGTTTGTTATATATTTCTATGAAAATCTAAATGTCTCTAGAAATGATTAGTCATATTTCCTGCACTACATCAGTAACTTTTCCCTTTCATCTCAATGATAATTCTTTTAGTGAATTGCGGCTTTCATATTGTTTACAAACATACAACCCTGTTTCGTTACTATGGTAATCAACTTGCCTACCAAGTTTCACGTACCTGGATTTGTGGAACACTGACGTCACCACCGTAGTCGTCTGTCATTGGCTGAGGTAGATGAACTAAAGATTTGCTGGATGGCATTGGTTGGTTTGCAGCCACGCTCAGGGCGCGAAGAACACCCTCCAAGGGGTCTGGGTCGGCAGCAAAGTACAACAGCTGTCAATCAACATATATAAAACCGTGAATAAACAGGTTGTGCTTAAATTGGTTTTGAATTTTTGGTATTTAAAATTTGTCAAACTGCTTTGATTTTAATTTCCTTTTAAGATTCTGATAATGCGTATGGGACATTGTAATAATGCTTTTTCATCATTTTGTTTGTTCATTAATTTGTTTTTACTTTACGTTGTTCTTGCCACTTACATCATTTTTTAGCATAGTACAGTAGCTAACGACTACTTATTGCTCCTGTTGTCTTTTTTCTCTCCAGCTGCAACTTAGGAATTTTTCCTTCTTTTGACGAGTAGACAATTACAGTGGAGCAAAATCCTCAATGTTTCTTTCCTTCTAAATCTTCCGTAATCTCGCACTGCAGTTTCAATGACAGAGAAACGTAGAGTTTTTTCAGCCGGTCAGAGAATGTTTCAGCATCCTTGCTTTTGATATTTGAAGGGCTTGAACTATTTCGAACTGCGTGACATGCAGCCCGTGAAAAGCATACGGTTGTTTAACGCCGATGTGACGTGACACAATTACCAGCTTGCGTGACAAGATGTCATTGTGCTTACCATGTCAGTATAATCCAACAAAGGAACACTGTCGTTCTGCTCGGCAAATATCTGAAAAAATGCCTGCAATGAATCAAATGAAACCGTTATGTGGCTGTCGCTTATACCAGTTTTTGAATCGTTCACGCGGCCAGGACTGAGAAATAAGAGGACTTCATGGAAACCTAAATATCGCGATATTTGTACCCGTTTCGCGCGATTCTTGTATTTCTCCAAGCGGAATTTGATAACAATATAGTAACACAGTATTATTGCTGAGCAAGGTAGTATCCGCATGCGTAACTCACGTTCTTAAGTTTTCCTTGTCTGTCAAACACAGGAAGCACATCCGGGTCCTGTGGGTTTTCTAGCTCTTGTTGTGCTGAGAACCACAGCTCTACCTGGTCACGTGAGAGCAGAGAAAATATTCACTTGACTCCGTGTAACATGAACACAACAAGGACACAACAATCGCAAAGTATGAAATGATAAGCCCTAAATGGAAGGTTGTTGCAATTACTGAAAATAGAATTAAAAGTGTTTCTAAGACTATCGGAACTTCTTAAGTAAAAACTATCGTAATTTCTACAGACTGCATGCCAAGATGAAGTCACGATTGTGGTCACAGTCTTGATACCCAAATATGGCGACACTGCATCGGGCACAAAAACAAGTAAGCTTGTCTTTTTAGATAAACTGCTTAAAAGAGTTTGTACGTCAGCTCCCCAAATTCGACACGCTGTCGGATTCAGTCACGAGGGTAAATAAATGAACTGTTTCCTTTCCTCTTTTGCATATCACCAAACCGTGCAGTTTGGTTTGTAAAAGTAGTATCATTACACTCAATCCCAAAAAATTCTCCAGCCTCTTCCTTCTCCTCCCTAACCAAGGATACTTTGATAAACACTGATAGTAGCCAATCAGCATCGTTATTTCACTGATTCACGCCAACACACCTGGTCAAACTGTTCCTGAGTCACCCTCCCTGAGAATGACGTGTCCACTTCACGACACCTTTCCAGAGTCAACAACAGATCCATCTTTGACGCTGGGGGCCAGGGCTGCGCGGCCGCCAGCAGAAACTTCCGCCAGTCGATGAATTCAGTTTCTAAAGACAGCAATGCACAGACGTCCTGTAACTGTTGAGTAAGAAATGGTTTAGAATTAATATTGCATCTCTCTTTGCAGTGTTAATACATTGCTTAGCAGGTAGATGGGAATCTACCTAAAATCGTCAATAAGCAGTAACTGTCTTGATGAACTAAAAACGGAAAATACTGCAGTGAAAACAAGTAAAGAGAATTTAACACTGATTCAAGCTTGGGGCTGAAGGGGACAACGAAACGATAAGAGGACATTAAAACCGCTTGCTGGCAACTCGAAGAAACGTTCCTTGTAATAAGGTGTGGCCAATAAAAGCTAAATTACCTTCGTTCAGAACCAGGGTTAATGATCGGGTAATGATACAAATTCTCTTTGCTGGTTTCAAACATTTCTTATTGTACTAGTGTGGAGAATTTACTTCATTTTGTTAATCATTTCATTTATTTTAGTGACCTGTTATGTATGATGGTATGATGAGAAATGAAAAGCTTATGAGGAGTTACCATGTTTAACGTTACCTTAGTAAGGATTTTAACCACACGCATAACTCGAATGGAACTGGTGGATGTTTGGTAGTGAATTTCACGTTAAAAATGTTTTGATTAAGGTGTCTTAAGTTTACATCTTTAGCCTGGGCCAAATGAGGATGAGAGTTAAAGGGACACTGTCACGGACATTTTTTGGCTTTTTTAGTAGAACGGCACCAAAATTACGACTAAGTACTTTCAGCCATGAAGGAAATGCTTCTAGAACGTAAAGGGAAGGATATCTAGCAAATTGTTTAAAGAAAAGGGTGACCATAAATAGTTTTCATCAATTTTTCCAAACCACAAGGACAGAACTTGAAAAAGTCAGGCTGACTTTTTCAAGTTGAGATCAAAAGCTCCTGATGGTATCACAGTGATATCGCTCTATATTTACCTTCACTACACTGGTATATTAATTTTAAGAAAACTTGACCGCTGTTAACAGGTTTCGAATGGTGTAAACATGTTCTTGGGCTGTTGAATTTTTGAAGTTATGCTCGTGACAGTGTCCCTTTAATGAGAGCTGACTTTCATGACAGTTTTCGTCAACTCTGATCCACTATCGTCAACTCGGGCCAAACGAGAACGAGAGTTGTCGAGAGTCCGTCAAGAGTGACTACAAACAAGAGAAAACTCTCATCGACTCACACGAAAATTTGCACGCGTTCAAAGTCGATGAGAGCGCATGAGAGTTTTAGGCCAAACGAGAGCGAGAGTTTGAACTCTCTGCAGCAACTCTTCCTCGTTTGGCGGAGGCTTCGGAGAGAACTGCACTGATACAGTAACACAAAACAAATTGGGCCAAACAACTCGTGTTTGCTCAAGTTGTTGAATTTTTGTTTCAAGGCTCGAAGTATTCACACTAGATTAAGATAACAGGTGAACCTTGTCTAACCTACCTGTGGCTGTGTTATGTTCATCCACGAGTCTGGAAGCAACTCCATTCCATACTGTTAACAAAATCAAACAAAACACAGGAGTAAGGACGTGGCAATTATATAACTCACAGTTGTTGTAACTAAATTCTATGGAAGACGAAATTTTCATCATGTCAAGAGCGTGGGACAAAGAAAAAAGCTGAGTCCACAACGGTAATTGAACCTAGGACCTCCCAAATACTAGATTTTGTTTCATTTAAGTTTGACTATGTGCACGTAATAGTAAATTTTACAAGCGTTGTCTAAAATGGCGAAACTAACTCACTCACAGTATTTAGCTCTTTACTGATTTTACAATTGAGTTTTTAACCCAATTTTGCACTGATTACGCTTTCGCTTCGTTTGTTTTATTCGTCACTCGTAATGGTATACTAGCGCTCTAAACAATCTCACAACCTCGACTTAACCTGTTTATCAAGTTTTAGCGAATGAAAAGCCACTGTGACAATATTCACTTCTGCGCTAAGTTAAACTGAACGTACATGGACGCTGAAACATTTTTTAAGTGTTGACTGGGTTATACTAATACACGACAGTGTCGGACAGAAAATGTGGCAGAAACCAACAGGGTTTTATACTTTTGACAGAGAACAGACCGTAAAAAGAGAAACAAGATTGCAAGCACTTCACAGCAGAGAATACCCTGCTAAAGCGAAGACACTCTAGAATGCACACTCACCGTCAGTGCTGTCATGTCCAGGATGGTGTCACTGAACGCCCGGTTGGAGATGACGCCAGTTGGGGCTGTCTCTTCAAGCTGTCAACAAAAACGAAAAACACAGTTACAAAACCTTTCTCACTTTTCTCACAAACTCTTAATGGCTATTTATCAAACAAGGCTATAGACTGCAAATGTGTCAGGCAGAAAATTCAAAAAGTAAATTTTCTCACAAATTCTTAATGGCTATTTATCAAACAAGGCTATAGACTGCAAATGCCTAGCCTGTGCGTCAGGCAGAAAATTCAAAAACTAAATATGTAATGTTATGAAATAGGTGCGAGAATAGTTTTCAAGTTTTTTACCAATTAGTTGGTCATGAGAATGAGTTTCTATTGTTTATCAGAAAATGAAAACTAGTTACGACTTCCGGTCAACTTCTGGCGCGAATATAGAAAGGAGCTTGGTGACCTCTCGCCGGTTTCTGCCTCAGATTCTCTCTTCGCTATCTTCGGATCGAAAATACGCGTTATAAACTTTCAGATCAGAGCACAAAGTAAGTTATAGAGACTTACAATGACCAGGTTTGTTTGTATTCAATCTCAAGGCCAAATACCTCAGAAGTTATTCTTCAATCTTGCCAAAACATTTCTCAAGATTTTGATTAAACAAAATAATTCTTAGCCTGCCAATACTCATATTGACTCTGGAGAAAATTCCACACTTTTTTCCTCCAAATTTAGTTCGGCTATTCTGTCGCATGCTTTTCAATCGTACAGGAAATTATTGTAAATGACGATTTGTGTTATATACATTCAACATGTTGATAAATGAGAAATAATTTTTTAAAAGATATGCAAACCTGTCGATATAGCTTCAATAATTGGGCCACGGTGAAGGTATCACTCTGAGGTACCTCGATAGGGCTCGGAGGTGGGGGCGGTGTGGGCGTCTTGAATGTCTTTGTGTCCTAAGGAGGGACCAACAAGAACATGTTATGAAGAAAGGCAAATGCAGTATTCACAAGGAAAAATTGGTCCAGTTACCAAAGTTCGATACTTTACTACTGTGCTGGCCGGGGAGGTTGTGGCTGGGTTGAGTTGTGTGGTGCTCCTTGGGAACATCCCCTCCATAGGGTAGAGTGAGAAACAAACACATTGACTACCCTTACCTAAGATTACCGTCGTTTGCATCTAAGCGTTAACAAGAGACGCCGAAACATGATCTAACTGGGTATTAAACGTAGCATGATTGGTCATAAAACGTTTGACGTTTCGCAGAGCGTAACGACAACTTTCGAAATGGCGGGAAGATTGGATTTAGAAGAGTTCTTCAGAGAAATTGATCCTGATCTTTGTCAAAGTGGATACGCCTTTTGATAAAGTGGGTTCATTTCAAGTGTAAGTTTCGCCCGTACTTGTTTATGGTGAACATTTTGAGTGCGAAAGTTCGCGTTACGATCTGCTAAAGTTCAAATGTTTGGCGACCAATCAATTAGATCATGTTTCGACATCACGTGTTCACGCTTCGATGCAAGCGACGGTATTTTCCAGAGGACTACCTATACAGTCAATAATCAACATATCACCCTTTCTGCTTGCACTTTGGCACTGTGACGGCTGGAGGGGTGAGGGGGGAGGGGGGCGGGGGGCGGAGAGGACGAGGGGAAGGAGAGGAAAACACCAATTTGCTAAGCACAAAGAAATGTTCTGAGAAGTAACAAGCTCTTACCAAATCAACAACAAAGTCTTTGTCCTTAAGTAGACTTTCTTCTTGTATCTTTTCTTCTCTCTCGACAGCAAAACGTATAGTCTCTGCCATTTCCTTGATGCTACAGATAATGTAACAGTAATTTAAAGTTAAAGAAAACATCTTGTGCCTGTATAGACAAGAATATATCAACTATTAAGTCCCCTCAATGTTTCTATCCATTGCCTGCGTCCTGTTTAGTTATCGTTTAAATCTTAACAAACTCTTCTAAATTAAACAAAGAACAAGTGCAAGTGTTTCGACTACTCATTGGAGATATAAACAAAATCTAACCTTTAATCCAAATGAGATAGAAATTAAAGATAACATTTTATAATCACCTTTCGATTTCTTGCAAGAATCTTTCTCCCAACCAGTCGTCCATATCTTTGTAAGTTGAGTCTGCCTTGCCCTTAAAGACAATTAAAAATTACTCGTTAATTTTTAAAAAAATACGTATAAAATCGGAAAAAGCTCTCTATAATGGCTCATAATGGTCCACGAAAAACCGCGTGAAGTTACATGCATGAGTTAAGATACTACGCATTCCCAGAACAGAAACGGTCGGCCACTCTTATTAAAAACTTACCAGTTATAGTAATAATGACCAGAAATAGAACTTTAATAATAAAAAATGCTACCTTAAGTTCTTGAAGGACTGAAATAGCGTGGTTCTTGATCATTTCAAGTCGAGTTTTTAAACCGTTATCTGCGAAAAAGAGAGCAAAACAATTCCTTGTTAATAACTAGAGAATTCTAAGAAGTCTCAAAAGCTAACGCGACCGCCACGATATGACAAATCCTGACATGACAAAGACTTCACACCAACAGATAAGCGCCGTATATTATGTAGTTATCCTGACCTTCTGAGGCTACAGCTCCAAGGAATTCTTTTCTTGCTCTCTCTTTTGTTTTCTGTTTCAGCATTTCCTCCTCTGACTGTCCTTCCTGGTCTTCTGGCGGAGCTACAAACCAACAAGTTAAAGAAGAAACATCAACGCCTTCCATACACTTATCAGCTATGCTTTTTTTTAGTAGAAACACAGCCGGGTACTACTGAAAATCCGCCAATTTGATTGGTTCTCCCACCGTTTTCTATTCGCTGAAAGAACACGATCTTGCGGGCGTTGCTTTCTAAAGGGTTTCTTTCTAAAGGGCTTATAAGAACATAAACTTGTGGGTTTTGGACTGCAATCCTTTAGAGTTTCTACTTAAACAATAAATTAAACTACTCGACCTCGTTTTCTATGAGCGCTCGTAGAAAACTCGAGTTCGTAGTCTTATTGTGAAGTGCTAAGATCTGATGTTGTATGTTGATACCAAAATGAAGGATTACGGGAAGACAACGTTACCTTACGACACATATAAGTTTATTGCAACACACGGCATAATATACTTTATCATCAGTAGGTCTTAAGGGTTTCCAAGTGTAGTTTTCCTAATAAATCAATTCACTTCAAAAGCTTTCAAGTTCAAGAATAAAAAATCTGTTTCATTCAAGTTTCATTTCGAAAATTGTTAAACCATTATTAGCACATGAGTGAACAAGTTATTTCATTGAACAAAAGTTGATAGTTGTTTATATAATGAATGTACGGAAATCATTTAGTAGCCTGCCGAGTAATATTAGGGCGCGAGTTTGAGTGGCGCGCGAGAGCGAGAAAACGCCCGCGCGCGGGGTAGAGACACGCGAGGAAAAGGAAGCAACTAAACAGTACATACGAGGCGGAGGCGTCTCAGTCTTGGATGGTGATATACCCTTTCCTGGACTCTTTCTTCCTTTCTTATCTTTTTTATCTTTTGCTTTCTTCTGTAACGCCTCTCGTTCTTTTTCCTTTTCAAGCTCGGCCTGTCGTATGGCTTCTGCTTCTTGCTCCGTCTGATCTATCAAGGCCTGGTAAAGACAAGAAGAAAAGACGAAGGCAATTTACAGGCGAATGAGTCAAGTGGAAATAAGTGGAACGAAAATTTGGAGTTAACTAATTTACTTACCATTGTCTCAATGATCGTCAGAGCCATAATATATGCATCAAAGACAAGCTGAGTGATATAAAGAAACAAGAATATTGGTCAACATTCAACCCGTTATTAGTTTCCCAACCTTATCGGCAAAACATGTACCGTTTTTCTTGATAGGTTGCAGGCGAAACTCAAGAGAGCTACCGTAAAAATCCAGCTTATTTTTTTTAAATCCTTGTGGGCTCATTTTTGTTTGTAAACACAATACAAGTTCTACAGTCGTCAAATGAAAATCAGAAGTTTCTGAGCATAGTGTAATGATAAAATACAAAACAACCCCAGCAGTGAACAACTTAATAACAAAAGATTAATATAAGGACAAGGCTTATAATCGGAGGGGCTAGTTATCGGAAGCTTCTCTGCCGCTGAGATCTGGCAGTAGGGGGGGGGGGGGGGGGGGGAGGGGGCTTATGGGCATTTTATGGGACATCACAATATATGAGTTTACCAAGGGTAAAAAATAACTTTGAAGTAAAAAAAAAATTATCCAATACGGTAACAGAATAAAGCGGGTTAGTTTAAAAACTGTGCTTCCTAAGCTATTTTGGAGTTGTGCTTTTTTTTAAAGTTTTACAGTGTAGTGATGTTGCTTACTTTCTCATCCGGGTCTGCTGGTGGCACTGGTGTGTCGGGTTTATCGGCGTCAGCTGATTTGTCCTTTTTCTTGTCACCTTTCTTGTCCTTTCCCTTCCCAGTGCCTGGTTCACCGGACTTGGGACGGCGGGGAACTAATGGAATACTAGGAAATAAAAGAGATGTACAGAATTACAAATACGATTCACACAATGAAACAGATAAAAAAATGGATTACAAATTCTAGTGCACGAATTGGCACTAATTAGGGACACTAAAACAAAATTTAAAAACAAATATGTACCAGCAAAATACGTAATTAAATAAAATATGTAGAACAAAGACGAATTAGATAAAATAATATCGATTAATTGAAAGTATGTTACGCTAGGTGTTACATATATGGTATGTCGTCCAGGGACTAAGTCTTTCTACAGTTTCTCATTCTCTTGAAAGCTTTTAAAGAGGGCGCATTTCTTTCGTCACTAGCCACGATCAAAAGGCCATTCCCGAGTTACCTTTTGCCTCAGTTTCAAAACGAGTCTAATTGCGAAACCATTCATATGAAAAAGTGTTCCACCTTCACGTCCACTTTTATGCAAATCAAAGTCATTTTCATTTGATTGGGTTCGCACGAAGACTCATATTGAAACTGAGGCAAAAGACAACTCGGAAATGGCCTATTCTGATCACTGTTTACGTATGAGAGCATCGTACCGTGGTTTCTGTTCCTCCTCTTGTGTTTCTGCAGGCTCAGGAGTCTTTGAAGAACCTTTATCTTTGTCTTTCTTGCCTGACGGACTCTTCACCTCAGTTTTTTCAGCGGTTGCTAAGTTTGTAGCACTCTCGCTACCTCCTGACTTAGATGACGCAGACTGCAGTCTTACAGTCAGCGGCAGTTCCACAAGTGGTAAGCGCGCGTAGTCACTGACTGCTTCAGATGGTATTTTACCTGAAAATAAAACACCTTATGAGGAACAACAGTAATGAAAACATCGTCTATTGTTAAATGCAAGCGAGACAAGTAACTATATATTGATGACTTCCAAGAGAAGGCTTGGCGGCTCTAGCCAAGCATTATGAGACTCAAAAGCCCTCCACGTGAATGATCAAGTAGCTCGCCACGAGTGTCCCTGAAGCTCAGTGGTTAGAGCACCTGACCGGTGTGTGAAGGTCCTGGGTCCGATTCCCATCAGGGACTCAGAATTTTCCTTTGTCCCACGCTCGTGACAAATGAATTTACATCTATCTTGCTTTAAAATTATGTTATTTAAATTACACCATACACAAAGTCCACAAATGGCTCGATTGTGTATATTTAGACCATAGGTACGATACATAGATTGAAACACTTTTCCAGTTTAAGCTTCTGGAAATCTGGAGTTTTTTCCGTTTACTCATCATCGATATTTTAAACAGCAAACCCTGTAAACCATGCTAAATTACGTGCACCAATTTTTCAAAATCAGGGCAGTTTTCTACAGGCTTTATTTCTGAAACAATCTCGGTGACCCCCACGTTTTTTGTATTTCTGACACAAGTAACTCATTATCCGACGTCGGTAAAAATTTAAGAAAAATCTATCGACTAGAAAATTTTCGCGCGAACGTCCTTAAGAGGTAACGGCGGAACAGATTTCCACGGGAGCTATCAACGACAAACTTGAGAAAAGACTACGCTGAACCTCAGTTCTCAAACGCATTAATTATTCATCAAGTTAAAACAAAATGATGGTGATTTGGAAAGCTGATCTAATTTTCCTCCTTGGTTTTAGTTTCGATTGATAAGATATTTCAATCACTCGAGAGAGTGTTTCATCACATTTCCAAACAGCTCGAAGTTCGTCAAAAATACTCCGCTGCGAGTCGTATTTTCAACTCTCTTCTCGGTGTTTGGAAATGTGATGAAACACTCTCTCTTGTGTTTGATAGATCAGCACAGCAGCTCACCTTCCATGCCAACGTAGTAATCTCTCAGCAAGCGTACCGTGTCTTGGTACCGGTCCACCTCTGCTTGCATGAGTGTGACATAGAAGTTAGTCAGGAGACCTAATCGATCCTCCAGCCACCCTTCACTCATCACTGATTGCCGCTCCTTCTCTGCCAGCTCTTTTCGGTTATCGCAGATATCATACAGACGGTCACAAAGATCCTGAAAAGAAGACAAAGGCTTCAAATAGTGAACAAATAGTGAAGAGTAACGCTCGCCTGCTGCAAATCTTCATGAATTAAATTTCTTAGTCGTTTAACTTTTTTTATGCTGGGCCCTAAAACAGTAATTTTAAAGATATAAATTCATTTCCTCAGAAAACTGTTCTCCGCACCACTGTTTGGATTGGAGAGAGTTGGTGTATAACTACACTTTAAATTTATGAAATAACAAAAAGAACTCTAGGAAGCCATTTTTAAATTTCGTCCAAAATAATGTGACTTGAACGCATCCTGAAAGTTAAAATGTATATGACATAAAAATATTTTCTGCTTATTTGAAAGGCCTTTCAAAATTCGGTAGAATGGCGTTTTTCCTTTTGAAATATCTTTTTTTTTGTTTCAGAGTGAGAGATATTGACATTTTTCTACTATGCAAATTAGATCAGTAATGACGTCATAAGATTTGCTTAAGTTATTTTCCGGATAAAGATCACTCTGATGGTCGCTATGGAGTTGTCAGTGATGAAGAGAATATTCATGTTACATACATCAAGTTGTTGATGTAGTTCAGACTTGGTATCTTCATCTCCTCTCATGTCTTCAGCCACATCGTTGTACGACTGCAATGCAAATCACACAGGAAATACGGTTAGTAATTCAAATTGACGGCAAAGAAAACTGACTGATATTAAAAACGCTTGTGCAATCTTTCAAACGCACCTTTTGCCATTGTAGAACATACTCCTGTTTCTCGTCAGGCCTCTTCAAAAACGCTACAAAATCTTTTCTGGTTAAAAAACAAAAACAATCAATCATTCAATCAACTCTTTTTGGACAATCGTGGGTATAGCGGCCGAGCATTAAACAGTCAGAAAAACAAGGGTCATCAGTTTTCAGTAATCATCGTAAAAACACAAGAAGAGTTTATTACTCTTATTAGCTACTCAAAACGTTGCACAACAATTCACAAAGACAGCATACGTACATTTGTTGTAGTAAGGATCTTGACATTGAAACAGGACTTTTTAAGTAACTTTTTGGGGTACATGTCAGTTGACCTTGAACATTTTTGTTTATCTGTCTGTTGAGAATTTGCCCCTATATAATGCAAGTTGTCAGTACAGTCAACCCATCTACTATTGCGTGGCGGCCAGAAATGTCTAGGAAAGCAACCCATATTAAACAAGGATAGTAATAGAGCAAAGAGCCGGAACATACTAAAGAAAGGTTTGCAATTGTTTCATTATTTGTTATTTCTAACCTTGTTCCGTAGAAATATCTGTGAATAAGTTCCCTTTCGTGTCTGATCATTCCAAAAACCTTTTTACACGAGTCGATGTATACTTCTTCAGTATTCTCCCATTGAGATGTGAGCACACCAGCAAAGTTCTATAAGCCACAAAAGTAACTCTTAATAAAACATCGCAGTCAACAGGAATGTAATCAAAACTGTAACAGGTGCAAGCAATACCTCAATTCATGAGAGGGGGAAGCTTTAGGTATTCTAACTAAATGTAGCTCAATCATACGTCTGCCAAATTTCGAGAACATCTAAGCTTTAAGTTTTTTTGTCCAAATTGTAATCCATGTGAATCCTTGCTCGTTATTCATCATTTCTTCCTCGTGGGTTGCGATCATTTGTGGAGTATTGTTTCCCAAAATCAAACAATTTATTATTTGGCGCGATCTAAATGTGTTCTGAGCTTCCGAAAGCATGCTTGAAAAGAAAAGATCGCAGTGTCTTTTAAACAAATTACTCAACAAAAGAACACAGTACTTAGTTTCGATTAGTTTTAACTAACTTCTAAGTAATTTATTATTTTGGTTTGTTGTTTTTCTTCCATTTCTACGTACATTTACATTTCAGCCATTGCGAAAATGGAATGGCTCAACTCTGCTTAGTTCTACTCGTTGTCTTACTCTTTCACGTAAACACATTATTAGGGCAATTTCAAACGTCTTTACGCGACAATGCCACAACTCTGTGATATTGATGTACGCACAAAACACAAGACATTGCACAAACCACATCAATAGGCTGATCGACATATTCCCAATCCTCTGACCCAGGCTCCGGCTCGGGCGGTCCTTGCGGCTCTGGTGGCTTCTCCTCCTCAGGCTCTTCAGCGCCTTTTTCTGAGGAAAACAAGTTGCTATGGTTACTTTTTCACATGGAGTAGTCTCCTCAAAAGTTTAAATGCAGATTAACTGTTTCAGCTATGGGAGCTTTATTAAGACATCCCTGAAGCTGGGCCCGGCGTACACAAACATTAACACATACTAGGAGACTTGGCTCTTTTTGATCCTGGTCTTGATCCCTTGGACCCAGGCCTTGAGCCTTTCCTTGATGCTGAAGGAGACTTGGAACCTGATCTTGAGCCTTTCTTAGAACTTGGAGGGGTGGGGCTGCGGCTTTTAGTTCCTTTCTTTGAGGCGGGTGGGGAGGGTGAACGGTCCTTTTTGCTCTTTCTGGACTTTGGCGAACCTTGTGGCATGAAGAAAGGAAAACGTTGATTAGAAAACTTTCTAAACAATGTGCCGCGGCTTTTCACGACTAATTAAAACCAAAGAAATGACAAAGCCATTGTCAACTAGCTATGCTAGGAATCACCATAGCAACACATTGAACACTAAACCAGTCAGAAGTTTACACAACAGTGGCAAGACTGGGACAAGCTGTGACATACATTTCCTGTACAAATGATTGGCTAAATAGAAAACATCTTCACTCGGATTGGTTAGCTATATAAAACACGTTGTTCAGGTTTTATCACCCAGGTATAGCACTCGATACTAAAGTTAACAAATGCATGATATGGTACAACAATTTAAATGTGATTTGATCACACACCTGGTTTAGAGTCTGCCTTACTCTTCGTAGTGCCCTTCTCCGACTTGATTTCAGATTTGGCCCCTGCCTCAGACGGGGCCTCGGACGGTGGAGGAACGCTATCGGGAGGAGCTGTAGCAGCTTCACTTCCCACTCCCTCAGTTGGAGGCCCATCACCTTGTGTAGATTGTGTCCCCGTTTGCGCCTCACCTAGTGAGAAATAACATACAAAGAGCAAGTGTTTAGAAGAAATACATCAACAACTCCTATAAACCTTTGCTTTAAATATTAATTTTTACACACTGATGCCAATTATTTCATTTAACGCTAGCTCTGAGAATGTGCAAAAACATAACATATTATTGCCGGAGAAACATGAATATCACCTTCAGGTGCTTGTCCGGGATGTACGGAAGGTTCCTGTTTGAAAGTAAAATTCTGTATTAATTATTACAATAACAACTTGGCTAAACGGTCAGCTGAACGAGCTAGATCACGCTAATTAGAGGGTTTTCACTTGAGCCTCGAATGTAATTTGCATTTGCGTTTGCTTTGCATTACAACCTGCTTAATACCCAGTCATCTCATATGAGAAAACTGTTAGACTCGATTTTCCTCGCGCCTGCTTTTTTCCTCATGAGAGACACTGGGGACGAGTCAGCATTACTACGCTAAGTGATTAGTTTAAAGAACTCGTGCCACTTTGTCAACCAATCAGAAATAAAACCAAATCGTAACTCGCTCGCACACGTTTTCCCGCGCTTTGCGCCGGCTACATGTATTTTCTTCGAGTTTTGATTGGCGCTTGATTTGCTTGTAAGCAAAGGTTGTTTCCAAACTTCGGGCAGAAATTATTTGATTTGGATCAAGATGAAAAGGTTTTAGGCTTCTCTGAGCAACGAAGTGAAAAGCTGTCAGAGGAATTGAAACCTTCAAGGAAGACACGAAGATGTATCTGTTTATATGATAAATCAATATATATATATAATACAAAGCCATGGAGTGCAGATTATTTTCGTAATAACATAGAGATTACGACAAATGGTGACATTTTCAAAGCTTTAACTTACAGAGGGAGCTTCCTCAGGTGGTGCAATCAACTTCTGGTAAGTTTCATTCAATAGAGCGGATACTTCGTCATACAGTTCTTCTACACAGGAAAACAAAAACAAACAAATGTAAACAGAGACAACAATTATATTCACATGAGATTAAACAAGGAATCTACACTTTTAATAATAATCGTTTATTAAAGGAGTTCTACAGCACACAGAGTAAATCTAAAGCTCATTCAAACATTCAAATGACAAACTGGGTGAAACTGGCATTAATAAAATTCAAAAAGTTTGGTCCGTCAAAAGTCGACTATCGGCCGACTGTCGACCGATATGTTGGTCGGCTGTCATTCAACGTGTCAACATATCGTACAAGACTACTAAAAGTAAACATGCTCCAGTCAATTAACTCGCCAGTTCCATAACAAAACTCTTGAGATTTGAGAAGTTTGTTATCGTGACTACCATGATTGTTTTATTGTAAGCAATGAAATGATGAGTACAACTGCTCGCGAATTTCAAGGCCGTCAATTTTATTAAATAACACAGCATCCTGTTGATAAACTGAGAGTGTGTCTGTAGGATTTACCTTGACCAGTGTTTGCGTCAACTCGCTGAAAAATCCCGAACTTGGTGAACCATTTTTCCAGCTTGGGCCAGGCATCAACAAAACCTACGATCCTGCAACAACAAAACAACGTGAACGACCCTTTTGAGGCGATTCTGTTGCATGCAGTCTAGTATAAAATCGCATAAAATCATCGTATCCAAAAAATATACGTCACTAGTATATAACGACAAAGCCGCCTCAATCAGACTGAATCACTCTCAATAAAATTTGCTACATATGACAATAGTGATCAATAAACTGCAAGCTGAGGAGTGATGATGCAGCAGACAAACCTCTGCTGGACCTGCTCACGGTCATTTGATGGATCAGTAACAGACACGACTTTCTCTTGTTTGTTCATTCCTGTGTAACTGCCTTCCACTGGAGGATTGTACTCCTGGTGGTACTGCTCAGCAGACATGGGATCATCTGTGGAAAAAAAATAACATCACATGGAGAAAGCGTCTTTGATAACAACTTGTTTACAGACTTGAATTGAACAGGTCAATAACACTACTTGGATTAACCTGAGTTGAGATCAAGTGACTAAGTCTGTTTTTAATCCAAAGGATGGAAGGAGCTAGAGGCTCATTATTAACTCTCGTTTTCGTAGCATAAAGTGCCTACGAGTATTGCTAACTCGTCGGTGCCTATTTTTGGCATGGGAGGAGAGAGTCGGGCAGTGCAAGACTAAAGTGTTTTAGAACCCAGTCAGCTCTAAAACCACTAGCACGTGGCTTACGAGCCAAAAGTTTCCGCTTCAGTCGTGCTCACTATACGAGTTCATTACCAACTCCCAGTCAAAACGACAGATAGGTGAAATGGCGGTTTGATTGCGATTGAGAGGTTTTGAAATCGCTCTGCTTGCTGTATTGTGTCAAGAAAAAACTCGGTTTAAGTGCCCTTAATGGGCAGTGATAAGTCATAAAATAAAAGGTACTTACAAGTTCGTCCTTCAGCTCTCTTCAGAGAGACTTCATCAGGCAAGTCGAACAGTAATACCAGGTCAATACCGCTCTTGGGTGCAGGAGTCTGATAAGAAAGTTAAATATGGTTCACAATGAAGAAATGTCAAGTATTCCGCCATCGAAACAAAGATAGAAGAAAGTAACGAATTAAGCAAACTGCGACGGTGATAAGTAGTTCAACAGTTGTACACACATTGGTACAACAACGTGAAATGACCAAAATCTACTTTCAAGTTGTAGAAAATTTGCAACACTTTAAGAAACAAATTGAAACAATACATTCAGAGTTTGCACTACGAAATGAAGTGAAAGTAATTAAAACGATACTCTGTTTTTTTATGTGTGTTTTCTTTTTACAAAAAAGAAAACTTTTAAAAAGACGTTTGAAATTAAAAAAAAAGTATGTATGTACGTAAGAAACAACAATTTATAAACAGACAGTTTACTAGGAATTTATACTCAGAATTTTTTATGGCTGAGGTGAACTAATTAGCAGCTTTGTTGCCAGCTGAACGAGAGAACCTGGGGCTGATACATACCTCAGCAGGCGGATGAGGATCTGGGGCGAGTCTGGATTTCTTTGTCTTGGTAACCTTACTAGGTTCCTTGGCAGCTTTAGCTTCCTTAGCTTCTTTCTGTGCGTCATAACCGCTAAGTGCTTTCTCCAATAACTGAAAAATATATTAATTAATTTAGTCAAAAACTACACATAACGCCAGTTGAAAAAGGATAAGGTTCGTAAAGGACGTAAGTGTCTAATCAAGGATATGGATAAGGCAGTGGAAACGACTCTTTCACTCTGTAAACGTGAGTTACTCAAAATGTACTCTGTAATTGTCACAAGTTGCAATATACGTTCCTGACATTGTAAAACCTATAAATCCAAAAAGACTTTATACCCCAAACTCGTTGAGCCGAAGAAAACTGAATCGGATAAATAAGTGGAGGAACAAACAGAATAGGTCATGTTACTTTATGGGTTAGGGTTAGGCAACAACCCTGGCAAAAAAAATATATATTGCGGGCTCAGTCGGTCCTCGTAGAAGGGATTCTGAATGTACGACTCAACCATTCCTGGTCCTCAAGGGAATGGAACAAAGATTCACAAGATGGGAAAATGTCGAGAAACAGGGTCAGAGGTAACGGATTTATTTAGGGTTCAATCTACAATCTAATTTAGATTGTAGAAAATATATACAAACAGCCTCAAAACGAGTATTAGAGCTGAGTAGTATTTGGCACAAGCCTTTTAAAACATCGCATCATCTCATGTGGCGTAAGTAATTTTTAGTCTTCATAGTACTGAAACTGATGGACTTCGTATGTGCCCCACCCCTCCCCTCCTCCCCTCATTCCCCATCTCCAAAGAAGTCGTACATGAAATAAAAGATTAAGTCAGCATCTGAGTTTTACAAGTAAATACCTTCGCTTGGTTGATGGTGCTTGGAAATCCGTCCATAATCCAACCAGTGCCTTCTGGTACTTGCCTTTGAACAAGAAATGTCACTTGTTAAAATAACTGTTGATTCGCACTCCATTCAATTTATTTTATTTCGTTTTTGTATCGTTTCCTCAGAAACAAAACGCTATTATTTTGGATTCGATGTGAACTGTTTACACAGTGGGGGCCACTATCCAATCAGAAGAGCGCTGGTAACCACAATGTCAACACGTTGTACTCTTGGCAAATTATGGGCAAACAATGGCGTAAAAACGTATTCTTCAAATATCGGAGAGATAATCGTCAGTAAGCCCAAAAATAATTGAGATTCATTACAAATAGAAATACCTAATGACTGCAATCGTTTTTACTTTGATTAAAGCGACATATTGGCGAAAAATGTTAAGTGAGCACTTTCCGTGTTTAATTGTTAAGTAAACATTCTAGCTATATTTTGAGAAGGAAGAAAATTCCCGCCAATCAGAACGCTTGCATGCGCAAACAAAGACAAGATCCCTTTATGCGTGTCGCAGCTAGTGGCACGGAATTGCGGAAGCGTTCAATTCAATTTTCAATTCTTTTCGAGGGAGAGAAGTTCAAGAGAAGTCCTTTGCAGGTTGGTTACAAAGTTAATTTTGCTACATTTAACAAGCCCCAGGACCTTCTCCACATTTCCACAGACCCAACTCTCCTCAAATGTGATTTCATTCTCATCCCTCCACAAACATACGCAATCTGGAAACGAAACACTTTGTTTTTGTTTTCCGTTTCATTCGCCTTGGACTTTTTTGACGCAAAATAAGACAAGTGGCAAGTAACGTTTCTAGTTTAAAATGAGTTGGAGGATTGTAGCCACTGAATTTGACTACGATCAAGAATAGTCTGAACAACGAGCTGAATGTGAAATTGTTCTAGTTCAAATAAATACTATAATTTAAATAAAGTCACGTCTCGCACCAAAGGAGAGGAATAACTGTTGTCTCTCGAATTTTAACAAAGGCTGTTTTAAACAAATTACATGCGCGGTTGCTTAATTGCACTAAAATAAATTTATTAAAAATAAATTTCACTGTAATTCGAGGAGAAATTTCAGGCAAATCTGGAGCCAGAATAAAAACAATTAAGAAAAAGATTATCTATAAGAACCGAACTAACACTTACTTTTAATTAGCTTTCAAAACAACTAAAATATTACAAAGAGAACCCAACTACCTGACTGCCTCCACCATGATGTCGACCAACAGTTGGTCTGGTGTAGCTTTTCCTTTCTTAAGGAAACCATAAGCTTTTGATCCCAGCTTAGCACGAGTGGTGGGCTGCCATAACACAAGACAACAACAGTCAAACCTTTCACACACTCTTCAGTCAAACTCTTCACAGATTTACCAGAACTCCAAGGTGTGACAAGTCACAACCTTCCCGGTGTGGTTATAGATTTACCATAATTGAATTTCAGGTTGTTCGCTACCGGATCACAAAAGTCTTCCACAACAAACTTACTACAAGATTAACCCCCTTCATACAAAGATCAAAATCACAATTCCCCTTAATTATTGCCATGCATGCCTGTTATTGTAAGCTATGAGAATCTACTTATTCATCAAGACAATCTCCCCTAGGCGATGATTCTGTTTATTCTCCGCACCAGTCTGCTTGTTAATATATTTATATTAGTAAAGAGAAATTAAATGTAGATCAAATGGAAACATTTACCATGGGTCCCTTAGATTTGGATGACACTTGTTCCAGATCTTTAGACTTGGATGATGTCTTCTTGTCGTCTTCTTTGGCCTCTGTGTTTTCTTTTTCTAGTTCTTCTTTTGTTTTATCTCTCTTCTCGTCACTTTCCCCGGCTTCGCTGGCTTGTTTTTCTTCTGTTTTGTTAGGATCTTCGCTGTCTATTTTTTGAGAAACAGAAAAACAGATTCATTTGTTGTGGACTCCTTCTGGGTGACAATAAAATTAGTACCGGCAACAGGAGTGAATAACAAACAATTCAAGACAGATAAATGGAAAAGTATGAGGCTCAAGGATGAATCGTAGACAACTTCTCCCCTATGACGCCTCTCTTTACTTAAATCTTAAAACCTTTCGAGATTTTTCCGTTGTAGCAACAGAATGTTGGAATGTTTTACCTTTTAATTATTAGTTGTTGTGCAGATATTGTGAAATCTGTGCTAAAGACAACTTTTAACCCTGATAATGTAAAGCTAATAAAAGGGTTTTTTCCTTAAATAACTTACGTACGATATCAATTTCATTAAGCGAAGCCCACTAAAATGCACTTGTCGATTACAAACAATTTTCATTGGTTGCCATAGATGCTACGCTCCACTAAGTTGACAACATATTTCCTCGCAATACCTTTGGCTTCCCCAGTCCCCTCTTCAGGCGCGGATGATTGTGGCGTCACAGCCCCAGAAGCCTCTGAGGGTTGGTCTTTACTCTTCCCAGTCTCCTCCTGGATGCTCACTTTCTTAGAAGAGATATCTTCATTCTTAAAGGGAAAAGCGTTAAGTCATGTTTTACCATTAATCCCGTTAATTTATTCATTACTGCTAGAAAACCAGGCAACATTGGCGAACGATAGTAAAAATTTCACAGTGTGTTTTTCTTCATTGTTTGTTTCTCTTTTTACTCACTGTGTGGAAACTATCATTGCTGATAATTAATTAGGTAGTCGCAAGAGCAAAGGTCTTACTTGTATCGCTGGGTCTTCTGGAGGTACTTCAATAGATTCATTGTTTTTATAAGCGTCAACAGCATCAGCAACAAGATCATCAACAGACAGTCGCACCATTCGGTGACCTGAAAATAACAGCAAAGCGCAAGATGGTATTTATTTTTACGCCAAAAAAAAAACAGAAGGAGAAGAGAATTACTGAAAGCATGTTACATGTAATCATTCACAAGCAACAATAGACCTTCGCATACATGTAAAACGATATTAAATCGTCTTGTTAGCCAGTAGAAAGCCTTTCTCTTGCAATCTGACGTTGCGTGATTAACACAAAAACTGATTGCAAGATAAGGCGTTTCATGCTTAGAAGGCATAGCGGCTAAACCGGAGCTTCAACTGGCTTTTCTTGAAGCAGCTGAGGGATAACGGCTCTACAATAGCACTTTGCCGTTACGCCGTGTGGAATCTGGGGAGAATAACCGACAAAAGAGAGAAACCTCGACCGAATTATGAACTGGATTCGTCCCAGGCGCCCGGTTAATAACTGATGGAAGTCTCTCTTCCCGTCCATGGATAAATCGCCCCATAATAGTTTTGTACAAGTCTGTTTTGAAAAAGAGAATTCATGCTGTTGGCTTGGAATAAGCGAGTCAAACGTCTAACGACGTGAGGGTTACTTACCTTCAAGAATTTTATTGATGGTTGAAGTTTTGCCACTGAAGAACTTGCCAAGAAAACACACCTTGATTGGAAACGGAGGAAATTCTGGTGGAGGTGGCGGTGGCTATGAACACACAAAAAACACTTTCAAGATACTATTTTTTGTAGCAACTAATTTTGGTAATTTTTAGCGTTTTTAAGGTCATTACCTAAAAATAGTTTTTGTTCAATTTGCTGACATTTTCATCTCATTTTTCTTCCTTTTCATTTCATTTCTAACTTGTTTTCTTCTACATTTCCACTATAAGTTACAATATCGCGGAATTGTTATTCCTTACATGTCTGTCTAACAATACAGGGTTTGTCAAAATAGCCTTCTCTTTAGCAGTCTCTAAATGACTTAACAGATCAAACACATACTGCAGTATCGCCTTCATATATTAGCGCTAACAAGTTTCATATTTACAACCGCAGAATGTTCATTGTCGGCTCAGATACAGCCTGTGTATATGACCATCTTCACAGGCCACCCTAGAAAAAAAAAGGATTACAATACCTCTGGTGGCGAAACAATATTAAAGAGTCTGTGAATAATATGACCCAAAACCGCGTTATCCTTGGCGGGTCCCTGGATCTCTGCTCCTTCCACAGGAGCCCACTCGCCTATTAAATTCTGCAGAAATACAAAACAAAAAACTTAGCTCACTACACTTGACAGATGTACTCGGTACTACAACGCAAACAGACTTTCTAAAAGCCCTTTCCAATATTAATTTCCCTATATGTTGGTTCGCTCGAGAGTGGCAAAAACCAGGTCGACTTGAAGTAAGTTTACAACACAACTGACTCTAAATCGAATTGTGAGTTTTCTTATATTTCATCTCATCGCAAATAAACGGAAGACGTTGTTCGGGGTAATTCCTATAGAATACCCGTCCCAAAATGAAATTTAACGTTGTAACAATGCGTCTTAGATCCCGGGAAAGCTAACGCGCAAGTTCACAGCAACGGTTGCTGTCGTTTTTGCAAATGTACAGAAATACCGTATGACGTCACAAAGGATACGTGCAGCACGCGCGAGATTTCGCAAGCATGCGCGCGCGGTCAGCGTGCGCGCAACAAGAACTCTAAAGCAGAAATGAAAGGCTAATGCTTGTTTGTATGCAAAGATAAGTGCAGCGATTACCGCAGGTAAATGATTGTTTTGCTGCTTACTTTGTACTCCAAGAAATCTCCCTCGTCCATCAAATCTTCTTTCTCTTTCTCGATCTCTCTTTGTTTGGACAGTTCAGCGTTAGCCGCCGCTTCAGTCGGCTGAAAAAATGAAAACAAAATTCAAACAGAAGTTAATACCGTTCATTCTCGGAAGGGTTTTATAAATTTTCTTACAAATTGTTAATTTGAAAGTAATTCGGCTACTCTATGCACTTCTCTCGTGTTCTTAAAAATTCCCGCATGCTTATATAACTCAAAAATGCACTCGGATGAGTTTTTTTATTTCTTTAACAACTAACATCTAACTCAACTAACCTCATCTTCATATATTGGTAATCCTTCAAGAAACAGAGCTTTCCATTCCCTGAACATCTTGGGTGGAATGAGTCTGCAAAACAACGTGCGAGAGATTTCACTTGACTGTGTGTTCCAGTGTAAATAACGTTAATCAAAAGCTAACGCTAGTACTGTAGCCAGGTATTTGCTTAAAACTGTGAGAAATGAAACGTTCTAATATTTAGCTGCTTGACCACGCTTCTTTCTACTTGTGGCTATAAATTCTGACTTGCAGTCAGGATTTTCACAAGTACTCGGTGCGGGGGGAGGGGGGAAGTCCTTACTTTCTTTCTTTCTTTCATTTTTTTCCCTTTCTTTTTTTCCAGAAATCTACGGTCATTTTACTTACCCTCTCTTTTTCAAAAACGCGAGCAAACTGAAAGCTAGAACTGCAAGAGGTTGAACGAGCGAAAACGCAAGAGGTGGGGGGTTTGAGGAATCCGTACTCTATTTATCCTATTCTGAAAATTTTGTTTCAATAGTGTTGGTGTTCACATACTTTTCCGTAAGTTCTCTGTACTCTCCAATTTTACAGGAAAAGTCCACAATCTGTGACAAAACCTACAACAAAAAAACAGAAAAATGTTATTTATAAAAAATTAAGAACTTGCAACAAAAGAGAGCTTAGCACAGTTTTGAATACGTGATCATCGAGTGAGTGGTATGACAATTCGCGCAAGTGCAGTTCATGCAAATTTTGTTTTAACAATCGAACTGTTACCAGTAAGCCTTTTTTAGCCTTTTTTCTTCTTTTTAGAAGTAGTCAAATCACAACCATGATTCAAAACAAATGGTCGCAATAAAGGTTTTTTTGTTTTTACATTTTTTTTCTCTCTTTTCTCAGAAGCAGCCAAGCACTGCTGTAATTCCGAGACTTTGTTCAAAACACTGCTATTTTTCTGTATTTCAAAAACAACGACGAAACGATTAACAGCTACTTGAATTAAAATTGCAACAAGATTGTATAAGCTAAAACAAGAGCTTTTAATTGCTCATGGTTCGAGTGTCCGCACGGTAAAAAGCAGAAGTACTATCATGCAACTACAAAGTTTTGTACTAAAAATTCAACGACCTTAATTCCTTTGCCACTGTTGTTACCATTGCAATTTTTGGAAAGGAAATGAACTTACCTCCCAGCAGATGTTGTAGTGCTTGTTGTACTTTGCTTCTGCAATCTCGGCTTTTATTTTATCATGTAATTCCTGAGCTTTCCTTGTTTCCTCTGCATATTCTATTCTAGCTTGACGACACAGTTCCTGTTGAAAACGTTGCGGTTTATTACGATATTAAGAATATACATATATGTCAAAGTAAAAAGGATTAAGTATCAAAAATGTTGAGAAGCGATTCTTCCAACTAGTGGCACCCAATTTCACTGCTGGTCAACAAAATGTCTAAATTTAAAAACTCAAATTTGAGTGAAAATATGATGGGAACTTTAGTTTAATCAACGATTTGGTTTTAAGCAATGCTTTGGCAAGCGCTTTAAAATAACACGAAGACCATATGCAAATCAATTTGCCGATTTATAGACTGATTCTTCAGACAAAATGACAAAATGTTTCACATCCGAAAAAAAAATCTTGGGACGCAAACTCATAAAGGTGACAGCCGTCCAAATGCGAGTCATGCTCCGGTACTGATGTTGTGTTTACGTTGTAACTTTTTCGACTTCGTTCAAAATAAAGCTTTTCTTCAGTTTTTAAAATTATCTGGTGATTAGTCCACAACTACATAATTTGAAGTAAAAAGAATAGACTATTCATCCTGCATGGTTTACCAACAACACCATATGGAAACGGACTGTTGATCAACTTTAAAAGATTTTAACAAGATATCTCTGCATTGGAACTCGATTCATGCATGTGACAGAAACAACTGTCCTCTTACCGCTTCCCTTGTTAGTGCATCGTCAAAGTCTTTCAATCTCCTTTCTGCATACTGCTTTTCTCTAAATATCCTTGAGGAAAAGAAATAAAAAGATTAATAAACACAGACGTTTTTGACAAATTATCACTACATACCATGTGTCAGACGTCCAAAATCCGCCTGTTGTTTCACGCCATCAGAAAAGATTTTCCCCGTAGTTTTAGTTTTGAGATATATCAAACACTTAAAAGAGTGTTTCATCACATTTTCAAACACCTCGAAGTTCGTCAAAAAATACTGGGCTGCGCGTCATATTTTCGACTCTATTTTCGGTGTTTGGAAATGTGTTGAAACTTTCTCTCTCGAGTTTGATATATTTAACAATTATCCTGCTCAATCTTGCGGAGTATCGCCTGATACTTAACCAAAGAGGCCGTAACTGCCATTTGCGTGTATACGTACTTATCAGTTCTTTCGTCAATTTCAAGATCACAGGTACATAATGGTAAATTTATGTCCCTTTTTATAAGTCTTCTCGGGAATTAAATTATCCAGTTTTTTTAAATCTTCCTTCCGAAGTTCAAAGAAACGATAAAACGTCACAATTTTGAAGAAAACCTTCAGCCACTGCACAGTAATGACTGATAGTGTACAACAGCTCAGCATATCAGACTGAAGCGTTTCCATTAGAACACCAGTTGTATTCCACTTAAGTTCGTTATTTGGCCATTTATGGTGATGCATCAGGACCGTATCCACTAACCAGTTCATATTTTCTTAATTCTCGTCACATGTTTACTTGAAAATGTATCGTTGATACATGAGAAATTTAACGTTAACCAGGGAAATAAAAGCATACCTGTTTTGTCGAATGACTTCCTTTTCGTGACGAACCTGCGCCAAATTAAAGCGAAAAAACATCAGTCCCAGATAATATAATTTTAACTTAATAATTCCGCTGTAGAAGCAATAACACGTGCAATATATCGTGTGAGGCAAAATACATGTTCTGTTTGCTATCAAAAAAGTTATTTAGAGATGGCCATATCACATCCCTTCAAATGGCTTTTCTTTCCTTTAATAAAAGCATACTGTATGATATTTTAAACTGTGCACTGTCTGCAGAATGAAGCTGCAGTTTAGGCAACACTCTTTATTGAGAGTTATGTAGTCCAGTGTCTATGTTTATGGTCACGCCTTCGTCACGTCAAGCCATGTTTAAACGACTTGGTCACGCTATCAACTGATGATTACAATCTCGGCTAGGAATTCTCGAACTTATTGTCCACGTTGCAATTCGTTTCAATTTAACTGGTCTAAACTTCATTTTAGTCAGCACCACAGATTGACTGAGGCAAGACTTGGGGAAAGCAGTCTGATATCAGGAAAATGAGGACCGTTTGCAGTCTGGTACGAAATTAGCATAGCATAGATTTTTAAGATTTTATTTCTCTGTTTTCTCCGTAGTTTTAGTTTCGATTGAGAAGATATATCAAACACTCGTGCGAGTGTTTCATCACATGTCCAACACCTCAAAGTTCGTCAAAAATACTCCGCTACGCGTCGTATTTTCAACTCTCTTCTCGGTGTTTGGAAATGTAATGAAACACTCTCCTTCAGGTGTGATATATTACATAAAAGCCGGAACTGCTTGGCTACTGTAACGAGGATTTACAAAACACATAAGGTGTTCCTTTAGTCCACCCCACTCTATATATCCCTAAGTGAGAGGTTTCTTTGAAATTTTGTGCGTGTAACAATGCATTCCCGCCATAAAATTAACAAACACAAACCTGCATGAGTTGAACAGCGATCCTTCTCTCCTGCTGTGACTGCCTCATGAGTCTGTTAACAAGCATCTCCTCACGATGAGCTTCCTGGAACAATACAACATATTCCCTTGAATGCATAGCTGGAACTAACCTGTATTTTTACAGTTATGTTTCAATATAATTGGCATATAATATCAGTAATAACATTCCCTGCTACTGTGTTGGCATGCATATGACCACAACCCTTCAGACAGTGGTTAAAGCACGAGATAGTCAGATAGACCCAGCACAAGTCATTATGCCTAAGAGTACGGCTTCATCAAAGAAGGAATAAAAAAGCAGTTTTCAGTCAAGAATTTTAGATGCATGCGTCCAACAGACTACACACATCAGACGCAAACAGATACACAAGACAGCCACTGTAACACAAATAATTACTCTACCATTGCGCCATTTTACCATATTAGGTCAAAAGAACGTACAAAATATGACACGTTATTACACTGTAGAACAGGGCAAAAATACGAAAAGCGGAGCAACAAAATGGCAGGACAAAACGACCCAAACTTTGACTACTGTTGACGAACTTAACATGAGTCTTACAGCCAAAAATATCACGGCTAAACTGACCAATCAACTTCAACCGACCAGACTTATAACATGATCGACTGACAACAACTTTTCACTTGACTCTGAAGATGACATCAGCACAGGTTGTCGAAACGTCAGTCACCAACAACAGTTCTTTTCAGAACTACTTTCACCCAGACGATCACACTATACGAACCACTGATACTCCTGGGTTCAAACCATTTACTATGAAAGCTGGAATAATAAATCCCTTATTCGATGGTTTAACATATAATACGTGCGGACATTTTGCTCATTGCTCGTATTTTTCCTCGCCAAGGCTACCAGGGTCGGAAGAATACTACGCAACCCGCAAAATATCCGCGCGTGTTATATGTTAAACCATCGAATAAGGTGTACATATTTATCTCATATTAAGCCTTCGGCATTACCTCCTGAGCTTCATGTGCCTTCATCTGCTCTATCAAAACCCGCCTTCTTCGCTTTTCTCTTTCCTGTAAATAAACCGTGTATTAAATGTCACCAACATTTTTCCAGACACATCTCTTTTTACTTGCATTTTCTTGAATGAAAATACTTGTCTTATCAACCTTTTTGGATAGCCAGTAACGAAGTCAAGTCGATTTTGATTGGTTCTGCGCGCGCCTATTTGTCACGTGGGTGTCCAATTACAACTTCTTGTAATTGGAAACCTGTAATTGGACACCTACGCCATTCGCGCGTCAATCGCGTCCACTTAAATGGGTTCTTTCTTGCGGCTTTCCTGCTGTTTTGTAAAACCCATTGAACATATCTTTGACTTTTTTCACAGAACAGGTTCTCAAAGACTTTCTAACCTCGAAGTTTGTTATTCATGCGATCAATTAGTACTTGGACCTCGTGGCGTACAATTCAGGGAGTAATTGTGCTCATAATTTCAAATCGGCCTCGCACTGACATTACTCGCCCGATGTACGACACGAGGTCCAATTACTATTACTAATATTCCCATTAGTATTTAACATTAGTTGTTCACATTTGTAAACTAAACCTTACCTTCCTAGCAACTGCATCTTCTTCCAGTCTGGTCCTGATTTTATTGATGTAATCATCATTTGATCTCGGCTGATTAGGGGAAGACAGACAACAATTATAGGATCCATCATTTGGGTATATTTTTTCTGTTTTGACACAAAGTGTCTGTGTTCGGGAAATCTCGACCAAGCTGCCAAACAGTGATAAAAATTATTTCTTGCTATTTTTGTCAAAACATTAAGATCTATTACGAGCTTCGCGGTCAACTCATCGTTTGTTACTTGCGTCGTTTTGGAATCCTAAACAATTTACGACCACTTATTATGCTGGAGATAGATGTAAAATTTTGAAAACTAAGGGGGAGAAATGGTGCGTTATTCACCATAAGTGACAGTCAACAGACACAGCCCTCTTTTGAAAAGTTATCCAGCATGTACATAACTCTTTATCTTCACATACTTTTATGTATGACAATGGATCCACCGGTTTCTTCGGGGTTTTTGAGCCCAGGAACGCGTCAATTTCAGCATCCACTTCTCGGTTAGATTCCCTAAAGAAAGGCAACAAAAAAATGAGAAGAAATCTTTAAAAATAAAAAAGCGAAGGCTTTCATGTGAGAAAGCAACAATGACTCGCTTAATCTCTAGCTCCTGATAATGATAGCAGTCTGTTATTTTGTGAAGCAGTTTGTTTTTACAATCACATATTTTTTTAAGAATAAATTACATTCATTTCTTTAATGCAAAGAACCTTTCAAACATTTGGAAGACTGTATTTTTTTAGATTTTAGATAAACCTTACTTACCGAAACACTAAGCAACCAGTCAAAAATGGCCAAGCCGAGAAAAGGCCGAAGATTTAGGGTCGAAACGTCTTTCGTGAGCTTCGTGCTAAACGTTTTCACACGTCAGCGTCAAACACGTTACGATTTTATCATCACGACTAAGCAAAAACACTTGAAATACTTGTACTTCTCAAAAAGCTTCGTCATTAATATGAAATTATTCAGGTCGAATCCCTTGTAGACGAAGAACAACGCCTGTTCACTTAATTATCCAGATCATAACACACAAACTACAGCCTCTGTGTCACGCTCAACCTCGTTAATAATAGTTTAGTAATAGGTGTACTTACCCCTCAAATCCTATTGAACTAGCCGGCGGAATCACAGCCCTCATACTTGTTTCAAATGCATCAATGCTTTCCTTCACCTCCTGTTAATTTGTGAGAGATATTTTTATGGCAATGAAATTTAACACCGTTTCACTGCCGTACATTCAGCTTGAGCAGAAAATCATGCGCTTAGCAAAACATCTGTATCCAACAAGGTTTCTATCAATGTAACAAATTTTCTTGTTATTCACACATCCAATGCCAAAACTCGTTTCCTTTATAGCGGACTGGATTTAAATTTATTTAATCTCAAAGATATTTCCTTATGCAACAGCATTTCATTTTGCACTCAGGCAATACACATACTTGTTACCACTTTTGAAAAAAAAAAAAATTTTTTTTTAATTGGAATCACCACATTTTCGACGCTATGTTCTTAGAAGTAACTTAACATATCCAGTTGCTTTATAACTTGTGAACTTACAGTGTAGACAAAGAAGGCACAAATCACCTTGTAATCTGATTGTGATATGGCTGAGGTCAATACCTTTTTAAGTTATTTTATATTAACTGTGAGTAACGTTTCTGCCCAATTATGTTTGCCATGCAAAATATTTAAAGGATTATCTCCATAGGAGGGAAAACAAATGAAATGAACAGATTTTTCCAGAGGAAAGGGCATAGCACAAGTGGTGTGATTAACAAACAATACAGCAAGGGTGATACTATGTGAAAAAGTAGACTTTATGCGAGACACCAACAGGACTAAAACCGATAATGCAGGGTTGCAACCGTGGACAGCTGTTTCATCCTTTTTGCAAAATGACCGGTACACTATATCATGTTCCGTACTTAACACTCGCTTTCCCCCCCCCCCCCCCCCCCCCCCCGAATCATATGCTGCTACATCACATGTTTTGGGGAACAGCGTATATTGTTGAGCAGCGTATATTGTTGGCAGTCCCTTTCTGTTTTGAGTTTGGTGTGATTTGATATAAGAACAATGAAATTCCGATTTCAGGAACCTCCATGGAAAACGAAAATCGGTTTGTGAAATCTAGAGTTAGAGAAATCGGAGATAAAATTACAGTGTTCGACTGAGTAAGGCAAATCCAAGAGAGAAGAATATTGGTTGTAGTCAGTTAGGAGGTTGAATTTAAATTAAGGGTTCGAGAATTTGGAATTCCACAGTAAGGTGATAAAGTAATAGAGACAATAGCAGATGACTTGTATAAATTATAGTTTTCATTACCTCTGCTTCCCTTTGACGACGCATTTCTGTCCGTGACTTTGCCGTTTTCTGCAAACGAAAAGAAATCATGTTCAGTTAAAATGTAAACTACTGCTTCCTATTAGGAAGTGTGCTGGGTTGCTTAGAGTGAGAGGTTTAGATTTATTAATTGTTATTTGATATTTAATTTTCAACAGCTGACATTCTCCAGAATTAAAATTTACCACATTGACAATCAAACAGCACAACTGGGTAACACATAATATCACCAAATTTATAAATGCTTGTCAATTTGATAAAGAAATCTTTTGAGTTTGACTAAATTAACGGAATTAATAACGACAAATGAAGCATTTCTTTCTACAATCCTCGTACACATTAATTGGCTTACAATTGCGCGTGATTAAAAAGAATAAAAAACGATAAAAGTAAAAATGCTGTTAAATACAGAAATTCAGTATTAAGATAAAAAGAGTTAAAATATTAAACTAGCTAAAAAATCTAACTAAAATCTTATACCTTTTAACTTCAATTTTTGACATTGTAAGCAGTTTTAATTTGAGGATCTCGCTGAAAACCACTCTCCACGGGAGCTTCCTCATCAAAAATTATTTATTATTATTCTTTATCATAATTACAAGCCGACCTTTTATTTTTCACTTCAGTACAATAAGTGGAAAGAGTGAGCCTACAAGCCTAATTCGTTAGCCTCCTTAATAAATCATTGACACTGAAATTATAGTAAGTGCTCACCTTAGATTCAGGAGGTTTTGGAATTTTCACAGTTGCATCTCTGTAACAAAGAACAACAACAACAATCATAATTCCTAATTATTTTTCTACATATGAACTAGTATTAAACTTCACGTTTTGGAGAAATCGTGCACGCGAACTGAATTGTGATTTCAAACTTTTACTTGTGTATGCATGCTCATTGTTCATTCAGTAACTTTGACGTTTTAAATTTGTGTTACGGTGAATTTCCTTCTTTTAGTCTTCTCCGGAATTGAATAATATTTCTAAACTTTCTCCGAAACTTTGGAGAAACAAAAAATGCCACCACTCACTGCACACTTACAGTGTATGGCACATTGAATGCTTGGGAAAAGACTTGGTCCATATCTAAAGTACAGACCTTGAACCATAGGCAATTGAAACGAGTTATACCACAGGTAGCATAAGTTTTTAAAAAAGGCTTTTTCTTACAAAATTTTTGGTGACTTCTGTTCACCTTCATCAGAGCAAGTTTATAGTTTGTTGGTGAGCGTGTTACCAACCTGTGGGTTTGACGTTTTCTGTAAGTATGAGGGAACGCCTTACGTTTGTTAATTACATTAATAGCATCATAAGTTTGATGGCGTCCATACTATGTCATGCATCTTGTTGCACAACACTCGAAATACAAGGCTTTGTATGGAGTAAATATACGAGCAAGTTTTGAATAAGACATAACTAACCTCGCTTCAGTCATAAGTTTCCTTCGTTTTCCAAATATTTTTTTATAAAAATATAGGCATAAACTGACCCAGAAACCACACAGGAAACAAACAAACAAATCACTGAGGCGATGTAGGTTATGTCTTATTCAAAACTCACTCATATTCACTTTTAAAAACTCACTAATTCGTATACACAAATCCTTATATTTTGACTGTCACAGTTGTGTAACTTGATCGATGCATAGTAACTAAGTGTATAGTATTAGGTACATATAGTGCACACGCTTTCAAGCTTGGGCTACCCGTGGTTATAAAACATCTGGATAGGAGCTACTAAGTTCGCTTTAGTTACCTTATTTTATCCATCATCTCTAGCTGTTTCTGTTTGGCCTGCCGTGACTATAAAATAAAGCAGTAATTATTATATTCATTTAAAAAAAACGAGGGAAAGAAAAATTATTTGACCTCAGTGGGATTCGAACCTGGATCACTGTTGCTCTACAGACTGAGCTACGAGGACAGACAGGAGCAGGTTGTTGGTAATTGAGGTTGTACTTTGTGGCAAGGTGGATATTCACAGTACTATTGCGAATGCAATGTTGCACAATGCAGCATAGCTATCAGAAGCTGGAAAGTAGAGAATTAACTCTAATTAATTAAGTAAAGAATAGGAACCCATTTGTTTCTGAATAGTAGTAAGAAACTGTTAAGAAGGCCTATGTAAGTCCACTACAAAAATAAGGTACTGAAGAATAAGTATGCTTACACTTTACCTTGTCTAAACCTTGTCTTCTCTGTCCTTGTAAATACTTTCTCATTCTTTCCTCTTCTTCAAATCTGGACATTCGAATACAACATGAATTAATGAAGATTTGCGTTGAAAAGTGCGTTATACACATAAATTACAGTACATGTACTCGCTATAGGTGAGAAGCAAGTCCAAGGGACTGCATCACCATCTTCTCCAAGACATACAAACAGTGTTAAATGGTGAAAGAAGAACCACGGATTCGTTGTGTCAACATACTTTGCCTTGAAAGCCAAATCTTCCTGCTCTTTCTGTTTGGCTTGATATCTCTGTACAAGCTGTTCAAAGTTCAAATCCACCTGACGTTTGGTAAGCTGCTTCAGTCTCTGTAATAGAGAACAAGAATGCAACCCATCAGGTAAATTCCCCTTATTACAGTGAACTCTCTATATGGCATACATGTAGCTGTCCACCTTAACGAAAGTTCAGTTACAGACAAACAAGTGTAAATCAGCCAGGACCAGCCAGCCAATCAAGTCTGTCTCAAGGAGATTACAAAGTCCTGTGTTTGATGATTTGTATTAACTTGGTCACGTTCCTGTCTGCCCGTTAACGTTAACTGACAAATTATGTAAAGTTTAACATACCAATGCAGAACTTTCAAGATGACATGTCACCAATAATTGGAAACAGTGTAGCTGTTTCCTTTCAGACAAGTCTAGGTGCATGCTCACCAAAAACGTTTTGAAAAATCAGTTTGTCTTAGACATGTTTTTTTCTCGATTCTGAGCTGCAATATGAGTCTGTTTGAAGCGGGTATACATGTAGGTTCTATGGTTGCAATTCTCTAAATATTTGAATGAAAACACTAATGTGTGAGAAATAGCTGTTTCAACATGAGAGCAAAAGATTGCAATAAGAGTTCTGCAGACATGATTCACACAGGCTTTTCACAAAGACTTCAGATCATTTTTCAATAACTATTTAGCAATCTTTTTGGGACTAGTTTTCCACAGAATCAAGTCGGTGGGTAAAGGAAATACAAAATGCACAAAGCCCCCATATTTCATTATAGGGTGGTAACAACAACTTTAATCAGTATCGTGAATATCACCTTTTTGAGACTGATTAACAATTGTAGGTAAAGTCTGCATACGAGCCAAGTGGCCCATCAGGCCGGTGCTTATCCCCGGTTTCCGTAGCATGAAGCGACTAGGAGTATTTCTACTCCCCCCTGGATGGGATGCTAGTCCATCGCAGGGTTACCCCTAGCAGTAAATTCGCCGGTACCCATTTATACACCTGGGTGGAGAGAGGCACTATGAGAGTAAAGTGTCTTGCCCAAGAACACAACGCAGTGCCCTGGCCAGGGCTCGAACCCGGACCGCCCTAACCAGCGCACTAACCATTAGGCCACCATTACCCTTTAACCTGCACTATCGAGTCATGGTGCACCAGGAAGTTTGAAGAACAAAGGAAGCGTAAGAGTTGCTTGAAGTGAAAGCCAAGTGCAACCCTAACTTCTTGAGTGCTCTCCAAACTTGCCGAGTGCACCATAATAATAAAATAACAGTACTGCGATTTGCTCATGCTATCAGCCTGCACTATTGGATTGTGGTGGATGCTTTCATATACTGAATTTGATTGCGTGACTCTGCTAGCTAGGTTATAAAAATGTTTCTTGTCTTATATTCATGTCTATTGCTGCCCCTTTCAGCTTTCAGTAACAGAATGTTGCTATATTTTCTGTAGTCTCAAGCATTCAAGCACTTCCCAATAAAATGTAAGGACTGTTGATAAACAAACAAGGGCACTTTCAGGAAAAAACTTTTTTTTCATCATCAAGGCCTTTTCAAGGCAAGCATGGTTGTACATCAACAAACCTATGAAACATGAGTCAGGGCTAAGAAAACCCTTCTGGTTGCCCAAGACAAGAAGGTGGATTCTTCTACCGGGCAAGTAACTTTTCATGCTAACTTGCCAAGTCATCTGCTGGCTAAATCATAAAAGGCAAGCACAATTTTAGAACTGCTTGTCTGAGTTCACAGGGGTTTTTCAAACCCTGATGAGTGGGAAGAGAAAAACTGCATCCATTGTCTTTGAGCACATTGGATCCTTGTGGTTCAATTGCTGTAATTCCCACTCTAGATAACTTAACAGAACTAAGATGTCTGTAATTATTTGAACAGAAGATGTCACAGAGAACCTTAAATAATTATCAAATTCCAAAATGGGATGGCATTAGCTTTGAAATAAATAAAAAGTTATCACTGGCTTGTTTCGATTTCACTGGCTTGTTTTGATTTCCTTCGACACAAATATAAATTTTGGCTGTTCAAAAATCTGTTAAAATCCGTGACAAAGCCCCTTTAATGTACCAGGTTTCTAATCAGGCAAATCCAGAAGTAAAACCAATGTAGCAGTTTACTAAAGAAGTCATTTCTTTTATTACTTCATATTATTCTTAATTTTATTTCACAAAACGGGAAAGCAATGGAAAAAGGCATAATCCACAGTTAACTAAACTATGGATCTTTAAGTTGCTCAACTCTGATGCTACTCTGCAAGCAGTTGGTTTCTCCTATGCTGAACCCCACTCTTCATAGCAGTGTTCTGAATTATAGCAGAAACAATTTGCTTACAGGGCATTCTGATCTGTTTAAAAGTACTGTTCAAAAGCTTTCATTTGAATGGTCACTCACCAAGGTTACATCCACAGACTTAACAGTTAGAGCCACCTTGCACAGCATTTGTAGAACTATTAGCGCTTTTCTTTTGGCACCCACGCTACTCAACGATCACAGAATCTGCTGCCCATATATCACGCTTGCTTGCTTTCATGTTCATCCCAACAGAATTTTAAAGAAGAAGAGAGACTGCTCGCAGGCTATAAACTGTACCACATGAAAATACTGCTCAATAACTATCATTTAACTAGGGTTTCATCCACAGCCTTAAAAGATAGAACCACCTTGTACAGCATAAAATATTGCTCAATAATTTTCATTTGAATGGCCACACACTAGGGTTTCATCCACAGACTTAGAACCACCATGAAAAGAAAAATAAACAGTACCACATGAAAGTCGAACTGCACTATCAACAGTTTAAGTTCAATTCAATGGTCACACACTTGGGTTTCATCCATACTCAAAAGTAATGCAGTTTCACTGGAAGTGAAAGCGTTATATACAACACTGCAGTGAACTTGTAATATTTTTTATCTTGTGATAACAAATTGATTATTAAGTAAATATACAAGCCAGTCTTAAAGATTCATTCATTCATTAACTAAAATAAGTCATAAATATAGAAGAACAAGTCCAGTAAACTTAACAGAGTATATGTTAAAATGACATATTTTTTCGATTTTTTTTTTGTTTCAAACTGTGCTTCCAGTAAAAAATAATTATACTTGTAAGGGGGCAAATGTTTCTTCCAAGTCTGATTCTTAAATTATTTAATATTATTACATGTAATAGCATTCTTTCAAAATAAGAGTAAGAAGACTCTTAGTTAAAAGCTTAAATATTTAAAACCAAAAATCACATCATTACAGTAAGTACAGATTATGAGTAAAAAACATGCTATTTAATTTATAATAAACAAATCTTTTAAACTAGCTAGTTGTCTTATCTTTTAGTTCTCATGAACATAATTTTAAGAAGATTGATTATAGCATCAAGTTCATTTACAAAGTCCATAACAACTCGAGAGGTAACCAAAGCATCCTTCATGATATTCCTAGCATACTTTTTCAAAGTTTTATCATTTCTAAGTTCACGGACGTGAGTTACAACTGCTCTCATGTCGTGAACAACATCTAAAGAGATTTCTTGTAAATCCTTCACAAGGTCAACTGCCAAGTCGCTAATTTGTTCATGGATTGCTTCAATTGCAACTTCACGCACAAAACTTTCAACAGTAGAGTGAAGCAGATCTCTAGTTTCAGCCACACTGTCTTGGTTCAGGGGAATTTTCTGAGGTAAACAGACAAAAAACTTGTGTTGGTTTTGTATGAAATAATTTGTACAAGATGTACTATAAAAAAAACTTCATTTACACAGTATCAAGTCCTTGCAAACTTGTTAAAAGTAAATGACAAAACTTATGGAGATAAATGAGCAGACTTACTTTTTAATTTACTAGGAAATTATTTATAAACTGATGCAGTCATAATATTTTACACTTGCATGTACAGTATATGTAAGTTTTAAAAATGGTTTAAGTGGGGTTTCAATAACTGTTTAAAAGTCAAAATTATGGACAATTTAAAATAATATTATATATTTTTTTAAATACCAGAAACTTGTAACTATAAACCTTAATATGTATGTTAGTAATTAGTTTCTTTTGAATGTTCAATTTATACACTGTATCACAGTAATTGAATTACATTTATTGACCAATCTTAGTGTTAAAAGTTTTCCTATGATGTTTTGACTTCACAGATGGATGAAAACAGTCTGAATTGAGTCATTTTGTCTTGTAAATATTAAATGTCAACACATATAAAGTACCGGTACTATATTTAGAATGGAAGCCACATCAGCTCCAGCTGGTTTTCCTGCGAGTCCTCTATCCAGATCTAATTGGAATTTGAAGTGTGGGTCTCTTAGGAGGGTCAAGAAAACTGGAGAACCCAGAGAAGATCCCTCAGAGCAAGGACAAGAACCAACAACAAACTCAACCCACATATGGCATTGAGCTGGAATCAAACCAGGGCCACATTGGTGGGAGGTGAGCACTATCACCACACTGCGCAATAGGACTGCTATAAATTAATATCATAACTATGTTTATTTTGACTGACAGCACTGATGAAACTGAGAAAGAAAGCTACCAGCTGCCTGAAATAATGTTGTTCATTTTTTAAAGCATATCGGATATTGGGTTTTCTCATGTTTTTCTAAATGAAGTCTTTTAATTCTAAAACCTATCAAATTTTTAATGAATGATAATATTTATGTGATCAGATACAATTTGAGGTCAATGATGTGAAACTGCATCATCACATAAGCCCTGTTTTCAGTGTCACAATCTATATGACTCATGGAATAAAGTGACACTAATGTTGGAAAAGTAGGCAGTGATGAATTGAGAAGTAGCGTGCGCACTGGTGAAATTCGCTGCGAGCTTCTATTGAAGCCTCTACAACAGGCAAACATTTGAAATGAGATACAACTGGTACCCTGACTATATATGTTCTTCCCTCCTTTAATTAGAGCTTAATGTTTTGGATATCCAATGCTTTCTGTATACTACACACACGGTATGTTATCAAATAAAATTATTATAGAGTCACTATACTGGCTAGCCTAGCAGTACACTGTTACGGTTGCAGTTTACTGTAATTACACTGAAAACTCTTCAAACTGTATTATTATACATGACTGTTCTGACTCTTTTCAACAAATAGAGATATTGATGGGTACTTGTTTGCTTCACAAAAACATGAATTTCAGTCAGACCATGAGTCCTATCATGTACAATCAGATTAAAATAACTGGATGCCCTGTAAATTTACCTAATAACTTTGAATAAAAAAAAATTTATCCAGGAGTCGGCCCAGATACAGACCAAATCTCATGGTCTCTTGTCACCAAATTTCCCAGACACAAAGAGAACTGTTTGAAAAATGTTTTCTGTTGCTTATTTTTCCTGATCGTGGAGGAAAGTTTTGAAATATCTGATGCACTTTGGTGGATGAATAGGCAGAGCTCTTGATCTTATTTTTTAATTTTACTCCGTTTTGGGGCTGATTTCAAGTTTTTCAGCTTGGCATCTCTGTGTATGACTTGCATTGATTTGCATATTCACAAGAGTTGGACTGAATAACACTTGCACAACAAAATATTTATTAAATGTACAAAGCTACATGTTCATTATAGGAATACCCATACTGATATTCAAAATTGTTAGACAGAGTATTGTTTCATTTGTTCATTCACAAAACATCAATATTAAATGTTGTTTTCAATTTTTTAATTTATTATTTGCAATGTAATTTATTATTTATATATTGACAAACACTGATGGCTGGTTCTAGATAATTTCCATACCCATAAAAAATCGGTGGAAATTCTGGGGGGGGTCAGGGGGTCTCAAAACTGAAATATTTTAAAAGAAAATAGGATCATGCTAAAAAATAAAAAAAGGAATTTCTGGAGGGTTTTTTGGTGGGGAGTAAACCAAAATCTGAGGGGGGAGGGGGCCTCAAAAGTCAAATATTTTAAAAGAATGATGCTAAAAAAATGAATTTATGAAAGGGGTTGGGGAGGGGGGGGGGGGGGGGCATTAAACCCAAATGATACTGATATCTTCTGTTAAAGCACAATCTATACTCCAGCTTTGTTGTCTCAGTACTCACCGAGAAAGGAAAAAGAGGACAAAGAGGGGAAGAGAAGGGGACATTAATTTGAAGGAGTGCTCAGAGAAGGGGAACATATTCAGGGAATTACGGTATCACATGTCAAGTAACACAGTCCAACTAACCTCTTTATAGAGTCCACTCTCAATGCTCTCTAGCTTTACTGGACCACTAGGTCTCATAGTTTCCATAGCAACTCCAGTCAGTCCCATTTTCTAGTGTTTCATGAAGAAACAAAATTATGATAGAAAAATCAAAATTATATCTCTGTAAGCTACAGCACTGCATAGTTAACCAAGAAAAGAAATTATAATTTTTTTAAAAACTTGTGTAGAGTCAAGTCTGTTACTGTTAATAAACATCTTAAGTTATGTTATAAGAAGTTGATTTGGATTAGCCAATTAAAATTTTCTCTTAACCATATACCTAAGATAAACTGCAGTTGTGCAGGGATTATTTGGAGAGAAATATAGTATAACACCACAGATTTACTCTGCTGCAAAACTGATGCTTTTATTTTGAGACTAATTCTCAACAGGGTAGTGCATGCATCATACTCGCCCTAATTTAACTCAAACAAATTTGACAGTTGTTCATTACAGCTACTTACAGTTTTTTTTCCAAGTGCTATAAAGAGTTGGTACATCAGTCTTGTGATTGCACTGTGATTCTCATTCATAACAGCTCGTGCCTACAAAAGCAGAAATGTGTTTAATTCAAACTAATGTCAAGGTAATAGCCAGGCATTTGGCACAGAATTTCTCCCACTGCATATGCCTGGAAACTGATTTATTATTAATGATGGCAGTAGAAATAATGTCTCATAGCCATGTTTATACTTACCACATTGGTATCATAAGGTACCTCTAGCAACTTCAAGGTGGGCTCCAGTCGTGTGAAATTATGAAGTTTGGAATCAGAAGTGCTGTAGAGAGGCAAATTAAGATAAATGAGACACTACTACATTCAGTTATAGTTTCCAAATGAATATAGTACAAATACACTACACTGCATTGCACTGCACTAAACTGTACACTGCACAACACTGTACTGCACATTGCACCAAGCTGTGCTGCACTGCACTGCACTGCACTGCACTACACTGCACTACACTGCACTGCACTGCACTGCACTGCACTGCACTGCACTGCACTACACTACACTACACTACACTACACTACACTACACTGCACTGCACTGCACTGCACTACACTACACTACACTACACTACACTGCACTGCACTGCACTGCACTGCACTGCACTGCACTGCACTGCACTGCACTACACTACACTACACTACACTACACTACACTACACTACACTACAGTTACACTACACAGCACTATATTTTCTTTTATGTGTACATGTTGTGATTTGTGAATGTCTTTGTTGTGGTTTAAATTTATTTTTGGTTAGGATTTTTTCAAACCAATTTGATTTTTATTTCTCATTATCTCAAATAAAATTCAATAGCATAACCTGAAACAAAGGGGAATAAAAATCAAACTGGTTTGAAAAATTTTAAATCAACGATAAATTTAAGCCATAATATCAGTTATAAGGTAGTTTCCAGTTTAAAAGTCCAGAATCACATCCCTGCCTGCAGATTTCACGGGATGCACTTTAAAAGTTATTGGTAAATCCCAGCTTGTGTTGCAATCCCACATTAACATACTTACATGTTTTGGGAGAATAAGGAAAAATCTTCTTGTAAACCATGTTTGTTCAATAGTTCTCCAAGCAAGTATCCTGTAGCAAACTCTTTAGCAATGTTTGTTGGATCTAAATTTGAAAAAAATAAAAGTAAGTATTAGCTAACTGTGCAAAAACAAAAAAACAAAAAATAACATGGAGAATACTGGCACTATAGGTCTAAAGCATTCTCATTGATTACAGGGCTGTCATCATTAAGGGCTGTAACCTGTAACGCCTGTTACGGCAGAGTCAACTTGATGTTACAAGTAAAGATGTTGATTGGTGCTATGTTACACTTGCATACAGGGGGAAATGTTACGGGTGATAACTCCCCGGGGGGGGGGGGACTTCCATATGAAAGGGACAGGGATGCTCGTCGTCTTGCTTAGGTGTAAATTGGGGACTTTGGTCTCGCTTAGGGTGTTATGGGCAAAATGTCATTATTTTTAGCCGTCAAGGTCTCGTTTAGGGTCGCATGCGAAGAAATAAGAAAAAAGAAAGAAGTTTGAGTCGTTGTATTTACTCGATTCATACAAACAAAGTTTATCATAATATTAATATCTTAAGTCCATTGTACTTTTTATTTGTCTGTATTTTAAACTGGTCTCTTTTAGGGGTCTGCATAAGCTTCAGCCATGCCTAGATTGGTCTCTTTTAGGGGTAAAATTCAAAATTTCCGACGAGCATCCCTGTCCCTTCCATATGGGAGTTCCCCCCCCCCCCCCGGGTGATAACTTCAATGAAACAAAACTCAATGACAGCCCTGGGTTAATTGTAGATTCCTTAGAAGCTCAGAATCTGATTGTTTTGGTTGGGTAAATCATTTTGCCTTACTTCACTGCAGATGTTTACTCGCAAACTGTTTAAGGCAATAATCTGATTACAAATAAAACTATGCGAGTTTGGCAGCTTGCGATGTTGCTGCAAGCAAGCTAACCTTGAAATTATACTCTTACACAGCACTTCCTAAAACCTTCTTTTAGATTTTACGAAGAACAAATAATGCATGTAAACAAAGACGAGAAAATAAGAGCATGACACTCTTAATAATGATGAAACAAAGCTCCAGTGTGTGAAACCAAAATGTCTGTTCTAGAAGTAAATAGAAGAAGATAAGACAAGCTTTCTTGAGCGGTTAAAGACCACTTTCATTGAACTTACCTATGATCCTGCTCAGCTTAACATCTTCATTAAGCCACCGGCACAATATATCAGTCATTTTGGTTGGTATGAGCGCCCAAATGGACGTTTACTGTGGCTTTTCGTCTCTTTACCTCAAAATGTCCGCCATTTTCTCTGTAAACAGCAAGTAGAGTGGTTACCAAGGGAACAGGACCAAGTTCGTACCCAGCTCTCTTGGCCCTAGACCTCTTTCCTCGTCCTTTTCTTCGGGGAATCTTCGAGCTAGGTATTGATGAGATGAGGAAAGGTTCCTACCTTCCGATTACTTATTTTATTATGTATTATTAACATTTATTTTATTTTTTTATTTATTTACTTATTTTTATTCTTCGTACTTTTTCATATATATTTTTTTTGCTTGGCTGGCCGACCTATTTTTACGAGTGAAAGAGTGACGGGGAATTGGGAAACGAAATATCTTGTACGTCGCAACGGCTTTCTTTCTCTTCTTCGTTATTGTTTGAAGTCGTTCTTTTCTTCGTTTCAACTTTATATAACGGGCTTAAATACTGTATATAAACGCATTCAAAATTCTTTCCATAATCAAAGCACACTATTAAGCCAACAAAACATCAAAAATGTTGGCTCGTTGAGTATTGCATTATTGCAGACGTGGTTACTCAAAGCAGAAACATTTCAGCGTTCTTCTAAGATAATTCCGGTAGATCAAAGAAAATGCGCTATTTCCGAAAAAATAATGGGGGGATCGGGCCCCCGGGCCCTTCCCCTGAATCCGCCACTGAAACCGCAAAGGTTTCATCACGTGGATAAAAGATTGTCACAAGCACTGTTACCTGATCAAGCTAGAAGATAAAGATGGGGAAAATTAACGGAATACATTGAACACATTTTCCAATGTGTTGTCGTAAACTTCCCTTACGTAGCTCTGGGATTGTATCAATCCTTTGTTGTATTTCGATTCGGGGACACGAAAGCAGCTTTTTGCAGGGAATTTGGCACAAAGGGGAGAAGGGGGGAAAAATCCTATCATATCTCCTATGATAGTAACGTGAGTGATCGCGTTTCCTTTAAGGGCTTAAAACTACTGGCTTGGTACTGATTACGGTGCTGAAATCTTAAATGACCGTCATCAGAATTACCATCCCAGTACCTTTTATAACGTCAAGCCGGAAATAGGAACTACCTGGCGTACTGTTTTTCAAATGACAAGCAATACTGCAAGGCTGATCATACTACCTAAAAAAGTAAACTTTGTGAGACACCAACACGACTAGAACCGATATAGCAGGATTGCGACCGTGGACAGCTGTTTCGTCCTTATTGGGACTCTTCAGCACGGTGTAGCGAATCTAAATGAAGCCAGCGAAAGAGCCAACGCAAATAGATTGCCCAATAACCCGTACTTTTTTACGTAGTATGATCAGCCTTGCAGTATTGTTTGTCATTAATTATTTTTACGCTGATCAGATCCCTTGTTGGATCCTACATTGGCAGCATTTTCGTTTGTGGTCCCTTGCTTAAGTTGTACTGTTTTTCGTCACTTATGATACCTGTTAGGGCGCGCCACGCCCCACAAATAAAAAGTCCTTTTAAAATTGCCGACGATCTCCTTCATCACTTTATATGATAGTCCCACCTTAAGGAAGTTGGCTTCTCCCAAATTTTAGGGTCGTATTTAGATGCGATACTGAATTTTATAAACCTGAAATATCAAACGAGACAGCGACGGTCGGAAATTATAATCAAAGTAAATAAAAAAAACCAGCATTTTATAAAAAAACTCATTTCTTGATTTCATTTGTTTCTTAATCTCATCAAAAGATACAAAAGACGAAGAATGCTTTCAGTTATACAACTGAGAATACAACACAACGGAAAACTTGTTTGTACTTTACCTGACATTCCGATAAAACACTCTATTAAATAAATATGTTTGATAATGTTTAAATAATACTCAGAGTTATTCAAGACGAGAGCAGAACACTGACTGCAGTTTGAATTTGATGGAACTCCATAACATTCTGCCCTGAAAGACAGCTTACAATATGCCATGGCGCTTTTCTGCCACTTCGTTCCACGTCAGATTGTTCCAAAGAATGGTCAGATCATTCCACTTTTAAAATGACGAGAGTGTTACTGAAGAAAATCTTTTTCTCGATGAAAATGAAAAGAAAACTTCCTGCTCGAAGTTGAATATTGTGTTTTCTAATCTAGCGCTAAATATTTTTTTAAAATCCAGACATTTCGGGACTACTATCCCTTCATCTGTTCGATGTTTTTTCGGATGTGTACATGCTTGAAATAAAAAAAACACGTCGACAGCTTTCGATGACTACAGGAAAGGCTATTACTCAATATGTCTTTTCCCGGGTCTATTGGAACAGGGTCATCACACCAATTACGCCCGGGGGGGGGGGGTACTCCCCTAAATTTAGGATAGGGGTGTGCCGCGAAAGTTCTCAAACCCTGACCCTATCTAAGGATAAAGAAAACGAAAATTAATACCCTTTCTAAGGCCCAAACCTGAAAATTGACACCCTATTCAAGGGGAGGAGAAGCATTGCGTGACGATTCAAATAACGGCTAACCGCGCACGGCAAAGCTCAAATCTCTCAAAATCGCTTTGTTAATACTTAATGACGGATAGTTCAGTTTTAACAGACAATTTTTCGTTTAGCTGGGCGTTTATTTGAGCTGATAGAATTTAGCTACCCTATCTAAGGATCACACCGGGAACCCAATGCCAAAAGGAACAAAAGTGATACCCTATTTAAGGACCGAGAACCTCAAAAAACATACCCTATCCCGCGGCACATACCTATATAGCCCATATATGGGAGTACCCCCCCCCCCCCACCCCCCGGACAATTACGTCTCTAAGTGTTCCAGCGAAAAAATCTTTCTTTCCTAAAGAAAAGGCATTTTAATTTTTGATCGGTTTACTGTTTTTATCGATCAAGTAAGCAGCATTCACTTGCTGGATTTGCGCAAGACACGGGTAAGTCTTAATCTGCTACAGTCATCGAACAAGGTTATAAAACTTCAATCAAGATGCGTACACATTTCCAGCACGGAAAATAATGAGGCAAGGTGTAGCATTCAGACTACTTTGACATTTTTTCTAACTAGCTATTTCGTTGTGGAATAATCTGACTATTGTGTAAAACAATCTGACTATTTTGTTGAACAACCTGTCGTGAAACGAAATGACCATGGAACGAAGTGGCCTGATGCCGCCCTGGCAACCATGTATGGAAAATTATAATTTCAAGGAGAAGAAGGTATTAGTGGAGCAGGGATGGCGCAGTGGTGAGAGCGCTCGCTTCCCACCAATGTGGCCCGGGTTCGATTCCCGGACCCGGCGTCATATGTGGGTTGAGTTTGTTGTTGGTTCTCGTCCCTGCTCCGAGGGTTTTTCTCCGGGTTCTCCGGGTTCTCCGGTTTTCCTCCCTCCACAAAAACCAACACTTCTAAATTCCAATTCGATCGGGAATTCGAGGGCCACAGGTTTGTCAGTCGTGAGACTGTTATGTGCTACCCTCGTTAAACATAGTTGATTTTATTTATTTATTTATTTATTTATCTCCGTGATTCTTGAGTTTTCGGCGCCGTGAACGGAATTCCCGGAAATTACTTCTATTATGTTTCACTGATTATATCGAATCATATAGCATAAAAATGGAGTAAAGCAGTACTGATGAACACCGATGAACTCTGACCGGGTTAAGGTAGGGTTTTACCTGAATTTGAGTGAAAGTTTAAGAGGTTTAAAGAAGGGATAGAAGAGAGAAAATTATTTTTGGAACACCACTAGACAGTTGACCCCAACGCAAGAGCATCCCAGGCTGTCAGGGGACTGTTTGGGTGTCCATCTACTAACTTTTAACTTCAAATTCTAATTTTAAAATCACATCAAATCTTCATCATTTCTTATTTCTCTAAATTTCACTAATCCTTTGAGAAAAACTATCTCCGCCCAAATATCCCCAAAAATCACCCAAAAATCTTCAAATCACCGCAAAACATAGATTCATGATCATGGCATGAGTGAACAATTTTTTGATTGCATAAAACGCGGACGAGATATTCGTATTAAACCCAAGTTACGCGGCGGAAAAATGGCCTTCGGATAGCTAGAACCCCGCCTAAATGTCAGTGACGACAACAGAGCAGAAGTCAAAGCTATATGACATTTACACTTTCCGGAGATGCCCTGACAAAATCGACTTAAGTGTTTATTGAATTTCCAAGGAACCAGCGGCGAGAAGAATGTGTTTCCGTCGTAAGAGAGCAGATTCCCATCTTTGTTGAGGATCGGCGTCAACCTTTTAACCTTTCTGAAAAACGCATTTAAGAATTGCGTTCACCTTCTTACACTTTTAAGATTGACTTGGAAAACTGCCAATTTTTTGTGGAATGCAGCCTTAAGGCGAGTACTCTCTTACTTCATCAAAATGTTGTGTTGATTTTCGTGCCCTGAAGGCAGAAATTCTTTCAAGGTAGCTAAAATTCACCTAGATAACACGTTTCACTGATTTGTGACGTTGATTTGTGAACTGACCAATGTCAATAAAAGACGCGCAGCTCTGAGCATCTCACACCAGATCAACAATCTTGCCGTTCGTGGTCAAGGTTCTTGATTATTTTTCTTTTCCTGCGCTGGGAGTATGGCGTTGCACACCTCATTCCTGCTATTTATTTTAAGCAGTTTTATCTTTACTGCTGACGCAATACGGGGCTGCCAGGTCTGTCAAGAAGTTTACCAGGCAAACAACAAGTTAGACCAGTTGTTACAGAACAAAGGTAGGTCCCCAGTGAGAGAATTCACTCTTTTTGTTTCGCTGTCGTTGAAACAAGTAATTTACTCATTCCGTGGCCAAAAATAAGAAGAGGAAAAATTACTTTAGTAAGTTTGACTAAGTTCTGTCTTGGCGCTTTGTCTGATGTTTCAGGGAGGGACCGCCGATTGTCAGGCTAGTTCGTGATTAGCCATATTACAGCTTGTTCGTCCTTTTTTCACAGGGCCAGTAACACCAGTACCATCAACAGGAGGCGGATCAAGGACCGGGCCTGCTACCTGTAAACAAATTTACGATAAGTCACTGTGAGTTTCGCTTATATACATGTACTTGTTTTAAACTGAACAAATTGCGATTTTCATTTGACACAGACACTATAGCCTCATTGGAACAAAGCCGCTTATTCTCTAGTATCTCTTAAAGGGAAAGGTTTGCGTAGCACGGGGTTTGTGCCCTTCTGTTGAAAAGGCCATGACTGCGCCCTGTTCTTGTGATTTGTTGATTGATGACTTTTGCTGTTGAGAGCGATTTTCGATTAAACCAGTGTCTTAAAACCAAAACCAAAGTAATCACGCTGGTCGATCACAAAGACATAGCTAATCCACTGAACCAATCAAAACTTGAAGAAAATGCATGTAGCCACGGGAAGCGCGGGAGAACGTGTGTGAGTGAGTCACGATTGGTTTCAATTTTACTTCTGATTGGTTGAAAAAGTGGTACGAGTTTTTTAAGCGTAGTAATGAAAAACCAACGCAAACGCAAATTACTTTTGGCATCTAAGTAAACATTGCTCTTTTTTGCTCTCTTTTGTCATTCAATTATCTTTCTGCTAAGTTGGCTTTCAAACAATTCATGTACGTACGTTCGACATTTTTGGAGTAAAATTATATCGACAATCGTTCCTGATTTTTTTAAATATATTTTTGGCCTGATCTTTCAGGGCTAATGGAGACAAAGCCTATCAGCTGACGATGCGGGATGTTGGGGAAATCCCTGTTTTTTGTCACATGACTGGCACTGGGCTTGGTGAATGTGGCGGGGGAGGCTGGACCATGGTTATGAAGATTGACGGCAGTAAGGTAACGTACTGACAATTTGGAGTGAAATTGTTAATTTTTTTTCAATTTCCACTGACTGTTTCCAATTACTTTTTATTCAAAATGGAAAGAAATATTCAATCCTCTTGATGCTAAAGAATTCTCTACCACCTTAAAAGAGGACATTGAGAATGTCAAAAGTGTACATTCCATTTTGCCTACATTGTGTTTGGTAAATCATGTTCGTTTTTTTTTTCAATGCATTCAGTCTACACATTCTTGTAGTTAAACCCAGTACTTTTATGGCCTCAAATCTCACAAAACTTTTAAAAATATGGAGCGACCGTAGCCAGGGTAAAACGTGGTGAAGAGAATCAGAGAACGTTTTTCTTTCTTCGTCCCTCAAAATCTGTCCAACTTATCCATTATTGCGTCTCTTTTTCTTTCTGAAAATGACCTCATGTGCAGAACTCAGATGTCTTATTTCAACTGCAATGTACTTCCAACAAATACAACCACAACAACAAGTAGCGACCATTTTCAGTCGTAATTCGAGAATTCTGCCAATTCTCGTTCCTTTTCAGGCTAATGCACATAATGGTAGCTGTTTTTGCATAATTCAGAAAGAACCGGTGGTGCATGACAGAAAAGAGATGCTGTTGGCGATACAAATAAATAATCTGGTTTCAAATTTGTTAGTGTTTACTTTAGTTAACACCTCTTTCTCTGTACTTTTGTACCATCTGTGCAGAAAACATTTCATTACGATTCGCCCTACTGGAGCAATAAAATTGAATACGGTCTCCCGGAAGGAGCAACGGGTCTGGACACAGAAGAAGTCAAGCTACCAACATATTGGAACACGCCCTTCACCAAGATCTGTCTTGGTATGAAGAACTATGGACAACTGAGGTTTGTCGTCGTCAAAAAGACCGGCACATCTCTACACTCACTGATTGCCGACGGCAAGCACCGCGATTTAGACCTGGGTCGAGACAAGTGGAAGACTTTGATTGGCACGGCGGCGTCCTTGCAAACCCATTGTAACCAAGAAGGTTTCAATTCCATCGGAAAGGATAAAGGCCGCGCCAAAGCAAGAATCGGTATCATTGGAAACCAAGAGAACGAATGCAATAGCTGCGACTCCAGGATCGGGTTTGGAACCGGAGGAGCAGATGACGACTCGAACACTTGTGGGAACGAGGCTACCAGTTCTCCTGATAATGGCAACAAACATATCAAAACTTGGGGGTACATACTGGTCCAGTGAACAACAGCCAGCTACCTTCCTGCACAGATGGAAAGTACGAGGTGAACTTCTAGTTATATAGTTACATTATAAGGGCAGCATATATTGTGCAATAACCGGTTGAAATATAAATTTTTCAGCTCATAATTAATGGAAAATAGAGGGAAAGGAGTTTTGTGAAGAGTTCCACTATCAAGGAAATACATATTGTACAATGCTGGTTAATAATAAAGGGTTACTATCAAGGAACTTGTCAAAACTGACAGCATATTGTTAAGTGCCAGTTAATAATAAAGGGTTGAAACAGAAATTGATAAGTCTGGCCTCTTTTCCGTTGAGTTCAGTTCTTATAAGTTGAAAATAAAGGAAAGGATCAATGAATCATCTATCGTCAATTTAGGAGTTACATTTATAAAGTTTTTTAATCAGCTAATAGAAAAATACCCCTAGCCCTTCATTTTTTCGGAGTATTGTCTGCGTTGTGTGATCCTCTGCTGTGTTATAAGTAGGGTGTGGGGTTTGAGTGTTAGACTTTGTTATACTTTTACTGGATAAAACCGTCGAAACTACGTTAACGAGGATCAGGATGGCTTTCATGAACACTCAGATAACACAGTAACTGCCAAACTTTACTTTTATTTTCTCGACTGAAACTTCAGGTAGACTGAGCACTATCCTTCGAACTAGGACTCTGGGATCGTTTAGGAACAATAGCATGTACTAGAGTGAACTGTGATTGGTCCATGGTTTCAAGAGAAATCCCCTAACCAATCAAAGCTCTCGCTTTTTTTTTTCGAAAACGATTCCAGAAATCCTTGTGCAAAAGCTATTGCCCAGTCTCCCTAAAGTGGAGTGGAGTGGCGACTGGAAACGGAAACAAATACGGCGAGCAGATCTCACTTGTCGGCCCAAGGCCCCGTGGCGCTTATTCCTCCCCCACCTTCGGTAAGATTATGTAATTCGCGTTTGCTTTGGTTTTGCATTTAACGTTTGGTGATGGGATTGGGTAAATCAATCGTGATACACGCACACACTTTTTCCCGCCCTTCGCACTGGCTACATGTATTTCCTTCGAGTTTTGGTTGGTTCGTTGGGTTGTCTATGTCGTTTGTGATTGGCAGTGAAAACTACACTGGTTTTGGTTTTGACACTTAATTGAAAACTGATACAAGACTTGGTTTGTCAACACAACAACGTATCAGTTCCGCCATTCCTTAACATGAATTATCAGAATTAGTTCAATTCTTCCAACAGACAAATAGCTCACTCAATAATGATGAATAATAACCTTTTTAATAAACTACTCAACTTGTTAATACATTACGACAATTTGTAGTTAAATTAATAACTGGCTAATTACTTTACAGAAAAGAAAAAAATTATGCAGTTGAATATTGTCCTTTGTTGTTAAACAAACCTAATCCCGCACGCGCTTAATATAGTGCCGAATATACATACTTCTATTTGTACAAAGTTATTAGATTTTACTAAAATAGACTTGAATTGAACTGCATATGACCCAACGATCCAGTATCTAGCCAGTCAGAGAAAAGACTTGATAGAAATGTATGCTCCATCTAGTTGATCTATGGTGACAATTAATTAATATTGCAGTCACAAACACAGAAATCGGCTGGACTGACTTCCCTTGAACATGTTGCCAAACACCGTAGAAAGGTATCTCTCATCCGAAATGTCTTTAAATCAAGAGGAGTTCTACTTTTCCCTTGGTATATATGATTACAAATAGTAGCAGCAAGAGTCATTGAACAGATCGCTACCAACAGTGCGTCTTAATTAATGGCCCATGATGGTGGTTTTAACAATGGCCTCAGTAACTCTGTAAGGATCGCAGTTAGAAGCTGGTCTTCTGTCTTCCAGGTAACCCATTCCATCTTCAGCACACTGACGCGGAATTCGTACACTTGCTCCACGATTAGCGACTCCGTGCGAGAAGTTATGCCAGCTTGCTGTCTCGTGACGACCTGTTAATCGACGCTTGTTGTCCTCTCCCCCCTTCGGATCGTACATACTGATGTGGTAGTCATGATAGGAAGACAGTCTCTCTATGGCGTCGTAGATGTACTTGATTCCACCTTCGTCACGCATGGCTAGTGTGCTGTGGAGAAAAATGGTCAAAATTTTAGTTAGAAAATATACGAAAGTTTTTTCCTGCCTCACCTCATACCCGTCTCGTTTTCCCTAATTTGCATAAATTTAACTTTTCCGGTCACGCATAGGATTTCAGGAACAAAAACCACCTGCTGGCAGTCTAAGTTGAACAAGACATGTAGATTGTCTGTGCAATGTTTGAAACTCACCTGTAGTTGGTGTGTGCTCCAGCTCCGTTCCAGTCCCCTGGCATGGGTTTGGGGTCGAAAGAGACCTTGAAACCAAAATCTTCACTAACACGGTGTAGCAGAAATCTGGACATCCACAACTGATCACCCATAGAGATTCCTTCACAAGGACCGACTTGATATTCCCACTAGAAAACAACAAGGAAAAATCAGACATCATTACTTGAAGCAATGCAATTGCATCTTTAAAACTTTTTCACTTATATTGGAGATTTCATTTCAAATCTGAGGACAGAATCTGAATCAACTCCTTAACTGTTCCCAAAACCACCTCTAGGAATCCAGTGACCAAAGATGTCAGCGGTTTCTGTGAGACTTTCCGAATCATTAAATCTGATGCAGATTCATCAAATTTGATGAATCTGCATAAATTGTTTGAAACACCCCCATTTAATGCACTTATCAATGTTAAACTGCAGGGGGGGGGGGGGGGCAGGAGAGGGGTGGGGTGATGGGCATAAGCAGGAGATTAAAACTTAGCTGCACCCCTGGGCATTTGTGGATGGTTAACATTAATAAACTTTGTTGTATGTCTGGTCAAATGTCCACCTGGTGGTCAGAAATCTCCTTCCTTTCCCCCCACTCCCCTACAGTCAATGCAAATGTTTGGCCAGAAGCATGGAAGCGGCCATGCCACCCAAACTGACCTTAACTCTACTGTGTCAACAGTGACGGTGCAAGTCCACACAAGGTTTAGCTGTAAATGGCCTGGTTTGATTAATGTCTTAGGAAGCATGAAAATATGTTGGAATAAGTCTCTTACCTGTGCAGGCATGACCTCTGCATTAGTTCCAGCAATTTTGACCCCAGCATACAGACAAGCCCGGTAGTGAGCTTCCACTACATCTCGGCCAAAAACATTTCCAGTACCAACAGCACAGTAGTAGGGTCCCTGTGGTCCTGGGAAACCTCCTTTGGGCCACCCTAGAGGATGTCCATCCTTGTCAAGCAATGTGTATTCTTGTTCAATGCCAAACCAGGGAATGGCTTTCTGCAAGTAGATGAAATAAATAAGCCATTGATTTTAGATTGCAGATGAAAGAAATTCATGAAGCTGAGAAGAGAAAAAAAGCTTGCAAATGTGACTGAAAGTAGCTACAACATTGAAAAGGGTATTGCAGAAGAAAATGCCTCAAAGAACTTCATGACCAATTGTTTATAATGGCCTTCAACCAGAAAAGCCGGAAGAAGTCTTTCGACGGGCCACTTCCGGTTACCACCAGAATCTATGACGTAAGTATTGCGCAAAGAATGTATAAAATTGTTTACATTTCGAGTGTGCTTGACGATGACTGGCAAATCAAAGACTCTTCCACGATCTTCTATGGTGGGAAAAACAACAGTCGACCTTTCTAGTTCCCTTGAAGGCTTAAGAGAAGCGAGAAAATAAAGATTCCGATTTCTCTTAAAAAGTTTTAATGTACTATGAGGAACACTGTGTTTTTGAGTTATTTTTTCCACGCTTAGGGTGCCTATGTTTATCACGCCTCACTGACCTTGATCAAGCTATCACGCGAAATGTTCGAGAAAGATTTTTTGTTAGTCTATGTTCACAAAAATGTGAAATATAAATTAGGAGTTAAATTGTGCCTGTAAAAATTAAAACGATTTTAACATTTTTTGACCTTCGTTTACACAACAAATCTCTGTTTTGGTGGTTGAACCACAATGACCTGAGAGCGCTGGCAAACCGGGATGAAAGCTACAGGATATTTTGCGAACTGTCACGGAGCGAATATACATACAACACTTGAAACAGTTCAAAACAAGCAATTCAGCACCCGATTTGTACCAACATTAGTTCATTGCCAACATTTTACACCCCCTACCTTCCCTAACATTCAAAAATAATAATTATAATAAAGATAAACTCCTATTTCCTTCCTCTTTTCGAGGCGGGAAGAAAGTCCGCGGGGAAAATTTACCTAACCTCGCGTTGGCGCAACTATTTCAACAAAGCTCAGGAGTAAACTAATTCAGGAATATTCTTTTTCCACCCACGTTTAAAGGTGGGAAATCACACGTATTAAATCTATTCAACGCAGCCGAGTCCAATGTCCAAATGCGTTCGACAGAAAACGGCGCGAAATTTTGCAATCATGCATTTATCATTATTTTCTTTCTTAAAAACATAATTACAACGCTGGGGATAACCTCGAACGTTTAGTTGTAAATTCTACGCTGTGAGAGTTCTTTTTTCCGAAAGAAAACAATGCTGAACAGAAAAGACAGAATAAAAACAAATCGATGGCCATGTTATAAAATGTCTTTCACCAATTTCTCGGTGTGGGTTTAATCCATTTGGGTCAAGGTGATCAATAATTTCAGAAAGCACGTTTATCATCGAAGTCACCTTCAACACAAACAACGGTTTTTTAAAATGAATTACAAGTGAAACGTCAGGGGAAATTTAATGAAGTTTCGTTCGTAGTAGTAGTGATAGTAATTCTGATTTCAATGATCCCCTCACTACTTTAGACAATTTCAAACAGTTAATCGCAGATTGACATAGTCTACATTATTTTCAGCGGGATTTTTGCTTCGAATTACCCAGCAAAATGCTCAAAACGAGAAAACGGGAAAAATTTTACAGAATGCAAATACGCAACGTGTCGGTGGTCACAAGGAGGAACTTGGTAGATACAACAAAGACGATGAAATAAAATCTAGTGATTGTAAAACTGTCCGCACTCAATGATTTATACTGAGGCCAAGTTAAGTATTACAAACCTTGACACTGTCGTTTTCCATGGCTTGGAAGCATGATAATCTGTGGTTAGATACACCGGGTTTGTGATCGAAGTTGTAGGTTTCGCAGAGCGCGATTTTGTTCTTTCCTCGTCTGAATGGGTCTCGGAATAACGCGACTGGATGGAGGTAGACATCACTGTTACATCCCTCGGCCTGATACGTACTGGAGCCGTCGAAGTTCCAGATAGGCAGGTCTTCAGGTTCCATTGGCTCTGATTCAACAGTTTTAGTCTTACAGCGCATACTTTCGCCTGTTCCGTCGATCCAAACGTACAAGACTTGGACGCGCTCGCCTTGATCAAGGCTCATATATTTGTCGAGAAGAGGGTTGCTTTCCGTCATCCTTCTGGCAATGGACGGAGTCGTGAAAAGTGATCGATCTAAAAGCGAAGAGGTACGTTAGGTTGTAAAATTGAGACAGGTAAATAGAATTCAAGGAAACCCTTCCTACCTTGGCGCGCTTGGTAACGAAAGTAGTGGTTTGTAATATGCCACGAATCTACTTATATTCATTAGTCACATGGGAATCAGCCAGCCAATCGGAATGCATTGTGGCTTGTTTGCTCTTTTGCATTGTTAAATATGTAAAAATCCCCTTCATACCGGATGAATGATTTTATGGGGCAAAGTTCTCTTTGCACACACGTGGGAATGCGGGAACAAGAAAGCTATGGGAATTTATTGAATATTTGACCAGTAATACAACGAAAATCGCGTTATAAATCAATGAACAAAAGGGTTCAAAGAAAGAGAATGTTAAAAAGCCAACTCAGTGATTCTGTCACGAAAACAACGTGACTTGTGCTGCGTGGTGTTTGCGTGTTTTCCACGTGATCACTCAGCAGGTTTTCAAAATATTTTGAAGGGTTTTAATTTATTTATAGAGCGTTGAAAGCTTTACGGCCAGCAGAATTTTCTTCCCGGCTAAAAAAAATTATATACCGACACCAAAACCTGTAGCATATGGCTCATCTTTTGTATAACACTTGAAATGATTATGAAAGGGTATTTTCACGCCAGGTCGACCAAGCCCGGTCAAGGTTCGCGCGCTATCTCTGCTGTCAGAATATTCAATCAGATTGATTAACGCGTGCCCAAAAATAAAATACCTCATCGCAGCTCGACATGTTCGATTTCTCTGCACGTGAACAACGTATTTCCGGCTGTCGCTTGACGTAATTTCGGCGGAGACAAGCGACAGTCGGAAATACGTCTGCGTTCGCAGGCTAATATAATTTATGGGTTGTTAGCCTGCGAATACAGCCGCCTCTCACGTTCGCACGTAGTAGCGGGAGCGAGTGAGAGGCGGCTGTATTCGCAGGCTAATGGGTTGCAGCATGAGCCGGTTTGTAAAACAACGCGTACCTTTCATCGAAAGACGCTTTGCGGAAACCCGTGACCTCTAAAAATATAAACAATATACTGTACGAGTCGTTTGCTTCGTGTGGTTCTCAGCAGAATGTACTATGTATCAACTACGACTCCTCAGCCTCTAAGCTGCCATAATCATCAAGAGGGGAGAGAAAAACAAGTCAGCCATAATCGAGATTCACAGTATATTTTAAAATGATTTCATGTATTCAAAATTTTACATGCTCAGTTTTCGCACGCCCCGGGGGTGGGGGGGGGGGGGGTACTCCTTTAATTTTACTACGGGGGTGAGCCGCTGACTCCCTGAGACTCTTGACCTGTTCCAGAGTAAAAATGATGAATTTGCGACCCTGTTCCAGAGAAAAATTGCAAAAAAGGTACCCTGTTCCAGACTTGAAGCAAAGCAACTAATGCGTACGTGATCCAGAGTGAAATTGGCATCCAGAGTGAATTCGGAGCGACTTTTAATAGTTAAATGAACATTGTTTTTTTAATGAATAACTGGTTAATGTACTGGTTAAATAGGTTACAGAAATGCGAGACACGATCGATAACGTACGTGATGTGACCGATCACGCAATGAAAATGGCCTTTCTTGTGGAATACCACGGGAAACAGCAGATATCACATAGCAAGCGACGGAGGGGAGCGTTGTTAGCCATACTAGACCGTGCAGTGTGGTTAATCAGGATTCTAGGGGAAATTCGACACTGTTCCAGAGTCAAACCTGAAATAAAATATACCCTGTTCCAGAGAGAAAGGGCGATTTTTATACCCTGTTCCAGAGTCAGAGAACCAAAAAAGATACCCTGTTGAGCGGCACATACCCGTATAGCCCATATATGGGAGTACCCCCCCCCCCCCCCGGTCGCACGCAATCTTCGCGTGACCTACTAGATCCTTTGTTGTGAAATTCCAATAATCTGACAATTGGTGGTTTTCACTGTCACGCAATAAACAAGTAAAATCGAAACCATTCAACGATAGAAGCTATGAGTTTCAGATATTATAGAAGATAAATAGATAAACAATTTGTCCAAGTCTCAGGTCTGTGAGCTGCACCGTTTGCGAGTTATTTCCCGAAACTTTTCACGCAAATTTACAAAGCTCAGTATGGAGACGCCATATTTGTGTCCTTCCGAGGGGCACAAATATGGCCGCCGGGATGTCAGAGAAACCATCTGGAACTTAATTTTGCTATTAATAGCGACTTCTTTTGGCTCATGATCTATTATACTTTTACATAAACAGCAATTTGTACATTGGGAATGTTCAATCTGCAAAAATGGAAAAGAAAGGCCTTTTTTGAATCAAAACAACTTTGTCACGGCACTCAGCTTGATGTCACATACGGCGGAGAACTCGAATATTCAAAATGCTCTGTTTTAAAAACGAAGCGCACAACCAAGCTGGAAATTTGCAAAGAGACATGTTTTTAGTTCATCTTACACCTACTGACATCGAAAGTTTAGCAGGCCTATTGAATTTTGATTTGAGAATTCTATGACGTAACATGAAAACCACTTATAAGTTACAATAAGCCGCTTGGCTATCATTCCAAAATGCTTTTATGGTGAGCTATTTAGTTAAAAAATTATGTAATAGAGTGGTTTTACTCGACCTGTGAAACAACATGTAACAATAAGTGCGTAATAGTCAAAACTAAAGAAAAGAAAACAATGGAATTGGTGTGTAATACTACTAAAGTTTAGCTCTCGCATTCTTCAAATTTACAGCAAAAGGAAAAAAAAAGCAAAGCAGACATAAACTGTATTTTGGCAACGGATTGAACAAGTACAGTGGATTATACGAAATTTTTAGTGTTATACATGGATCCTGATGGATATCTGACCAGATTTGTCAAAACATGCCGCCTAACTTTTTCGGTTGGGTGAACGTGGAGGCGACGCCCAACCTAACCTCACACAACCGACCATTCGTCAGACACAGCTGTGGAAACTTTGAAGTGGAGAGGGTTAAATGTTTTAGTGTGAATGTAGGCTGCGCTGGCTGCAGTTTAGTCAATTCTGTGGCAGGGGCCCGGGGGGGGGGGGGGGACTCCCATATGAAATGGACGGGGATGCTCGTCGTCTCGCTTAGGGGTGTAAATTTCGGATTTTGGTCTCGCTTAGGGTGTTCTGGGCAAAATGTCATTATTTTTAGCCGTCAAGGTCTCGTTTAGGGTTGCATGCGAAGAAATAACAAAAAAGAAAGAATTTCGATTCGTTATATTTACTCTTTTAGGGGTCTGCATAACGTTCGGCCGCACCCAGATTGGTCTCTTTTAGGGGTTAAATTCAAAATTTCCGACGAGCATCCCCGTCCATTTCATATGGGAGTCCCCCCCACCCCGGGGGCAGGGGCTGCCAGTAGTTGGGGTGCTCTTGGAAAGACTACCAAGCTCGCGACTGGAGGGGTGAGGGGGGGGGGGGGGTGAGGGGGGTGCAGTGGTAGGTGCAGTGTGATGTGCTTGGCTGTTTGCAGGCATGTTTATCCAACTCTAGTCAGATGTCAATGGATAATGTTTCTTGGAAATACCATCATGATACAAACCACATCGCAATAAAGATATCAAATATGACAACAATACACGACAATCCAAATACTCTATAAAGTTGAAGTGTATCCACGTTTCATAATGTAACATTATTTGGGTAGATGTACGACCAGAGTATGTACGCTTTTCACGAGAACTGTATTATAACTCTGTAAATGACTTTGCAGCTTTTCTACAAAGCATCATTCATATATTTTAAAAGTAATCTTTATTTTTAGTTCTTTTCTGACTGTAAACAACCGTTGCTATGGCCGTTACTATGTAAAAAAAAAGCTTCTACCACTGTGTAAATTCCTTGAATTTCATACTCATCCTGGAGGCAAAGTCGACAAATCGTTTCTAAGAATCCGTGTACCTTAGTGCCAACCGATTTTCTATTGCGTCGGAAAATGACATACAAATGACTGCAGCGGTTGTTTACAGTCAGAAAAGATATCAAGCACTACATCCGAAACTGACATTCTTTTCCTGATTGCTTGCTTAAACCACAGCCCTTTATATTCGGGCATCGAGTCTTAATTTCAGTGAAAAGCTAAATTATAAGTATGTTTCAGTTTGATGAAAAAAAAAGACAAGCAGACAAAGTCTTTATCTAGCGCCGCCATTTTGCTTTGGTTTCTTTAAAACCGAAGAGATTGTCAGTTTTGAATGCTTTTGCTCGAAAAGGAAAATGAATTTTATATCCGCTTTTCAAATGCCATACGAAAACGAAAATCCAAATCGATATTTTTTAGAGCTAAAGAAAAGCGAAAAAAAAGTGCGTAAAGTGAATTCGAATTACGTTTTCCTTCAGACGAGGAAAATTGAAAAACAAAAATGAAAGTCGTATTTCGCCTTTCATGAAAAAGAAAAACGGATTTCGGAAATGCGACATTAATTCCATTTTTACAGCGCGGAAGAGAAACGAAAAACGCCAACACATTTTCGTTTCGTTTCATTTCATTTTACTACGCAAGCCAGTCGATTGGCACACCCTTATTTGGCGATCGGAGAGAGAGTGGGATTGTTTCGCTCGAAAGAATTTTTTTTCGGTCCATTGCCTGTGCAAGAATGTTTTTTAATGCAGCCCTATGCACGTATTTCTTTCTAGAAGATCTGCTTCATGCACATTTTGCTATTGAATTAATTAAAAACAGTTCTACTAAACACATAGCTTGGGAGGCGCGGTGGCCTTATTGTTATGCCGGTGTCACAGCGGATTTGGACCCCCCCGCGGATTTGGACCCCCCGGTCCAAATCCACTAGCGGATATGGACCCCCCGGACCAAATCCGCTAGCAGATATGGACCCCCCTTCGCGGATTTTGACCCCCCTAAACAATTGTTATTTTAGACTTTGTTTCCTCCTCACTCAGTAAATTTTTCCATTTGCAAACTATTTTTTTAACGTTCCTTTGAATGGCAACACAAAACTCGTAACTAACAGAATGAAAACAAATGCATATCTCGTTTTAATTCTGCCATGTTTATTATAAATAAAACGACTATAATTCAAAGACAATTTTAACGAAAACGGAAGACCTGACTAAATACAGCATCTAATCAAGGATCCTGTTAGCAATGGAATTGTTAATCTTGTTTTAGTTGCGGCTTTCGAAATCGCTCTAGACTGACGACAACTTAAAGGCTAAGAAAAACGCGAAGTTCATTCTATTCTTATTTCACGGCTTAACATGGACAAAAATAATTGCAATTATAGACTAACGGTATCGACACTGTTCTAAAAAAACAGTTTTTTAATGAAGTCGGAATCTCTGTAAAAAAAAAAGTTGTGAAATGTAAACAAAAAAGACAATGTAATTAGAGTCAAAGAAGCAATAAAACTCGCGTTTGCGCTTTTTGTGAAAATCTTTCTATTTCAAGTTTACAACTTTTAACAAAGCTTATGCTACAAAAAAAACACTTCTTACGCTGTAAAAGTCGAGAAAATTGCTCTTTGTTTTATCGGCAAAGCGAAAGCTAGATAGAGGAAATCTATTGTGTAAAGTAAAAACAAAAAGAAAACAACGGAATTAGAGTCCAGTAGTAATCTTATTGTCCTGTATCTTTTCAGGTTTTGTAAATTCCCTCGATCGAACATTTATTCTAATAAACTGACTTGACCATTAGGGACTTATTAGCCGAACTTGTTTTATAAATTTGGTTCTGCACTTTAGGCTCGGGTCAACAAAAGTGACACTTGATTCTCGTTGGAAAACGTTGCTTCGGGATATTGGACATGCATGCTGTGTTTGGTAAACACCGGGGCGAACCTTCTCTATTTCCTCTTTTCAATGTCCATAAAATATTCGTATTGACGTTAAATCATCTTTTCTTTTATTCGTTTACGACTCCAGGAGCACGAAAGTAAAGTATGATCACTTTTGTTGGGGGGTCCAAATTCGCGAAGGGGGGTCCAAATCCGCTAGCGAATATGGACTCCCGGGGGTCCATATCCGCTAGCGGATTTGGACCGGGGGGTCCATATTCGCTAGCGGATTTGGACCGGGGGGTCCAAATCCAGGGGGGTCCAAATCCGCTGGGACACCGGCACTGGACTCCGGATCGGGCGGTCCGTTGTGTTCTTTGGGCAAGACGCTTTACTCTCATAGCCTCTCTCCACCCAGGTGTATAAATGCCTACGCTGGGGGTAACACTGCAATTGACTAGCATCCCATCCAGGTGGGGGAGTGTGTGTGGGGGGGGGGGGGGGGGCGTAGAAATACTCCTAGTCGCTTCATGCTACGGAAACCGGGATAAGCTCCGGCCTGATGGGCCACTAGGCTCGTATGCAGACTTAACCTACCTAGTACTTAAACTTTACTTTCCATTTTAATTTTTTTGCGACATAAAAATACTTTTTGAGTAATGTTCATTCTAATAAATTTAATTCACTGAGGGAGATTTCAAAAGTGAATAGCAGTTTAAAGCAAAAAAATTGTGTTATTATTAAATATACCTGTCAGGCCTGTAGGAACAAATTTTGAGGTAAGGCGGCCCAAAAATTAGCACTAATTAGTTAGCACTAGAACGTCGAGTGTCCAGGGGCATCCTTCCCCGGGAAAATTGTGAAAATCTAGACACACTCTAATTCCATTCCGTGCATTTGGGAACACTTATAATTCTGGTTTAATATCAAAATGCGGTCCATCTCGTGCATGAATTTTTTTCTCTGCGTTTTTCTTTGCATGATTTTTTTCCCGACATTTTCCCTTGCATGATATTTTTGTTTCCTCCCCCTTACGAGGGTCGCGGGACGGGTCAGAGCACCTGTAGCAAGCACCTGTTAAATTTGGCGGGATTTCAAGTCACGTGACCCAGTGAAAAAAGAAGATGTAAACAAAGTGGAATCGACAAATGTTTTGGTTTGGTTGAGCTCGACATTTATAATATAACCGTCCTTGATCTAAACATGAGCGATATTTTGAAAACAGTTTGTAACTGGATATCAAGCTACTGGTTTCCGACATCGAAGGAACAACTTCAAGACGCTGAATGCAAGATATTGCAGCAGCGAATAAAGAGACCTTGGGTTGGTAATTTCATTCGCGTCGGACAAGATGTCGAGATGTGGACAGTACAAGTAAATCTTTCACCATCAAAACAACCTCCTCTTGTTCTCGTACATGGCTTTATTAGCGGCGTTTGCTGGTGGGCTCAAAATTTTACCGATCTTAGCGAAGAACGCAGTGTTTACGCCTTCGATTTACCGGGTTTTGGCCGAAGTTCAAGGCCGGATTTAATACAAGATGGCGCGGACGCCGAAGGCAAATTTGTACATTACATCGAAGAATGGAGGAAGGCTATGGGATTAGACAAAATGATTCTTCTGGGACACAGCCTCGGAGGTTACATAGTAATGGCTTATGCGTTGAAATACCCTGAGAGAATCAAACATCTGATTCTCTCTGACCCCTGGGGGTTTGCCATATTACCCGGTGGTATTGTGGACAGACACCCAGACTCGGAACAGCGGTACGAATTGCTCCCAGGGTGGGTGCATTGGGGGAATTTTTTTCTTAACACCTGTAACCTCCTTTCTCCAATCAGAGCTGTTGGTCCGTTTGGTCCATGGTTTGCTCGTTTAGCGCAGTTTGACAGGAACAAACGAGCATCAGAGTTGTGGAAAGACAGAGCAATGTTTGAGTACATTTATCACTGCAACGCCCAAACTCCTTCTGGGGAAGATGCCTTTCGCAACATGAATGTTTTATTGATGTGGGCTAAGTCGCCAATGGTTAACCGAGTAAAAGACCTTCCTGATGATATCCCAATGACAGTCATGTATGGTTCTTCAACGTTTTTTGATCATCGCACCGCTTATGAGATAAAGTGCATCCGGAAGAATTCCAAGGTAGAAGTGTGTATAGTGAAAGATGCTGGTCATGACATCCACGTGGACAATGCTGGGGAATTCAACAGAAAATTGAAAGAAATATTCAGAGGAATTTCAGACGAAGATGATTGGATGACTGTTGATTGAAGTCATGCTATTTAAAGTTTTTTTCTGGAACCATTTAGTTTTGTATCTCCAAGGTTCACATGTCCCGGCAGCAGGGAGGGAGGGGGTTGGGGGCTGGTGAGGGCACACAGTGTTCCCAAAGCAGAGCATTAATCTACTCCCTAGAGCCACTTGTCGCTCTTAGCCGGCTGGGCCTGGGGCATGAGGAACAAGTGACTTCCAGAGACAATTGACAGATTTGATTGGCTAGATGTTAACACATGGAATTTAAAATCAAGCCAATCAGACCAGCTGTTTTAAATTCTCTTATAACAATGGTATTTTCAAACAGTTGATTTCATTGGCTTTGTCAAATTACTTTTGTAAAAATGTAGCCAATCACATCATTTGCCAATAACTAAAACATTGGCAGCTTTGGGGTTGTAAACTACTGGCTGTAGTTACGGATGTGACAATTCTCAAAGTGTCAAGGGCTAAAACAGCACGAAAAGAGAGAATTAACAGCTATTATAATCCATCAAATATTTTTCGCGTGCGCGATTGGTCTAAACACGTCACGTGACGCAGCCAAAACTGGGGAATATCAGATGATATTCCCCAGTTTTCGAACTTTGTGACTTACATCCGCACGTTTAGCTTTTATCCCAAGTAAATTGCCAAAATGAATAAAACTAAACACTTTGAACAGACTAATAATATTTTGAGAGCTGACAGAATTTCTTTGGCGTTTGAAAAGCTTTGAGAGAAGGTCTCCCAAAACGCGGCCTTGTAAAAAAAAATATTTAAAGGATAATAAACGCAATCGCATCCATTTGGCTTCAAAAATATGCACAGATATTTGTCCTTGGACATTATCTGTTCCTTGAAGCTCACAGTTTTCCTCGAGCTTCGCTCTCGGACAACTGTTCGCTTCTCGGAACAGATAATGTCCGCGGACAAATATCCGTGCATATTTTCGCGCCAAATAGAGGCTATTTAACAATTATTCTTTGAAATCGAGGTGAATAGTGGCAGAATATTTACTGAGCCGCGTAGCGGCGAGGTAAATATTCTGCCGCTATTCACCGAGATTGAAAAGAATAATTGTTTTAGTATATACACACGAAGTGATCTCAAAACAGACAATCTAGACATTTTCAAAAGGAAACCTATGAAAGGCAATTTTATTGACATCTCAATTCATGCGTGAAACACGTACAAAACTATTTACAGATTCTTTTAACATGGCAAATACACAATCTTCGATAAAAACCTTGTCAAAATGGTCCTTTTACACAGTTCAAATCGGCCACATTAATCGAAAGTCTGCTTGGAAATCGATAACTGATCGCGAAAGGCTTGTTGTTTGGCTCGTTGCGAAGGTGCCTGTCAATGGCGGCTCGAATTGAGGTGAGTGTTGCCTTGTTGTAATACGACCTGTCTTGTTTTCTCGCGGAGATATAAAACTATTTCCTCGATTTCGGTGAGAAATTCGTTCTGTCAGGCAAACCAGTCTACAAAAATACTCGTAATGAGACAAATTGTAGTCGTGAAGATTAATTGCTGCCTATTTAGCGAAAGGTCGAATTGATAACAGTAATTATCTCGATAAACAAACTGAAAAACACTTGTTTGCAAAACATGACTTCTTTAAAAACTTTTAGGCCAGAGTTTGTTGCCTTCTTGGTGTTTTCTGGCTCGCTGTCGTCTTTTATTTTCACTATTTTTGATTCTGAAACGCTAGCGAAATGCGGGTTTACGCCGGCCAATTTGTTTTATGTTTTATGGGATAATGCATTATCCACTCGGAAGCGAGTGAACAATGCGGCATTAGCCCGAGATAGCGAACCAATCAGATTGCTGGAATAGCCAAGATCACTGAGTGTGTATATACTAATGTTTAATTATATTTATTTTGTGGTTGTTAGATAATTTTTTCCATGAGGACAGAAGACCTTGTGACAATTTTCATTCTTGTGTATAGTAATTGCCATATATGGAAAAATACATTTGGTCAGGGTAAGCTTATATAATTTGTATGTATGCAAATGCTTGTGTAAATTGTTTAACATAAAATGTTTAGGCACTTTTGCTTTTATCGAAGTGCCAAGAGCTCGCAGAATATCTATTGTATTTACTGGAATATTTAATACAGAAACATTAATTTACAATATGAAATATTAGCATAATTCAGTGATAAATTATGGAAAACTTGCAATCTGATGGTTAGAAAGGCACCTACTACTGACCTCTGATCTGTAGCCAATCAGATTGCAAGTTTTCCAAAAATCCATCACTGGGCTGTGCTAATAGAAGGCCCAAGGAGGGCATGGGTGGTTTTTAGTTTATTGTGTCTGAAACATATTTAAAAAAATGTTAATAAATGAGTGTTACTGACATTTTACTGCGCTTTGTATTAATTACATCAGCAACTGGATTATGCTAATTAAAAACAGTTTGACTGCTTGCCCTTGACATCTGGCTTGGGGTTTTGCAGCTCACCAACTATCAATCGGTAGAAACCTCAAGCTCGATGCGAGTGTAGTTGTTAACCAACACCAAACCATAAACGCATTAGTACATGTTATATTTTATTCTCAGACTTCAGTAGCAGCTCAAATTTAGTCGATTTTGAGACAGTGTTATAATGAACAATAAGATAGTGAGCAGTAGTGGAATTAACATTGAAAGCTGTTACCGGTAATTCATACCCTGCAAGCAGAGTCTTCTTCGATCTTCTTCTACTCTGCTCGCAGGGTAGTTAATTCACAGCTTTGAAAAAATTATTGTTGCCACTAGTTATTTCCTTAGAAGTGCGGCTGTTGTGGAGGGAGATGAAGTCATCTCAAGAAAAATTCTTATTTCTAAAAATTTGACCAGCTTGGTAAATGGTACTAGAAAAGAAAACCACACCTGTTAGTAGGGACACCAACATTATGGACAGTGGTTTCACTTTAAACTCAATGTATTTTTTCTTTTTAAACTTAACCTGCTTTATACTGTCTGAATTTAAGGCTACTTCCTGAGTATTGTCTCTAGGTTGTCCACATTTATGGGATTTGACTCACTTATTGAAAGGCTTTTTTAAAAGGGTGTTGAAAGATTAAGCAGTCAATGTTTCACAATGTATAGTGCAAAGAATTGTACAGTTCCAGAAAATATCCATTCTGACCCCATGGAAGGTCAATGGAAATTTTGAGGGGTGGGGGAGGGGGCCCAAGAGCCAACATGTTAAAAGGAAAGTATGGGGCTTAACTGGAATTTCCAGAGGGATGGTGGTTCATCAAAAATAAAACCTCCATGGGAGGGGTATGAATATTTTCTGGAACAACACATTCTCATGAGCTCTTTGATGTTCAAAAGGATTTACACAGTCACGAAAAGAACTTAAGCAATCCACAACAGTCTGGCACTTCAGTCCGTTCTTTTCCTAAGCCGTTGTTATTCAAAGTCCATCATTTGTTCTGCAATTAGAGCTTCTCCTTTGAGATCAGCTGAAAAAAAAAATTATACAATGAAGGGTGCTTCATTTGTGCATGCATCCAGTGTTAGACTGAGGTATATTTATTATGGGGGCAAACATCTGTTAGCATTTAAAATTTACATAAAACAGTTTGCAATATTGAATTCTTAACTGAAATAGGCCACAAGTTCTGAAATATTCTTTTTCAAAAATAAGATCTTGTGCCATACCTTGTAGATGAAAACAAGTACAGAAATAGATTATGCTGATACTGGAATGAAATTCATACTCGGGTATGAGATTTCACAGAAATGCACTCACCTCCTTCTGCAATGGTGTGTGAATCTCCAACTTGGCAATCTTTCAGGCTAGCATTTTTTTTTACATATGCATTTGTACAAATGATACTTCCTTGGATGTTGCAACTGGCAAGACCAAAAGATTTAACATAATAAACAATTACATAAATTAATTATAAAATTATACACAAATACAACAAGCTTCAATCATCTTTCTGTTTCTCATATCATTGGAATTTCCTGCTACGTAATTTTAATTTTTTTCCCAGTACTTGCATGAGAACATTAAATTTCCAAGGCTGGAATTCCAAGGGGGGTACTCGAAGTATACATGATGGGGGCGTCCGACGGAGCTTCATATTGCAAACCCAAAAAAAATACACAAGACTGAAATTTTAGACCCAAAAAAATACCTGGCATCAAAATTTCCAACCCAAAAAAATACAAGACTTAAATACCTCAATGTACATTGTATTTTCTTCTTAATATTAACAGTTTTTCTGGAACACATGTCGCTGAAAAAAAGTTCGAATGAATATTTTTCTGATCCACTGATTGCAACGAAAACCCTAAACGAAAAGTTCGCTCGGAGATAAGACCCAAAACAATACGCGTATTTTTTAAGACCTAAAAAAATACGTGACAGATCTCTTGACCCAAAAAAATAACAGTGTGTAAATTTTCAACCCAAAAAAATACGTCGGACCACCCCGTCATGTATACTTCGAGCACACCCCCTTGGCTGGAATTATAAGAAGATAGGAATTACAATATAGGCTGAAACATCAATATTGTGTTCTTCCAGAAAATATCCATATACCCCCAGCTGGTTACTCCAAGTTTGTTTCCACAAATACAACTGACTTTTCACTTACCCCTCAATTATTGTTACATGATCCATGATCACAGAATTGCTGATCTTGACTTTCTCTCCTATGGTTGTGTGTTTTCCAATTACAGATTTCTTTATTGAAACTTTTTCTCCTATTGATACACTCTCATCCACCATGCAATCATTTCCTACCTGGAAAACAATGAATAAACACCACTACATCCATGAAATGTGTCAATGTTGCAACTTTCTCTTAGCCAGGTGCTAAGAAAATGGTTTTCTTGAGTTAAAGTTTAAAAGTGTGGTTATCAGTTGTCAGAACTTCTTGCTTAGTATTAGTGTGACGGTATTTTTGGAAGCGTAATGTTTTGTTTTCTCATATAACAGTGGAAGAAGACTCCATTCAGTCCACACAAATTTATGAATGATTAAGATGGTTGACCAAAATGTAACTGATTACAAATTTTATTAACAGAAACTGATCGATCAGTTGTGAAAACCAGACTTCATGCACCATTGACTGAAAACATCTTTTTACTTGATCTGTCAGGTCAGCAACAGGACTTGCGTCACCCGAACAATCCCATATTATAATCTAACTGAAGTCCGCTGACTTAATAAAATTAAAAGAAAAATATGTCTTTTACTGTTTAATTATACATAATTACACAATTATTACATAATTATTGCATTGGAACATGATTTTGTTTTGTAGCATGAAAATTCAATATTTCCTTTGAGTCAAATGCTAAAGAAACATACATATTTTTATACTTAACAGGCTGAATAAAGACCAGAGCATTTGTAAAGGATCCATATGAAATGATTTATAGCTTTTAAACATTGCATGATTTGAGGTCTGGCCGAATGGGGGCATCAGTCTGGTCACTAATAAAAAGGGTCTGTGAAGAGCAAGAACTTTGCCAGCGGGGGCATGCATGAGTTAAAAAGGTACAGTTATTATTTCAGTAATGGACCTTACACTATAATAATGGGGAGGGAGAGAGGGAATTAAGAAAGGAAGAGACATTTGAAGGGTCAAAAACAAGGGGAGAGAGGAAACAAAGAGAAGGGCAGAAAAAGAAGAATCAGGGAAGGAGAGAGGAAGGAAGGAGACTAATTACTGGCTAAATATTGTAATTCAAACTATTACCTGTGATTTTGTTTTGATTGTAGCCAGTGGATGAATAAGAGGAATCTCCTTGGAGGTTAAACAAGGAAGAAGCTTTGATATCTGAAAAACAACAAAGACGTCCAAATGAAAGCATGTGTCAGTCAATACACTGTACATAGTGCCGTTTACACTAGTAGAGCATACTATTTATCTACTCCCTAGCAAATGGCTCATACATGTAGTTTTCATGAAAGCAAGAATTTAAAACACATTTAACTGCTGCAGATGTCCTTTGCATCAAATGAATTAAATGGTTGACAGATTGTTGCTGTTGTCAAAAGGGGCTTTTGTTGCTTGACGAAATTCGTGATTTTCAAACTGCAATTGGCAGATCCAGGGGAGGGGCCTGGGGGCCTTGCCCCACCTTATTTTTTCAGAAATAGGGCATTTTCTTTGAAGTGCTGGAATTATCTTGGCTGAATTCAACATTCATAGTCAAGTGGGCCCCCTCCTTAGCTGAAGGTCTGGATCCGCCACTGGACATGTATCATTGATATTTCCATTTCTGTCAGTCTGACACATAATCTACTTCAGTCTTGTCCACACACATCTACAACCACCTGCAATGTTTCATGAGGTATATATGTTTTAATAATTTTAAAAAGTTTTGAACCTGTCTGTTTGCCTCCATATACAGTGGAACGGTATTAGTTCGAAGACAGATTCCATTTTCCATGACATAAGCATGACACCGTATACTGTTTGTATGATCAATATCAGTCAGCGTGCCACTCCATGAGGACAGCTCTCTTGTGTATGATGTAATGTCATCTTCCTTTGCAAAGTCATGAATATCTATCAAGAAAGTGCAGAATATCACAGTGTCAACTAGCACTGATAATGATCAGGTTAATTACACCCTCTTTGCAATAAGTGTGCCCCCCCTTCAACCTCCCCCCCCCCCCCTTTCCAAAGGTGTTGTCAGTAATAAGCACCCTATTCTAATAAACTTATGAATGCACCATACTCCACTAAGTTGTACACACTACTGTCTTAACATTTATGCTTCCATGTTCCAATGTCAGCGCCCAGGACCAAGTTTAGTTTAGTCTTGAAATGCGAGCCAGGTGTTGGTGAGAGTGACAATCTTTGTTCAGTAGGGGCTTACTGGTGGCCAGTGCCTTTAACCAGGCTATGTGGCAGGTCCTTAAGAATTTAGTGATTTGCATTTTCATTATCAACCACAATTGAATCCTGATAACTCAAACCCTCGGCAACTTGAACTTCCTCTCCAGGTCATTTTCTTACTAATTGGAATATAATGATAACTCGAAAATTTTTTGATTTCCCTTGAAGGTCGAGTTATCAGGATTCTACTGTAATTCAAATACCAGGATCCTTATAGCTTTTATTATACCATACTATGCTTATTGGAGCAATTCTTATTACCCCACTGGCATTCCAAATTCAGTAAAAACATAATGAATTCATTAGACTAGTAGTTGTAACCAATTAACAACATTGCTTAACCACAAGCCCCAATATCAACACACAAATTCTCTTGCCTGATCTCAATACATTTTCTTATAGTATTAGTTGGGAGAATTTGTAAAAGGAGCAAAGAAATTTCCATTGGTGATCTCACGTTATTAATTCTCATAACCTTGTCTCTTGATGAAGTATTGATATTGTGAGGAGAAGTTTGATGTTGGTCACTCCTGCGACTTAGGTCAAGTGTGCTATTTTAAAGTGGTTTTTAGCTCCTACCTTGTTTACCACTGCATGGTTCCTGAACACTGGTGTCAATGGATTCTGCAACAATGTCAGTCAGTTTTTTATGCTTTTGAAACTGTTTATTCACCAAATATGGAATGAGCTCACCCTTTATTGAGCTTATTGACCTACAAAATGAATACAGTTGTTTCCATTAATTATTAAGTAAAATAATTAATACTCAATAAATTCTTTGCAACTCATGTTATGAAAATCTACATGTCTTGATTGTTTTCACCATCTTGAGAGTAATCGTTATGGTTGTGGGACTACAAGCCAATATCATAATAAATGTAGATGTTGTAGTTTGAAATGAATTTCAGGTCAAAGGATTTTAAACTAGACAATTTGAATTGTATTTTTTTGTTGTTTAAGGATAAATCTAGAACAGAGGAAAATACAAATCAAACTAGTTTGACCTGAAATCCATTTTAAACTACAACATTGACATGCACAGCTTTCAATAAGACCGAGAACCTGCTTGAGCTCCGGCAGGTATTTTGAGCTGAATCACCTGCTAAAATTCATGCAGCTCTCTATAAAGGTGAGGTGTTTGCTGCATTTATTGCTCTCTGACAGGTGCTGCACAAGGGCAGCCACCTACTTAAAATCGTATAATTTGAAAGCGGCACTGGACATGGTGACTTGATTTTTAGTGTGATCTAAAAAGTCGAATTTATAGCTTTGTTACTCAACAAAAAACTATACTTTTGAATTCTTACTTGTTTTCGGCTAGGTAATCCACTACCCATTTCTTTATAATGTACAAGTGAGCATCCATCAAAGTCTTCACAATGTTAATGCAAGGGTATCTAATAAGTATAACAAAAACAAATTAAAATTATTAATAAAATGTTTGTTAGAACACAGTTTACTACCCTTCAAAAATAATATTTATCAAATGAATAACAAATAAACTATATTTAATTATGATTATGAATCATTTTCTTTATGTTATCTGTCAGTCTGCTTCAACATTTCTTCAATACCATGAGATGAAATTTTAACAGGCCAAGCTATGTGCAAATTACCTTTTCAAGAGAGGTTTCCTTATCGTTAATGTTTCATCTAAATCAGCCTCTGTTGCAAAGAATAACAGCCTGTTCTCTCTTGAGTCAATACTAATGTAATCAAGTTGACCTGTTAAACATGAAAGAAAAAAGCAAAGTTCAACTTCTGGTGATTTAAACAACCAAATCACTGGCTGGTAACCTCCTTTAATAATTTTATTATTCTATTTGCTTCAATTTTATGTATCAGTCAATTTCAAAACCACCCAAATGCGAAATGCCCCACTGACTCCAAGTTAAATGCCCGGCGTATAAATAAAGTATGTATAAATAAAGTATGCCGGGGGATGGGTGGTTTTTGAATTTATTGATACATTACCAGTGTTCTCTGTTTTCTTCTTTGCCTTGGGATTATTAGCTGCTTCTCTATCAGCACTTGTCTGCGGAACAGGTGCTAGAAAAGCACTCAGAGTTGAATCATGACTCCTGTGAATATCGGCAAGATGATGGAGGGCAATGTCTGTTACTAGATCACAACTGACGACAAACACATCTTTCTGAAAGGATAAGATTTGATTTTTATTAGGTAAATTAACAACTATGTTGCAAACAGAGAGGTTGACAATTGTCACTAAATATTCTCCTGGCAAATACTAAGAAATGCCATTTAAGTCCACTATAACCCCTACAAATGAATTCACTTGTTGCAGTCACAGTAGCCCCTGTTAATGCTTTTAGTAGAAAAACAACAGCAGCGAAAGGTGAATGTCAGGCACCTTCAAATGGCCAGAACCTGTGACGTAAGTGAAGGGAACCCTGACAGGAAAACCCTGGCCTGGCCTTCCAGGTTTAGGATTGGTGTTGGAGATAGTTGTTGGGGTTTAAATTTATCTCTGGTTTAAAAATTTTCAAATCAGTTTGATTTTTATTTTTCATTGTCTCAAGACATATTCATTATAATCATGATATGAAACAAAGGGAAATAAAAATCAAACTGGTTTAAAACACTCTAGACCAAAGACAGTTTTAAAGCATAACATAGTAACCCTACCTGCATGGACAATGTTGATGATTACAATGAGGACTTATTAATATATTTTTATAAGAAAATCAAAAATTGGTGCAGAACATGTGGTCATGGAATGCACAAGAAAGCTGAAAGAATGAAAATGTTAGCAGTGAGAAATTTTAACATTAAAATCCCGAAGATAAGAACTCAACTTGTCTTGTGGGTTGACTGAATTATAATGAATGGTCAATAAACATTAAAATATTTAATGGAAAAAAGTCCTGTGCAAAGAGGAAATAACCACAAAGCAAGTAAACCTGTCCACTTAATGGAACATGGTGAATGTGCTAGGACCATGTTCAGCCTTGGTAAGAAACTGGAAATGTTTAGTAAGTTAGCATACACTGAACTATTTATTAAGATTTGTATGTGCAGTGTTTGCTATTCAATAAATTTCCTTCAGAAAATGACTGACCTCTATTTTATCTTTGATGAACCTAAGAGCATCTGCTGTTCCCATGTCAGCATCATCCGGGATAGTGACAAAGTCCAGCTTTAGTTTAGGATTACAAAGACTTGTTAAAATTTGGTGAAACTGTGTAACTGCAGAATCCAATACTATAATGATTATCTCTGAAAAATAAACAAAAAAGTAAAGTGTGAAAGACTAGCATGCAATTTACAAAAGACTTACAATTTTAATTTTTAGTTTACAATTGACTGTTTTGCAATCTTAAACCAACTCAAAACAATTTTCCAACCCTCACCTCAGGTGTTAATAATATCACAAGGTACGAGATACCATATAACTTCAGAATTGTTTGTTTTTAGTTTTATGAAATGCTTGAAAAAATCATTTCCATAAACCTGCTGACATCCGCAGATCTTTTTGATCTTAAACTAAAATAGGGGTCACTTCAACCAGTGAATGAACTGATTAGTATTCATGGCAAGTTTTTCATACAGGGTTCGTACAAAAAATCGCAACCATTTTTCCAGGACTTTTCCAGGACTATTCAAGGACCAAATTGAATTTTCAAGGACCACCTACCTGGAATGTAATTTCGCAGATGGTATACAAATGCACATTCCCAGTCTAAGCTAACAGGTTTCTAAGGCTTCATGTGTTTGCTCCATCTCCTTCTCTACATTCTTGTCTTTTCCCATTATTAGCTGCTTTTACACCCGTGTTTTACAGTGTTTGAAGTTGCTTTACACAGGAAAAGAATACCGTAGTCTATGCAAAGCAATTTGGTTTCGACGCTACTACATTTAACGTTGAAGAAAATTCAAGGACTTTTCAAGGACTTACACAGAAATTCAAAGGCTTCTCAAGGAAAAATGGGATTCAAGGACTTTCCAAGGACTTCCCTTAAAGTCCAAGGACTTTTCAAGACTGTGCGAACCCTGTTCATATAGCCCCATACTTAATTGTGCAAACAATTTGGCGAACCTCATTCATGGATTCAGCCAGGGTGCATTCCGTGTACATCCAGTGCCAAAGATATGCCAAAGTTTTAAAAGTCTACGTGAAGGTTCTCTGTAATTCTTAATTATATAAGTCATCTGTACTCCAGTTAAAATAGGCTGACTACGATCAAACAGCAATATGCTGCAAACTTTGGAAATCCATGCCAAAGATCTTCTTTGGAGTAAACTTACATAGTGAGATGTCAGCTATATGGAAATTTTTAGCTATTTTTCTCAGAACTTTTTTTGTATATATAATTTCAGCATTTACCCTGCTAAGAATAAGAACAAAGTGGCAACATAATACCCCCTCATAAATATAACAGAAATTACTACATTTATTTTTCCCCATGGGGATTACAGAAATGCTTCTAACCAGAAACTCATAAGGAGTTGAAACGTATAACGCGCGTTCACAGCGTTCGAATATTCAGTTTGCCAAGTACCATATTTGGAAACACAAAGAGGTTGTACGCGAATGATTTACTCACGTAACGACACACGCAATAAAATTTTCGGTTTTGCGGTAAGTCACTTGAATTCCGACCAAAACGCCGTAAATTACTCACAGAAACTAAAGAAATTCATTAAGAGTATCCAAGTGAAGTTTTCCAGACTACTAAATGACGATGAAACACAAGAATTTAACCAAATTTAACTTTATTCGACCAAAGTTGTTCAAAAACAAGATTACGCCATTTAGCGCGAGCTTGCGTGCACTGTGAATTTAACAATTTTGATTGGTTGATTTGTTTCTCGTGATTTTCCAAATATGGTACTTAATGAAAACGAATGTTCATACGCTTTGTACAATGCGAATCATAGGGAGTTACACGTTTCAACCCTTATGGGTTTCTGTTCTAACTTAATTAACCACCTCCCCCCCCCCCCCCCCCTCCGCACCCCATCGCCACCCAACTCCCCTTCAAAAGCTGGACAGCTCAAATGAATTTAATTAATCGAGTAGTTTACAATGCAAGAGAATGCAGACATTTTTACACAACTGATTTCTCAAAAATTATCCGCCGTCACTGACCTTCAAATCCTGCTTTATCAAGCAAGTTGATGGGAAACCAGATGACGGGCAGGTTTCCAACAGGCAACAACGCTTTGGGAATTCTCTCAGTCAAAGGAAACATACGAGAGCCCGTACCCGCCGCCATTATCACTGCCTGAAACTCGGCCATTGTTCCAGGAAATAAATATCTCGCTTACAGTCTTAAAACAATGCTTTCAATTTCGGTAAAGACCGCTTTAAAACGATTTCATTTCATCCGCCATTTTGCTTTTGATGAAAAATTGCCTGGTGGCATAGCTAATGAATTAGCACCAGTTCTCTAGCGACCAAACGTGATCAGCAGCATTTTCCCTCACCTCCCTACCCTGAGTACCCTCCCATCTCACCGGGGGTACCCGGGGGTGTTCCGGTTCCCGAGATAAGAGAGGCAGCGCAGGGGAAGGAAAAAATTGGTAATATTTCAGTTTCATAATACAATGGATATGTATATCATCAGTTTAAATTTCTAAAGAGAGGTGAAGATATTGTTTTGCTACGCTAAAAAGTACAGAAAATGTAAGCGCTTTGAACATTGAAGTCCTGCCAAAAATGCAACAAGAAGTGCACTTGTGGAGACAAACGAGAGCCGGAAATGCGTCTGTGCTCGCAGGCTGCTTGCACAACAGCCATCATGCTGTTATGCTATCACTTTCTCAAAAAAATAATAAGCCTTTTTTAAACAAACAAGCGCATCAGGACATGTCACGAGGAATGTACCACGTGAGGACATATTTAGGATCATTTAGGACAGTTGTTTCGCATTTTTTTACCAGGAGCCCATCATGTTATTACATACAAATAACCCCATCCTTACGTCGACAGACTATTTGGCTTGAAAACTGTTCAGGAGATGGGCCAAAAAACGAAAAAGGTCGAAAAAGCGTCAACAGTCTTTGAAGCAAACAAGCACACCGGGGCATCAAGAGACATCGCGTGAGTGTCAAGCACTTCCAGTTTTTGTTTTGGCAAGGAATTTTTTCTAGTGTGTACTACAACTTATAAATTCGATATCTTGCTTGCAGAGACAAGATTGTCATAACAACTCTAAATCCCCCCAAAAATATTTAATAACAAAATACAATTTGGGAATCTCGTGACCGTCGGTCGTCAGGATGACACATGCAGATGATCCACAACAAAACAACTGATGTCACTTCTTTCCTATACAAAATCTAAAATAAGTAAACAGTGAAAACACTGTTTAAAAATGCGGAAGCGTTTGAGATCGATACATCGTCCACATTTCATATTTTTCTCTCAACAGAGCTGGCCTTCACCCGGGATACAACCACTTAACACAAACAACTTGTAACACTATACAGAAATCACTGTCGAGATAATAATTTAACAACACTTCATTTCAATCGCCTTAATTTGTTATTTTAAGCAAAAAACAAAAGGGGTATTTAAAACAGGCTGAATATATCATTTTGCACAACGTGCCGTGAAGTTACAGGCGGCCACTGTGCGAGTCACATGTCCCATCACGCAGGCACGCAATGAAACACGAGCTCAGTTGCAGTGTTTTGATTGGCTAACAGCTTTACGCGCCTTCCATATAAATCTTGCAAAGCGTTGCTCGTTTCGTGCGGAAGTTTTCCCCCGGGTCGGTTGTGTTCTTCACTTTGCATTGCGAAAGTTCTCTTTGTATAGCTACTATTCAGTTCAATTTATCGTTTTAGCTACCATGGAAGGACAAGAGAGTAAGTATGCGCTGTCGAAGTACATGTCTCTTGATCAGGGAGAGAGCGTCCAAGCCATGTACATTTGGGTCGACGGAACTGGTGAACATCTTCGCTGCAAGACGAAAACGCTAAACATGGAGCCGACAGCACCAGAAGATCTGCCCATATGGAACTTTGACGGCTCCAGTACCTATCAGGCTGAAGGTTGTAATAGCGATGTGTATCTTCATCCCGTGGCCTTGTTTAGAGATCCGTTCAGGAAAGGAAAAAACAAACTTGTTTTGTGCGAGACGTACCAGTACAACCACAAGCCGACCAAAACCAACACAAGAAAAACCTGTTTTGATGTCATGGACAGCGACGTTGTAAAGGTAAGAAGAGTTTTCTAAAACAAGCATTCATTCGTTACAAAGAGTCCGGGAAAAAAAGTACAAAAAAATGCATTTAGGACACCACGACTGAAAATATAACCTTCAGGAACACAACTGGGCACATGGGGCTGTCAGAAGTTTCAAATGTGGAATTATAATTAACTAATTTTAATTGTTTGTTTTGTTTCTAAGAATTCTCACCCCTGGTTTGGCATTGAACAAGAATACACATTGCTTGACAAGGATGGACATCCTTTAGGATGGCCCAAGGGAGGTTTCCCTGGACCACAGGGGCCCTACTATTGTGCTGTTGGTACTGGAAATGTTTTTGGCCGAGATGTTGTGGAAGCTCACTACCGGGCTTGTCTGTATGCTGGGGTCAAAATTGCTGGAACTAATGCAGAGGTCATGCCTGCACAGGTAATGTAAAAAAATTATCATTTACAATAATTGACTTGTCGTATTGCCTTTTGACGTGACCATACATATGTGAGAAGTGCAGTGCCCCAATAGTTAGTGTGCTGGACTCAAATATAGCAGTCTAGGTTCAAGACCTGGGTAGGGTGGTTGCATTGTGTTCTTGGGCAAGACACTCCACTCTTGCAGTGCTTCTCTCCACCCAGGTGTATAAATGGGCCAAATTTACTGTGGTGGTAACCCTGTGATGGACTAGCAGCATCCCATCCAGGGGAGAGTAGAAATACTCGCCACTTAATGCTGCAGAAACCAGGATAAGCTCTGGTAGTATGGGCCAGTTCCCACAATGCAGACTTAAATTATTGTAGACAGTCATGGAATTTAATTACTAGTGATGTTAGTCTCCTTCACAGTCGTTGTTTGGGCTCGACACGCAACGCTCCCTCCCCCACCAACGGCTGCTTAAACCAGAACCACATTCCTTTCCTTTTGTTTTGACCGCAATTGCTTTGACACCTATCGGCAAAAACGTGACAGTTGCTGTTGACCGAAAAGCTTTTATTTTGCTTCAAATCTTGAGCTTAGATTCCAGTTGTACTAGATATTAATTTTTTTGACATAATGTTTCAAATTATGTGTGTTTTATTTAGGTAAATCTTTGTTTTATTCGATGCCTGGTCTGCGTCAAATTCAAAAGGCGGCGGACTGCCGTCCGTTTGACGCTGCCGATGCTAGTCACGATAAGACACAACTTTTGATTGGTTTAGTCGGCGAGTTTTGGCGCGACTGGCTCAGAAAAATGTGAGCGAAGCTGTGATTGGCTAAACTATGGAAAGGAATGTGGTTCAGGTTTAAGCAGCCGTTGGTGGGGGAGAGAGCGTCGCGTGACGAGCCCAAACAACGGCTGCGAAGGAGACTACAGTATATGTGGGCCATGTTACAATAATATTTTATTCACTCAGTAAGGACACTGCATCACACAGTGGATAAACTCTAGCAGTTTTACCTTCAAGACAATATTTTGTAGGTCTCACATGGCCATGACTTAATGACAGGTTTTTACTGTTAGTTTTAAGTTTCAGGTTCCAAAAAATATCCATACCCCTCCCAAAGAAGGTTTTTTGGTTAACCCAGACCCCCCCCCCCCCCCACCCCTCTGGAATTTCCACTTAAGCCCCATACTTTCCTTTTAAAATTTTGGCCTTTGAGACCCCCCACCCCCTCGGAATTTCCATTGACCTTCCATGGTTGGGTATGGATATTTTCTGGAACCGCACAATTATTTGCACTCATACATGTAAATTTAGCAAAACCCAAGAATAAATGGGTATTTATACATGATATCCTAACTACACAATCAAGGTCACCATTTCCTTTGACAAGAACATCAAATGTTGCTGTGTTATCATATTGGAAGTGTTGTAATCTTTGGACACACCCGATACGTCATGGACTTCAGATAAAAATTTAAAGAACATTAATATGGTTTTTGCTGCCTTTCCAGTGGGAGTACCAGGTTGGTCCATGTGAAGGTATAGAAATGGGTGATCACCTGTGGATATCAAGATTTTTGTTACACCGTGTTGCTGAAGACTTTGGCATTAAAGTCACATTTGATCCCAAACCTGTCCCAGGGGACTGGAATGGAGCAGGAGCGCACACAAACTACAGGTATAGCAATATACATTCAATGGTTAATAATACATTACATTTTCATGCAATAAGTATTATTTTGTACAATTATTATGATGTAATGTACCGGTATGTGTACTTCCTTACCACAGGATGAAATTAGTAGAAATTCATTTAGATTTCTCAACTCATTAAAATTTCATCAAGATAAAACAAATAAAAGCATAATGGTGATTGTCAGTGCTCTGAAAATGTGATGTAACACTTTTTCTCCTGTCTAACATATTACATGAAAAATCATCAGACTGAAGTATGGAAAAAATATATAAAAATAAAATAATTGTCTGGTTTGTTATGACTGCTAGTGGGAGCCGAAGAAAATGACCTCTGACCTTCTTGACCTCAAGTGATTATAAACCATGCTTTCATTTTTTTTTTTTTCAGTACCCAGTCAATGAGAGATGAAGGAGGCATGAAGTACATCTACGAGGCCATTGAAAGGTTGTCAAACAGACATGACTACCATATAAGGATGTACGACCCTAATGAAGGTGAAGATAATAAGCGGCGTTTGACTGGGCACCATGAGACATCATCAATTGAAAACTTCTCCCATGGAGTGGCCAATCGAGGTGCTAGTGTGCGTATCCCTCGGCAATGTGCTGAAGATGGCAAGGGCTATCTTGAAGACAGAAGACCTTCGTCAAACTGTGATCCATACCGTGTCACAGAAGCTATTGTGAGAACGACAATACCACAGCAAGGATAAAGAGAACTCATGACATTAAGTAAATTTGTCCAGAAATTGATATCAAATGGTAGAGGACACATATGCTGACTTAGAGTATAAATGCTTGCTTTAATTGCAGGCATAAAACGTTTGATAATTAACTAAGTAACGTCAATTTTGGTTGACCTGCTCACTTTCAGGCTTAATTTTATTTATTAGTGTTGAAAGGAAAATTGTGGTTTAGTTTACATCCCTCATACCTGCTGATGGATTGATTCTGCTCCCCTATATAAGTTGCTGTTAAAATTATCATTGAATCATATATTAGTTGTGATCGTCTTTAGGTCATAAAAGTTACCATAGCAACAGTGAAAACTGAATGCCCATAACAAATGCTGTGCAGAGATCACCTAAGTGAAAGCTGGCATATTTAAGAAAGAGCTGGACCTAATTTCCATTATGAAACAATCATAAGGCTGCAGGTAAAATAGGTGATACATTTCATGATCTTGCATAAAATCAATTTCTATTAAAAGATTTAATTTTAGTTGAATATTTGAAATTTAAATCTATTTATTATTTTTAGTACATAAAGCACTTCAGCAATTTCGACATGTTAAAGTCAACAACATTTCTTTTAATCTTGTTCCCAAATCTTGGGCAGAGTGAGATCCTTATCTTTAGCTCTGCCCACAAGAAATCTGGAATGGAGTTAAGGCTGCTTCATCTAAGGCTTTATAAATTTTTAGACCGATTTGTCAAGAACTATGCCATTATTTCAAACAAAGAATAATTTATTGTATGATTAAAATAATGCAGTTAATCCAGAATCAGTTATGCTAGATTTTGATAAACAAAATAGTTCCTCTTAAATTTATTAATGACTATTTTCAAGAATTGTATTCCTCTTTGGCAAACCTGATAATTTATCAAGGATTATTGAATTGAACAAGTTATTGTACTTTGTCTAAATCAGGACAAAGCATTTCAATAAAATAAAAGTCTTGCATTGTTTTTCCTTATCAACCTTGTACTGATGGATGGGAGGGTAGAGGCACTCCCATACCAAGGACACAGAGATGTTTCTCTCTAAACTTGAAAATTAATATATTGAACATTATCATCACGATGTTGGTATAGAGTGTTTTCATGAGGTTACGGCAGCCATGTTGGTGTTCCAAAATAAAGAAATGGCAGCCATATTGGTGAACCAAGCCATTCCGGGATTTCAACTCTATTTTTATGCAAAAATCCTCTTTTGTTTTAGTAAACCAATATGTCCACTGGTCACGTGAGTGAAAACACTCTATACCACCAATGGAGGTCATGCTTCAAAAATATTGCTGAATCAGAATCAAAGAATTCTTTGAAATCCTGTTCACTTGTAGTGCTACATGCCGCACCATTGCTACTTGACAAAGTTTTTGATTAATTTTTCTCAAACTCATGAATAATTATCAAGTTAAAACAAAGAAAACCATAACCGTGCAGGGGGATTGGATATCCGGTCTTAATTAGATTTTTATGATTTCATTTCTGTTTACTCCATAGTTTTTGTTTTGACTGAGAAGATATATCAAACACAAGAGACAGTGTTCATCGGCTACCCAGCACCTCAATTTCTTCTTGGTGTTTGGATATCCTGATGAAGCACTGTCTCTTGTGTTTGATATATTACTTGACTCCTTTTTGACAACTTTCTGATGGCTTCTGGCCAATAAAAATGCGAGAAGTGAGAGGGGTGGCATTGACAAATGTTGTAGCGCAATGTGGAACTTGACAACTCTGCCTCTCACAGTTCTTGCACTTTTATTGGCCAGTTCAAATGAAAGCCATTAGAAAGTTGAGAAAAAGATCTCAAAAATTAATCAAAAACTTTATCAAGTGGACTGTGGCAACGTTACGGTGAGCAACACTGTAAATTTGCAGACATGGTAGCATGGGTCAGACCTGTCTAAAAATCCGATAATACAGTGGATTCAGGTTGAGTGTTTAACGGCCTTAGATGGTGCGTTCATTGTCACAGTTGAATTGATTGCGTTGCAAGGCAAAATGGCAGACGTTGTTAGGCAGCAATGACGACGTTCTGTCTGGGAAAAAGCACGTTGTGGTTTTCCCAGGCAGAACGTTGGCATTCCCGCCAAGCAACGTCTGTCATTTTGCCGTGCAACGCAATCAATTCAACCGTTACAATGAACGCGACAACCGAGGCCGTTAAACGCTCAACCTGAATCCGATGTAATTCATCACTGAACATTTTTAAAGCAACATAAAAACATAATTTCATGGATCATGACAGCAAAAACAAACAGTTATAACTACAAGTAGACAATGGAAAGAGAAACTCATCTTTTTTGATGTGCTTTAATGTCTTTTTGTGTATCCCACTGGCTTACATTCTTTCAAAATAAATATTTACAATCATTCAATTAATTATTCAAAATTACATATGATACAGATAGTTTTCTGCTGTCCAAATTCTTAAACCCTTACTTTCTCATCCTTAAAATATTAATATTAATACCTGTATATTTACATCTTATTCTAGCTTGTTACAAATAAATAAACAAAATGTCTGCTACCTGGTAAGTGGCATGCCGTTCAAGTAATAAATATGTTTCTTCCCTTTAGACTAGTCACTACAGAGGGTCCTTAATTTCCCGAACCTTCCAATATGGACTCAAACCAAAATTTGTTTTCCATGGGTTTGCTTAACAGTTGAACCCTAATTGTACCTTCCCATTTCTGGAACTCAGATTCCCAAACTAACTTTTATTTTCCCTGGAAGCTCAAGAAATGGGGATATCCACTGCATATGTACAATATTTAAAACAAAGTTTTTTCACTGCCCAAGAAGAACCGCCGCACCCATGTCACAACGACTTGTAGCCATGGACGGCATTAATGTCCACTCCTGCACTAAAGGATCATAGCTCTCACATGTGTCCAACAGTGACAAACCATCATAACCACCCACAGCATACAGCTTGCCGCACATCACTGCTGTTCCCACATAGCATCTGTTGGACTTCATTTGTGTGATACTCATCCACTGATCATTACATGGACTGTAACATTCTACAGATGACAAATGTTGGGTGCCATCGTATCCTCCAACAGCAAACAACTGTCCATCAAGAACTACGATTCCAGCACCTATAGCAAGAAAGGGATCATAGTTACAAGCAGTGCCGTAGCAAGGGGAGGGGCCAGGGGGGGCCCGTGCCCCCCCTCCCAGTTTTTTTCCCAAAAAGTAAAAACAGACTTGTATAAAATGTTGAAAATAAAATAATTTTATCTCCCGAGAGGTTTGAAACAATAACATTTGTACTTCTTTTCATTTTTTAACGTACGTAGCATGATGCACAACAATATTAAAAAGCCAAAAACTAAAACAAACCAGAAATCGTAACTACGAACTTACTATGATCTCTGAAAGGTGAAACATTTGCTGGTTTCAAGATACAGAGACAATTGACGTTTCAAGTGTTATACTCTCTTCAATGTGCATTGGTTTGCTGAGACAGTGTGGGAAGTAAATAATTCGGGATATGCGTAAATCACAAATAGCTCTTGGAGAATGCTGGAAATAGCATTTCCAAGCCTCCAGATTTCAAAATTTTCTTGGGGAGAGGGAGGGGGGGGGGGGGGAGGCATGCCCCCAGACCCCCTAGCGGCTTGCGTCTCCGGCACTCGCGTGCCCCCCCACTTCTTTTACCCTTGCTACGGCACTGACAAGTATGACAATTGATATCAATATCAACTATAATGGAGGTACCATAAAAATGTAATAACAATGTAACCTAAAATGAATTTTTTCCCTTTCAGCTAAAAGTGAGGATGACAGGCATGACCTTATCAATATGGGAAACCTCTTTTCATTGTTACCAGTTGGTGATGAGCTGTTGTGCTTGGTGTATACCACATTACAGTACTTACCCGCTTATAAGAACCCATTTTTTCAAATTTAGCCTGTAAACGGGTTCTTATGTAAATGGTGCTTAGTGGAATTTTAGGCTACGCAGGTTCTTAAATAGGTTCTTATTTAATGAGAAATATATTATACACCTGTGAATGGTAGAAAGGTGGCATGTATATTAATTTAATGCCAAAACAGGGTCTTTTTTGTTTAATAAGCAACTTTCACTAGTCAAACTTGTTTATTAAGCCAAAAAGATGCCTTACTTGTTTAATAAACAAGAAAATTTGGAGTCCGAAAACAATTTGGGAGTCCGAAAACAAATTGAACCCTGTTATATGTTATATATCCCTTATGTAATGAAAATTTACAAGGTTTTCAAACATTATTTATACCAAATTTAGAAGTGTATACATGTTCAAGTTCACTACTTTCGAGTTATGTTTTTTTGCATGAAGTTTTTTTCAGGTTAATTTCTATAAGAACCTGTTTCAAATTTTAGGCTAAATAGGTTCTTATGTAAATGGGGTCTAAATTGATATTTTTAGGCTAACAGGTTCTTAAATTGCAGGTTCTTATAAGCGGGTAAGTACTGTATACTAGTTATGCACTGTTTCAAGTGGCATACCATGAATTATCCACTGCCTATCATCCATTGCTGACATTAATTAGCTTACTAGAATAATGGACAACTTTCAAAAAGGTAAAACTTCAAGTGGAATAGATTGAAAAAACTTGTAAAGATAATAATAATGTGTCTGAGTCCACTTCAGATTCCCACTCTTGTGTGTCTACAAGTATTGTCTTAGTCTATTCTTTCTTATATACCTGATCTCCTGGTACTCATTGGGGCCAATCCTGTCCACTGTCCTGTTCTGGGATCAAACCTCTCAATACTGTTTAAAATGCTGTTTCCATCATATCCTCCAACACAGTACAGTATGCCATCAAGATTAGCGAGCCCAGCACCTTCCCTTGGGGCTTGCATCTCACTCACTAGGGTCCATCTGTCAATTGTTGGGTCATAGCATTCAACACTGGTGTGCCTTGTTGTACCATCAAATCCTCCAGCAACGAAAATTTTTCCTGCATTTTAATGTAAAATATTATATACTGATTTCAGTAATGTTATTGAAAATTAAATTTCAGCTTATTCATATGTATGCTAGCCTCCTCCGCAGACGTTCTTTTGGCTCGTCACACATTCCTCCCCAACGAACGTCTGCTGAAACGAGCAGCACATTCCATTCCTTTTGTTCCCAAAGATCAGCTGGAGATCACGTGGAGATGACTAAAGAGCCAATCGCGCTAGTTCATAAGCTCCCTTGGGCAATAACTTTCCAGGTGTTAATTCATGCATGAGAAGCGATCAAAAGCGCTTCAAAATTCGTGAGTACATGAAACTCCTCAAAAGATAGATGGAAACGACTGTTTTCTCTGTAGTTTTGCTGTGATCCTTATTGCAAGAATACGACTGAGTGTTTGGCAAGAGTTCGGGCCGGTATCAGGCCTGATTGAAAACGTGTTAAATAAGTAGATGTAACCGTTTTCGTCCAGCGAACCGTTCGTCTACGCCAACCGCCAAGTTTTCATAACAATACTAGCCAGCATAGCTGGCGGGATTAACGGGCAAGAGTGATTTTTTTTTCTCGTGTCGGCGATGTGAATTTTTTCTCTCGCGTCTTATCAGCCAAGACAAAAGCATGCGGCCGCTAAAAAAAGCACTCGCTCGCGAAATCCCGCCAGCTACGCAGGCTATAAAGACACAAGCGGTTACTTTGATTTGGAAAATTAAAACAAATTTCTCAGTACAAGAGGGGATAAAGGAGAACTACAAGAAAGGAGTAACTGATAAGAATTTAAATCTGACACAGACACACGCTTGTTAAAAGTCCTGCTAGTACTTTGCGTGCGTGTGAAATTCTCAAGGTCACCTCTCAAGGTCACTTCCAGGATTTGGAAGTGTGCTGTGATTGGTCTACGTAAATACCCGCTCATTTCAGCAGACGTTCATTGGGGAGAAAAGATTGCGTGATGAGCCAAAGGAATGTCTGCGAAGGAGGCTATATGTATGCACACAGGCTTTTTACTTTTCCCTTCCCTTTTCTGTGTGCAGCAAGAAGAAGAAGAAGAAGAAGGCATCTGCACAAAGGCATGGGGTGCAGTGGCCTAATGGATTCTGCACTGGACTCTGGAATGAACAGACTGGTTTTGAGCCCTGGTTGGGTTCTTGTGTTGTGTTCATGGGCAAGACACTTAAGGTCATTCCCTGAAATAGGAGAACTGAAAATAGATTTCCATTCAAAATTTTCCTATTGGTTATTTACCTTAAGGGAACTTAAATTTTGAAATTAAAGGGGGTGGGGGGGGGGGGGGGGGGGTTCACCATAATGTTCAGGAGCAGGAAGACCTTGAATATACCATATAGTTTAATTCCTTTGCGAGTACTGGGAAAGTATACATTTCCAGTACAGAAACTGATCTGTATTCATTTATAAGAAAAATTTGAACACTACACTCAAAAAAAGAGAAAAAAATGAGGTCACAGTACTTGTTTATGAAAAAAAGTTGCCATTTTGTTTATGTACACATGCTAATCATACATAAAATTCTGTGCAGTAAGGATGTGCAATGCAATACAGCACAATGACCTTAATCACACAGTACCTCTCTTCGCCCAGGTAGATATTAAATGGGTAGAAGTTAATTCGGGGGGGGGGGGGGGGGGGAGGGTGTAAGATAACCCAGATATAGCCTACCATCCCATCCAGAGAGAGGAAGAAATGCTCCTAGCTGCCCTGAGTTAAGCACTGACCCTGTGGAACACCAGGCATGAATGTGGCCTTTACCTGTAAACCCCTGCAGAGGTTTAGAATATACGCATGGTTTGACCAGGATTAACAACTGTAACAGTTTTAATTTTGCCATTTTAGATATGGTAGAACTTTCTAGTTAACTTGTTTTGAACAGTTCAACTACACCTGCTAATGTTGTTGCACCAGCCAAGCCGCGTCTCTGTAACATTGGAGTCATAACTGACCACTGGGCTGTTGACGGATCAAAGCACTCAACAGTGTTAAGACGACTTGAAGCATCATAGCCACCAATGGCATACAGTCTACTATTGAGGGCCACTGAACTTAGATAACGTCTCTTCCTCCTCATTGGCTACAAAAATTTCAATTATTACTAGTTAATATAAACATCTCCAAATTGCAGTTCTGGAAAGTACAAAGAAACATTAAATTTTTTACATACTGTGGAATCCAGATTTCTCTATTGAACCTCCTGATTCCAGCCAGGATTGGTTTCCTTCCCTTAGTCAGACACTACACTTTTACTCACAATTTCTCAAACTTCTCAATTCCTTGAACTAACTTTCCTTTCCCTTGGGGACCCAAGAAATCCAGATTCCACTGTAACAACAAGAAGATATGGATTTCGTGTTTGGATAGAATGCCTAAAAATATCTATAAGTCCGTTCAAATTTCCAAGACTAGTAGGGGGAGGAACTTGTACTTTGTTTTTATTATCAACTGTTGTGCCATTATGATAATAATTTATACATTGCACTCCAGTTTGAAATGTCAGTGGATTTTAAGGAATGCACAAAAATATTCCTTGTTTAATTTAGGTTCATTTTTACCTTGCCAGAGAACAGCCCAGTCCTTGGCCATGCAATACAACTCACTTAATAGGTAATTGTTTTTTATGTTGCTTCTTTAAATTCGACACTTAACTGTCATACCTGTATAATACACCACTGATTTGTTGCAGGGTCGTACTTCTCAACAACATCAACAGGAGACTGCAAATTTCCAAAACCTCCCAGTACGTACATGACTTCAGACAGCCCAACCCGTGACTTGGTTCTACTGTTCTGCATTGCATATCGACATTCAGGCCTTAAATGGAACCTCTTAGCTTCATCAACAAGATCTCTACAATCAAGGCTTTGTCTTATTAATTGCTGTAAAATAATCAAAAATAACACTGTCACCAATTCATAAGCAACTGGCATTTAATTACCATACTCCATAGATCATATAAAAATCAACATGCAGACTTCATTAAATTTGTAGTGTTTGCGAACAATAGCTCCCACACTAGACTAATGGTAAATTTGTGGCCAACAGTTTGCCAACAGGCTACCACTTTTCTCATGGCCAACATATAGAATAATATTCTGGATTTTTTCAGCTTTGACCCAATTGACTCTTGTATTTTTGTATTTTTCGGAAAACAGAATATATTTATGCTACATGTATTTAACACCTATTTCTGGCTCTTTTCCCAAGAGATTATGGCCAAACCACACAAAACTTCATTTGAAGTCGGAAGCTAACATTCCGTCAAGAATCAGGTTAGTTAATCTACAATTTAACGTACAGCTAGTTTACATGACATAGTAATGCACGGTCAGGTCAACTATACTGTAGTTCGGACAAACTGTTGGAGCAACCTTGTCGATACTCACAACCAAAAATTGTTTAGTTAACACTAGTACTGCAAGTGGAGAAATTCACAATAATTTTCAGCTGTAGAGAATAAAAACTCTGAGTAAACATAATTATCTGATTACAAAAAATAGCCTTTCTGAGAGATTTTGATTGTCGAAGCCAAGAAAGCATTACTAAACATCATCTTGATTTTGCATTTACTTTCTACACACTAGAAAGTAAATGCAAATTAGGTTTTTCCAAATCAAGAAAAAAATAGCCAAATATTGAAATTTGTTTACACACCTCACTGTCAACTATATCTGTTATATACCGTGGTGTGAGAAGAGGTAAACGAACAAATTCCAACATTTTAGGCAACAAATCCTTTCTCTTCTTTTCATCTTGCTTGATCCAGGAAATCACAGCCTCAAACACAGCTTCCTCAGATGGCACCTACAGAATGATAAACATAAATTATTTTAGCAGGGCTCCATGGTTTTTATGTGGTAAACTAAATTAGTGCCTGGTTGGTCAGTCATAAACTTTCATTAATTATATTTTGTAAGTATTCCGCTAACAATTACGTCATTCACGCAATATATGAAACAGAATTTGATTTTTAAGAGCTTATACAATGCTTACATTAAACACAGAAGAAACAAATCAGTAGAGAGCAGAGTATAAAACTGATAATACTGTACAGGTTAGACATTTCTCTGGGCAACAGCTTTGTCTAGATTTGAGTGTTGTTGGCATGAGCTAAAACTAGTTAATATATTTTATTATTGTCAGTCACGATGCATAATTTCATTGCTCTGCAGGCTCAGATTTCATATTCCTCATGCTCTCCGTAAGTCTAATCTTGTACCCTCCCTCCCTCCTGAGGGGACAATGTATCTTGTCAATAAATTTTGTTTCATTTCTGGCCCAAACGTTGTCAGTGTCTTTTCTCTCGTCCAAGTTTTGAGCGTTGTGTAAATAACTTGATTGCTAACTTGCAAATCTCCCAAAACATAGTGCCCCCTGCGCAATGCAGGCATAATACATTAGCCAGGGAATCTTTGACTGCCACAAAGGTAGGAAGTGAATGTTCTTGTTCTTCCCATAAATTTGAAACCAAAATTGTTTGCCAGAGGTGACAAAGAACAAAAATAATGCCACAGCCACATCCTGCTGATTAGAATATCAGCTGTCGGGATATTGTCCACATGTTTTGCGGATGGAGATGAAGAACAATAAAGAAATAGCCTGGATGAATTCATATAATAGAAAATACCCCATCATCCAAGATGGCGGCCCAAAATTAATTATTTTGTTGCTAACGAAAGTTGCAAATTATTCTCTGCGGTCAGAATACAGGCCTAGGTGCCAGCTCATATGAAATTCAAGAAGGATGTTGCTAAAGAGTCAAACTTTACTCATAAAGCAGACAAGTTCAATAGCTGGATCCCTGTTTGAAGGTGATATTACACTGGACGATTGTTGAGTTAAAAATTGTTGCCATGTAACACGCTGCGTAGGACGATTTTTAATGCAACATTTTGTTGCGTCAACATGTTGTGGGAACTTGAAAGCGATTTAAATGTGGCAACATTGTTGAGCAAATTTTGTTGCAGTTGATTTGTGTGACACCCTCGCCATTGACTTTTAACATAACATCATACAATTTGCTGATTTAGCTGCTTGTGGGCACAATGTTGTGGTAAAAATCATCCTGTGTGACAAACCGTTGCCGCAAGTTGCTGCAACAATTTTGTGTTAAAGATTGTCTCATGTAACATGGATTAAAAATCACTGTTAAAAATTATCCCCTGTAACATCACCTTAAGTAATATTATTAATAAATCAAAAGATAAGTACTACCCCTTGATATTGCATACCATAAGTCCACAAAAAACAATACATTTGTGAACTTCAAACACGAGCTCATTGTCTTAACTATAGGATGTTTGTTATTTTGAGGAATACTGAGAACAAGTTGAAAAGCAGTGTATGTGAATGAACCTTCAGTTGATAATGGCCCCAGATGGCAAGCAACTGAAAGTTTGTCATACAAGAAATGAATGTAAGGGAAGGGAAGGGAATGTAAGGGTATAAAGGGAATTTTTATAATAGGTTGAGTGTGTGGCCAGTGTATGGTCTTATACCATGCAGTACAATATTATTATAAACTTCAAGAATCACATTAAACTGGTATATGGATTGGGATAATTTTATCAAAAGTGCGACCACTTTTAATTTATTCACATTCTTCTGTGCAGATTTTATCCAATCAGAAGTAATCTGGAAGCTGTTCCCAGCTCTTGATTGGTTAATGACAGCACAAAAGAATATAACAGTCACTTACAGTGAGATTGTCACATTTTATCAATGACACCACATCTTCGTTATCAAGTTGCAGGAACTCCTCACTATCCACAAGATCAACAAAATGTTTTAGGATGTATCTTTCAGCAGCTTTCCTCAACTCTTCACATCCATGAGTCTCTGCAAATGTTTTGATACCTAAACAGTTTGATGGATCCAACTGCCGCTCCAAAAACTCACAACAAGCTTTCTGAACACCTGCAAATAAAAACAAAACACAAATAGTTTAAGTTAGAGTGAAATATTACCAAAAAGCAAAATTTAGCCATGGTCCTTATTCTACAGCCCTTTCTGTAGTATAGACAAAAAAGACCTCGTAAGGTGGCTCATATAATGATTTAGACATGTCCATCTTTGGTGTTGCTATATATTACAGCTATACAGTATACCGATAATACTAATAATACCAATAATATACTGTATACCAATAATGTTGAGGAAAATCTTTTAGTATAAATTTGTACAAGTGCCATGGCAACATCAATAAACGGCACGCAATGCATGCAGAAGCGATGACGTTTCACAAGGGGTCTTTAAGAATTTTCAGGAAATTTGACAGAAAATTTCAAGAAAGTTAATAAAAATAAATTAAAATTATCACTGTTTTCCGGGATCTTTTCCGAGGTTAAGAATATTTAAAATCGACGTTTCGATCAGTTTCACTGATCTTCTTCAGGCTGTTGTTAAAAATGACAATATGGCGGATTGTTTCTCATGTTCAGCTTGGTAACCGCACCAATAAATCGTGACTATTATACGACGTATGTGAACAAAGGGCCTCGGAAAAGATCCCTTAACCTCGGAAAAGATCCTGGAAAACAGTGATAATTTTAATTTCTTAAGATGAGAGGTGAAGGTTTCAGAAATAGGATTAATAAAAATAGCTGACAACTTCTGTGTTGAATGATTGTTCTACAAAAGTTGCGTTATGTTGCAGGGAGATATCTGATACTGACGACATATGATACAAGGTCAAACGCTGTCTTGAAATTGTTGAGCCCTTTTGTTTAAAAAAAAATTAAAGATTTCTGTTTACTAAATCTTATAAAACACATCAAATATAATTAGTCTCTTTCACTTATACTTAGAATTAGTCCTTTCTAACTGCCCGGGAGTATTTTGCTTTAAGTTCTACGCAATGCTTTCTTGTTGAGTTAAACTTGATTTCTTTTCTACTGACGTTTATTCCTGAACAACTTCTGTGTTGAATGACTGTTTGACAAAAGCTGCGTTATCTTGTAGCGCGACATCCGATACTGACGACATACGATACAAGGTCAAACGCTGTCTTGAAAATGTTCAGCCCTTTTCTTTTAAAAAATGTAAAGATTTCTGTTTACTAAATCTAATAAAACACATCAAATATAATTTGTGTCTTTCGTTTATACATAGAATCGGTCCTTTCTAACTGCCCGGGAGTATTTTGCTTTGAGTTCTACGCCGTGATTTCTTGTTGAGTTTTACTTGAATTCTTTTCTACTGACGTTTATCCCTGAAGTTAGTTCCAAATTCTATTCGGTTCTAGAAAGATCGGTCGATTGCAACAGAAAACAGATCGCACGACGACAAGAACAAGAATACAAACCATGCACCTAGTTCCCAATGCTCTTCGGTTCAATTCAGGGAGTAATCGTCACACCGTAACACCAAAAATTCCATAAATTCCATCGCTTTTTCGCTTTACAGCATTAACCAATGACGTCATTCCATGACGTCATCGCTTAAAAATGGTCAAAGATAACCTATTTTTGAACTACTCAGTGAAAGGTTTTGTTTTTGATATATTTTTCTCTACGCAACAAAATATTTTGTAGGCAGGATTCTGAGCTATTTTATTTTTCCATTAATGGCCCAACCCAGGGGAAAGGATCGAACTAAGCTAACGTGGTGGTAGTCAATGTCAATGAATATATTTATATGTTGCAGTTGTAAAAATTATGCATTTTAGGACAAAATGGTTTCAAACTTATTTTAAGTTTGAGAAACAAATACAAACAAGTCTGATTCATAACTGGTTTGAAATCAAAGATCATTTTTATTTAGCAGTCTTATGCAAAGGTCATAATTATACGGACAGCAGTTTTCTTTGTTTTTTCCGCGTATGTGCCATGCCAGGAACTGTGTGCCTGATGCGCAGTTAATATATGGAAGGAACATGATTATTAATGGTAACACACAGACATCCTTCTCTAGTTTTCTTGAGGAAGGTGGGTGGCAGCTAGTACTCAGGCTACATACCTGTCAACTGTAATAAACATGCCGCAGGAAGCAGGGCTTGCACATTTTCAACACTAACTTGGATCGACTCAGTATATACGAAGTCCAGAATAAACTCCATTGTATCAGAATCCAAACCATGAAGTTCAACCACAGACTTGTGACTTTCTTCCATATCACCAGTAAACATGGCACAGAAATAGTCACTGCAGGCACTCAGTATCACACGATGGGCACAGAATTCCTTCCCTCCCACCTTTAAAGTAATGTCACACAGCTTTTTCTCCTTTCTTAGCCTGTTAATGGATTTGAGGATGTGGTCTGAATGTCCACATGTTAAAAACTTGGTGCTGCTATCAGGATCCTTTGTTGATTTGGCCATTGTCTACAAGGGTTGGAAATACCTGTCAAGTACGTTTCTTTTACAGGTCACATTCCACAGATCACCATGCTACTGTAAATAAACAGGCTAAGCACAGTGTTCTAGCCCTAGAACATATAGTTGTTTAGGGCTAGGAGACTGTATTTAAATAGCCTGTTTATATATTAGTAACATGGTGACCAGTGCTTGTGACCTGTAATGAAACCATATAGAAATGGTCATAAGCCATTTTAAAATTTTGTTTTTGTTTTTGAAAACAAGTGCCATATAGTAAACTACTTACTAACCAGCTTGCTCGATTGAGCCATACTGGAGAATATTGGCCCTCAGTTGTTTTTATACAGACCTCGCTGTGCTCAGTCCATACTGTCACAACCTCAGCCAATATTCCCCAGTATATATTGTAATAAGTACTGTACACAACAGCGTGTAAGATGAAATGCGCTTTATTCTAATCACAAGCCAACAGATATATTCGAATTACATAATTACTGAAACGTCAATCAAATCCGTCGGAAGCGACGTGTATTGTAACATATATGGCACTTGCACTCCATTAGTAAGAGCTTATAATTCTTGTTCTTAACATCCAGTTCCGAGTCAAACAAGCTGCCATCTTCAAAAGTGGTCCTCCATTCTGTAGTTGTTTGTGAGCAGCCAAGAGTGTTATTTATGCAGGTTATGCTGAAGATTTGCAGTGTGGAATTGAAAAGTTGCAAAGTACTAGCGCTTGATTATAACAGTTGCATGAACAGGTGAGTGTATAAACAAGTGCAAGTAACATAACTCTACATCCAAGCATACTTAATTTATATGCAGTAGTCTTGCATGACGACCAGCTCTATATTATAGAATATAGAACACAGTAGTGAGTACCACTTTGTTTCATCGCATCAAATTGTGGTTGAACGCTTTGTAGAATGAAAGCAGTCAAACTGAATGAATAACGTAGCTCTGATCTGCAGCTAAGCTTAGCCATGGATAGTATAGTATTCATGGTTTAGCGCACACAAAAAACGTACCAATTTAAAATAAAATAAAGGATTATGAAGAACATTTTTTCTCTTACCTACGACGGTACTTTGTTTCTTTCGATTTCGTTGTACGAGGGAAATATTGCACTAAACAGTGAAAACGATTGCGTTGCAATTCCCCATTTTGTTTATATCCCAGAAAGCCAATCGGGTGTTTTTTGCGGTGGGTGCTTCATGTATGGCGACACTCAATGTACATTCAGAAGTCACACCACTTGTAACAGGGCCGGGATAGGCTGGAAAATTGAGGCTAATATTACACGGCATTACATGCGCATCGCAAACTGGGCCAAAATGCCGAACAAAGTAGATGTTGTGGTTCAATTTTATCCTTGGTTCAAATTTTATTTTCCTTTGTTTTAAACTCATTATCTACCATACCCAATCAAAAGCACGTCGTGCTCCATGTCTTGTGCCCGGGGGCGACACTCAATGTACATTCAGGGGGGGGGGGGGGGGAACTCCCATATGAAAGAGACGGGGATGCTCGTCGTTATTTTTAGCCGTCAAGGTCCAGTGGCGGATCCAGGGGGAGGGTCCGGGGGGTCCGGACCCCCCCTCCCTCCCTATCAGACCTGACGCTTGTTTGAGACTGAAATTCTTACATCGATGGGATCGTATATCACTTTTTGACTGGCTGGTTTTTTAATGAAAACGCGTATTTGTTTTGATACTAAACTAAATTCCAGGGATATTCAAGAATTAATCCCGCCCCCCCCAAAAAAGTTTAACAGTCCTATCTGAACCAAAGTTTGGACCCCCCCAATCAAAAATTCCTGGATCCGCCCTTGAGGTCTCGTTTAGGGTTGCACGCAAAGAAATAACAAAAAAGAAAGAATTTTGATTCCTCATATTTACTCGATTCATATTAAAACAAAGTCTCTTTTAGGGGTCTGCATAAGCTTCGGCCACGCCCCGATAAAATCTGTTAATCACATTCTTGACATTTTTTGGCAGTGTTACAAAGTAAAACCAAACAAACACATTCGTGTAAGAGCACACATAATGTCCCAGCATTTAGAATTAACTCAATACATTGTCACCTGCTTTTAAAATAAATAACTGAAAACTTTTCTTCGAGCAAGAGCACCTATAATGTACCACAAATTTACAATAAATACATATTCATTGTTTTAACTTTGTTCACTTGTCGCTCCGTAACCTCATGTGAGATCTTACACGAAGTACTATCCTGCGCCAAGGGTCCCACACCAAATTCTCGTGTTACCGTAAGACACAAATAAAGGAAAATAAACATGATAAAATTTGAACCAACGATAAAATTGAACCACAACATAGGCTTAAGCAGCATGTTGCAACAAACACTGGTAGTAATCCCACCCTTGCCTGACTCGGCTCATTCCCAGCCACCTTTGATGATAATGAAAATGTCATCTACAGACGACGAGAAGGATGGTAAGATCCTTTTTCTCATAAAAGGAGGCAAATACAAAATTCCACCAAAAAACGAGAAAGAACAAGAGAAGCTCTAACAAACGTTTACAGATGTCAGACAGGAAATTGTAGTTTGCAGTCTTGACAAGCCCTTTGCAGAGCATGGTCACGTGACTTTGCCAATATTTATAAAAATATGTGGGAGTGCAAAATGGTTGCCAAAAATGGAAGAGCATGATGAAATTAGTAAGGTTGCCAATTTTTGCAACTGCTGGTGCTTACGCATACGATCTTATGATTTAAAAGTTTTTAAGGATTTGTATGGAAAAAAAAAACTGCTGGATGGCAAGCTTTCCCAACTTATTTTTCTCTAACAACTTTTTTTATGATTGACAAGGTCATGTGACCATGTTCTGCAAAGGGGCTATACAGACACTGACTGACATTATTTAATAAAAAGAGCTAGTGGTCCTGACAAGTGCCTATATGGGCTGATAGTTGCCCATGGAAATTTATTTGCCTGAGAACCAAGTCTCCTTCACAGCTATCATTTGGGTCATCACGCAACGCTTTTCTCCACTTACATTGGCGGGAGAGAGAGCATTGTGTGATGAGCCCAAACAACAGCTGTGGCAGGAGACAAGAAGTTCAAGGTCGTATAATTGTGCTATTTTTTTAACATACAATTTCCAAATTTCCATATGCCAGAGTTGACATAAACATTCCAGTCTCCTTATTTTTTGCCACTAAATTTTCCTGTAGGCTCCAAGCAGCTTCCCTTCTGCTTTAAAGTCCAAGGCCTGGATGAGCCCAAAAGTGAGTGAGTGTCATATGATACATGGGTAGACAGTAGCATAGGCACTGGAAGAAGAGCTACTTGCTGCTCGCGCTTGCTCACTTTTGCATTCATCTCAACAAACTTTAAAGCAAAAGAGATTCCTATTAGTGTTAACACTTTAGGTGAAGCAAGTGAAATTATACAAAACAAAGTGAAAAGTAATTCTACTTATTCATCAAATAACAACAGACATAAATCAGAGATTGACATCTTACAATGTTTATTCAGGTCAGCAATGCAGCGTGACTCCAATTTGTTCCAATGTGCAGTAATTTACTGCGTTTTCTGTGTCAAAAACACTGCATGGCAATAAATACTAACCTTGAGGTTGTGCTTCGTATAAACAAAAGATAATTTTACTTACAAGATCTACTTCACTATTATGCTATGCAGAATTAGCATCATTCTATGATAATCAATACCATGTTTACAACTAAAAAACAGCCATAAAGTAAAGGGATTCAGGTTGAGTGTTTAACGGCCTCAGTTGTCGCGTTCATTGTAACAGTTGAATTGATTGCATTGCGAGGCAAAATGACAGACGTTGCTAGGCGGCAATGGCGACGTTCTCTCTGGGAAAAAGCATGTTGTGGTTTTCCAGGGAATGTTGGCATTCCTGCCTAGCAATGTCTGTCATTTTGCATCACAACGCAATCAATTCAACCGTTATAACGAACGCGACGTTAAACACTCAACCTGAATCCGCTGTAATTAAATGACTTGTAGAACTAACCAGCTAGTCTACTGAATGAAAATAAAGTAATGTTATGTACAGGCCAACGCCTGCCTAGATAATATATATTCTTGCTTATTGCATTGAGCATAGAAATTCATTTCGCCACAAAATGCTGAATAAATTTATATATAATATATAATTATCTACTTCAACTTACTCATTAATTCATCAGATTAAGCCAGCAACATGACTGGCAACACACAAATGATGACCATTTCCTACTCTAATAATTTTTACATCTTGGAAATTCAAATTGGTGAAATTGAGATATTGGCAATCTACAACATGCTACTGCAAGTACAATACCTAATGTAAGAGCATTTCCACTTGAACCTGCTTCTCCCCAAGTGAGTCCAATTTCAAAATTGAAAACAAAAACATATTTGACGCATACCAAAGAATCAAAAAGACTCTGCAGCTTATAAATTTCATTAGAATGACACTGGTTTCTAAAGTCGATAGATACCACACTATAGAGTTTTATCAACAGTCTTAAACGGGCCTTGTCACAGATTTTAACAGATTTTTAAACAGCCAAAATATATATTTGTGTCTAAGGAAACCCAAAAATAATGGTCCAATTTTATCAAAAATTGCTATATTAGAGCAATGAAACTGTTAACAAGCATCTTAAGCTACTGATGGCTAGGATGGAAATGATTACAACTTGAAAAATTAAGACTAAACTTTTCAAGTGTTTCCGCGCATCTTCAAAAAAATCGATATTTATAGCTGTGGTTTGATTTCTCTCTGCAAATTAAGGTTACAGTTGAATCCCAATAACTCGAACCCTCAATAACTCTAACTTCTCGCTAAATCGAACCTTTTTTGATTCCCCTCCAGGTCATTTTCTTACTAATTTTACCCTCGATAACTTGAACCCCCGATAACTCGAACCTTTTTCGATTTCCCTTGAAGGTTTGAGTTATCGGGATTCAACTGTATATCTTTTTTAAGATAATCAAAGATAATATTTTTGATGGGTTAAGTTGCCCCATCACTTATTTCACAATAGTCTAGGCCAAAAAAACACAAAATCGATGGGATGTGGCTCCTTTAACAGCATATAACAGCACCATTATTGACCACTTGAATGCTCGCATGCTAGATTCAGTGACTTTTGTTAACAACACATTACCCACCCTAAAGACCTAATAGATGAGCAAATTATAATTAACTAATTAATGTAATCCATACAATGTTGTTTTGTACACTGAAGCTATTTACCTATTTAGAACATTTCATAATCAGATTAAATATTAATTATAACTGATGTGATGCTGCAGAAAATATCCATACTCCCGCCCCCGCCCCCCCCAAAAAAATTAACACACACACAGGTTTCCACCCCCCGCCCCCCCCCCCCCCCCACCCTCATAACACAGACCTCTGGAAATTCCATTTTACCTTAGTTTATACTTTCCTTAAAAAACCTTGTCTTTTGATTGATACCAACAAACCCTTCGAATTTCGACAATCTTCCATGGGGTGAATATGGATATTTACTGGAACAGCATAATTCTTCAAATATTCAGCTCATCATGTTCGTCATGCTCATCATTCACACCAGTCGGAAATCACTGTGTGACAACTCAAATGGCAGCTGTGCTCCATGCCGCAATACCAGTCTGGTCTATTGCCCAGGGAGAGGGGTATTACAAGGAGTGTTAGTTCATTACCTAGTCAATATACGTATGGGCGGGACCAAAATGTATGGTTTTTAAGCCACTCTGGTCTGAAATACTATTATTTGGTATGGTTTTTGAACTAAAATTCAGTGTTTTGTGTTACAGAAGAAACTATTTTAGTGTCCATCAAGAAGAGCAGTCTGGTCTGAAAAGGTGTTGAACTTTGGATAAGGCCTGAAATTGAGTAGGTAAAATCACACGTATTGGCATGCAGCACAGCCTCACTCAAATTTTCAGGGGACTACCCGTGCAGTCTATTTGGTCTATTAAATCTGCACCTACACATAGTGCGCACTGTGTTATGTTTTTCCATCTTGTGTCACGGGCAGACATTTTTGTGAAACTTTCTATCTACACTGTCTAATAATATTTATTTTTTCCTGAATACATCGACTGTAATGTGATAACTATTATAACCTGCCACTTCTGCCATCTGACACCGCACCCCAAATGTCAAAAATAAAATCATCTGGGAACTGAAAATCAGCAAATTCTTCATCAATTGCAACAGCAAAATCACTTGGATTGGATATTGTCTTGCTCTTCATCACCAGTGTCTCAGCTATAGAACACAAAATACAGGTTAAATAAAAAATTGATACTGAGAATGTCTTTTTGCTAATTCATAAATTAAGCAATTGTTTTGTTCCGATTCTCCTTTTAGGAGAAAGAGTAAGAGACTGAATACTAGTTCAGCTAATCATAACTGGGCCAAAATGGATGATAGTATGTGACATACTTTGTTATGTATTCAATACCGCAGGGCTCAACATCTCCACTGGCCTGGTAGCCCGTGGCCAGTAAAAATGAGATTGGGCTTGTAAAATGTAAATTATGTACTAGCCTGCTGGCTAGTAAAAAATTTAATTAAACAATTAATATTTTATTTGATTCCTTTAAGTTCATAATGGTTGAAGTGCCCAAAAGTTGTGTATTGGGCTAGTAAATTTCAAAGAACACTAGCCCAGTGGCCAGTGACTCGGCTGACCAAATGTCGAACCCTGTACTGATTAAAATATTTCTGAAAATGCAGCAAACTCCATATAGCTGAAACCCACAATAATAGTTTGTGTTATAAACTATAAAGGACTTAGGGATGAACTTACAGCCAGCTACCAGCTTATTTTACCAGCTGAAGGACTGAACTTATCTGATGAGGCTATTTTGTGTGTGCAGACCAGAAAAGCCGCCTGGCATTGCTAATAAGCCTGCTTAGTTTTTTCTTGGGTACATCCCTTTTATGTTTATTTTCAACTCTTGGATAACGTACCTAAATCAGGATCTCTTATACCAAGGAAGCTTTCCAATAAGTCATCTATTTTCTGAGCAGCTTTGATCTCCCATGCTGGGGCCTACAAATGGAAGTAAAGATATTCAGCAAAGTTGTTCCACGACATCCATTTTGGGATATTTGGCAAATAGAACCAACACACACACTCAAGACAGGCTATAGTTGATCTTAATGAGCATAAATATATTTTTGGCCAGACTCAGGTTAATTTTAAATGAAGCCGCAGGTAATGTGGCAACAGTTAAAATGAGAGCTAAGAGAGGCCAAAAACAAATTATTTTATATTTGGATCATATAACAACCATTATTAAAAACTAGCAATGGTATATTGCAATTCCTAAGTTCCGATTGGTTGACAGGCAATGGTATATGAGCTCGTATACCATTGACTACAAATATCGTAGCCGATATGCATTAAATGAAAACAGCTGCGGAGCTAAGATATTGCAATTCTTTTGGGCATTTTTATTAAAACAATAATTCCACTCACGCTTGTTGGATATGAGATAAATTTGTTATAGCCAACTCAGCGCTATGTGCCTCATTGGCTATTTACCATCTCATATCCAACATGAACTCGTGGAATAATTGTTAAATATATCGACTGATATGGTGACTGACATATTGATCAATGTAGCAATCAACACAGCTATATTTCCCTGCTGTACATATGCTGAAAACACTTTCTGTAAACAATTTCAGGCAGAAAAAGTTCATCATCGAGTACCTTTTTTAACCTTGCTGTGTTCTCTTTGTGAAGTGAGAATTCTTAGCGCACCCAAGTTTGTTTTGAAATTTGTCAATTAGGCCACCAAACTCTGACAAACGTCGTTTTCTCTCAGATCCTCTAGACTACTGTTGTCCTTTTCATGTAAGCCCTTTGCCATCTTTTTTATCCACATTTTATGGCAACAAAATAATTTCAGGGAAAAATGAGGTGATTTTCTCAGGCCCAAAATTATCGCCCGCTTTGAGAAACACCTGAAAGCTTTTCGGGCATTATAATTGGACCGTTTTCAGGAATTTTGAAAAACACATGCCTGATCCCAGAAGAACAATGTCACAAAGTAAACAAAAGTCTAAATTGTCATACCTCTTGTGTCTCAACAACAGGTGGACCAGTGGATCGCAGTCTGAGAGTTGCCTTTCCACTTCCCACGGCATTAGCAGCTGCTGGGGAGTCAGTCACAGAAGTTGCTCCACGGCTTGCTGTTCTTGGGCCAATGCCCTCTACAAAATAAACACAACAATTCTGTATTGGTTCTATAGCTGGTTCTCACAGTCATGCCATGAAAAAGTAAAAAAGTCAAGAATATGAAATATTATTAATAGACGATTAATATATAATCCACTTGTCTAAGTCTCAGGTCTGTGCAGTGTTTCGTTCTCAAGTTATCCATCAAACTATTCTTCACAAATTCATAGAGCTGACAGTATAGAAATGCCATGCTGCTGGCTGGAAATTCAACAAGATGTATACCTCTAATAGCCAATGAAAGATAAAAACTCAGGGGCCTAGTGATTTTGGATTTTAGAATTTTGATGACATTAAAGAATAGAGAGAGAGAAATAATTCCAAATATATTTTCAATTCTAAAGGCTTTGTCAGTAGTTCTTTTTCTTTCAAATGCATAATGCCAACTTCCTTTCTTAAATAATTTGACTGATAGGACTAACAGCAGCACCAGAGATGTCTTTACAAGCCAATGCCCGATCTCACTCTTATAAAAAAATAATGTATAGCCATGAGACAACTAAATGTGTAGCATAATAATTATTATATTAAAAGAACCATTCTTTGTTCATTCTAAAATCCAAGATTCACAAACTTAATTACAAATAAAAATAGTAAAAAGAATCAAACTCCAATAATGTTTAACCTACCAAAGCCTCTCATTGGTTCGACTAAATGAAACGAGATTTGCTCTCCCACTGGAAGCTCTCGCAACATGCGTGCTACATCATAGTGTCTTGTACCAACAACAACTGTGTCATTAATAGCTTCAATATGATCCCCAACACAAATCTGAGCCACTCCATCAACAATACTTCCTTCTTTGATGCGCTTGATAAATGCACTTCCCGCTCCATTATCTGTTATAGTAAGACCCAAAGCTGGACTTGTTTTAAATACTGTCACAGTTTTCTGTTGTCCTTTAATGTGTGCAAAAATAAAGTCATCAAGTCCAATTTGACCTCCGAGTAATCTTTCCATGTCAATCCTAAATGTATTTAGTGTGCAGAACAAGATCTGTAAAAGAAAACCATTTCACTTGGTTAACTGTTAACTGTTTGACAGTGAAACAAGTTTATTTCATGCCTCCCAAAGACCAATCCATAATGTCCTCATTCGCAGGAGGTAGGCAACAGTGGAGTGGGGGACTGCCTGTCAGGGTGATGTACAGTGGGACTTAGGTTCCAGAACCACTACGGCAGCTGTGAAGGCCTGGCGGGAACCCTGAAAAAGCTGGCAAATAGGGACTATGGATGGAGAGAGGCACTATGAGAGTAAAGTGTCTTGCCCAAGAACACAACGCAGCACATTCATACAGTGCATATCACCAACTTTGAAGATGAAGATTTTTTTATCACCACCATGCAAGTTTTGGTATGCATTTTCACTTGCTGTTGCCTAGCAACTGGTTTCTTGTGCAGCTAATCATATAAACTATTTTAGGCATGAATTGAAATCTTAAAGCTTAATGAAACTTAAACAGTGAAGTGTTAATATACATCTAAGCAACTCTACTTAGAGTATTTGATGTTGACAGAAATATGTATATACAATAGTTTTTTCTTGTTTACTTCAACGAGAAAACGTTTCACCTTAATTTTATTTATTTTGAAACGTAATAATTTTGTGTAGGAGTCAAATTTAATATGCCAATTGCAAAGGATAGGTTACAAACAATACGCTAAAACCATAACCAATTAACGCCAAAAGCTGATTGAAACATCAGATAACAATGAAACTACCTCTGACGGTAAGAAAATTACATTTCTGCTTACAAAAGGAAATAGCCTTAAGTTTTAACCGAGCCGTACCGATAACAATTCAGTGAATTAATTTGCTTGCTAAATACAGGTGAATTTTACTAACCTCACTTGCTTGCACCTTGAACACTTCCGCGAGTTTCTCGTATAGTTGCTTAACATTAGTGAACCCTTCAACTTTTCCAGTAGGGCTCCCATGAGCCAACTGACAATAAAATACAAACTTCGGAGGAGGAGGCGCTGGTGGAGCCGGCGGCTGTCTTAACTCGGGTTGTAGTTGAGGTGGGATTCTGGAAGCAACTGCATTTGAATTCGAAGCCTGCTGCGCAGGGACTTGAACAGATGACTGTGAAACTGAACTATTATCCGCTCCAACGCCAGAAAAACGATTGCTTGATTGTTTCTTATCTCCATTACCTTTACGAGAATCGCTGAAGTTCGCTCCTCCTTTCTTAAAAAGAGGCATTATTAAAAGCAACAAAAATTTAGAGTACCAAACAAACGTCTGTAATCGACCACATCCTCTCTGTGACTTGTTCCCAGTGTTTTACGAGTTGTGACCGGGTGAGCTGGGAATATAAATTCAAATCAAAGACAATAGGACAATAGATGCGAGAAAGATACGAGACAATATACAATGCGAAACAATGCTCTTTGTATTCATGAATCCGGGGTGGGTGGCACATTCTGATAATGGGGTTTTGCTAGTAGATCAAATTCATTGATTCTGGACCATAAGAAAAGTGATGGGGGGGGGGGGGGGGGAATTTTTTATCCTTCAAGAATTTTTTCAAGATAGTTTTTTATCCTTCAAGAATATTTTTTTGACTGCATAGCGCAGCCCTAGCCCTATGTGCAATTTGCTACTGAATTGATTAAAGGCGGACAATTTCATAGCTTTTTCAACATTTACATCCAATTTACATTGCCAGATAAATTCAACGAAAAACATTAAAAATACTTTGAGCAAAATGCTCCCCAGTCTCTGCTTCTTCCATGAAGAACTCAGACCGTACCGAACGAAATATTCGAAATTAAAGTCGATCAGCCCAACCATACAGTCATCCTTACTTTTTAGTTCTTTGAATTCTCTACAATTTGTTGACGAGATCTAACAGTGTCCGTTGACTCCTGCAGAAATTTTAAAGAATATAAAAAAAAATGATCAAAATTTAAAATATCAGCTGAGAAATAACGCGTTTTGTAACTGATAGCCGAGATCTTGAGATCTGCAAAAATTAATGACAGCTGAAAAGACCTGAAAAGGTAGTCTCCTTCGCAGCCGTTGTTTGTGCATGGACTCGTCACGCAACGCTCTCTCCCCTATCAGCGAGGGAGCGTTGCGTGACGAGCTCAAACGACGGCTGCCAGTGGCTGCGAAGGAGACTATTGAAAAGGGGGGCTGAAATATTAAGGCGGGAGTTCACCTGAAGCCCGTTTTTACACCGCTTAACTTGGGTTTAATGCGAATTTCTCGCTCCCATTTCAAGCATTCCCAAAACCCTCTGCTCATTTCACAAAGCTATGTTTAGCGGTGTTTTGTAAATTTTTTGTTGATTTTTGGGGATGTTTGGGAAGAGATAGTTTTTCTCAAAGGAATAGTAAAATTTGGAGAAATAATCATTAGTGAGACTTGGGGTGTATTACGAGTGGTACGGCTCGTACGAGTCGTACGAGCCGTACGGGTCGTGAAACAATGGTTTACGAGTCGTACAAGTGGTGAATTGTATATCATTAGTGAGACTTGGAGTGTATTACAAGTGGTACGACTCGTACGAGTCGTACGAGCCGTACGGGTCGTGAAACAATGGTTTTACGAGTCGTACAGTTGGTGAAGTGCATATCATTAGTGAGACTTGGGGTGTATTACAAGTGAGAAAGTGAGAAAGCGTGAGAGCCCATTCTTCGTTCTAAAAACATGAGAGCCCAACGCGCTAAACACAGTGTATATTTTGTATATTCTTCGTTCTTAAAGCGCGATAGCCCAAACACGCTAAACACAGTGTATATTCTTCGTTCTTAAAGCGTGATGGCCCAAACACACTAAATATAGTGTATATTCTTCGTTCTAAAAACCTGAGAGCCCAACACGCTAAACACAGTGTATATTCTTCGTTCTTAAAGCGTGATGGCCCAAACACGCTAAATATAGCGTATAGTCTTCGTTCTAAAAGCATGAGAGCCACTTGTACGACTCGTAAACCATTGTTTCACGCGACCCGTACGGCTCGTACGACTCGTACGAGTCGTACCACTTGTAATACACCCCAAGTGCCACTAATGATATACAATTCACCACTTGTACGACTCGTAAACCATTGTTTGACAACCCGTACGGCTCGTATGACTCGTACGAGTCGTACCACTTGTAATACATCCCAAGTCTCACTAATGATATGCAATTCACCACTTGTACGACTCGTAAACCATTGTTTCACGACCCGTACGGCTCGTATGACTCGTACGAGTCGTACCACTTGCAATACACCCCAAGTCTCACTAATGATATGCAATTCACCACTTGTACGACTCGTAAACCATTGTTTCACGACCCGTACGGCTCGTACGACTCGTACGAGTCGTACCACTTGTAATACACCCCAAGTCTCACCAATGATATGCAATTCACCACTTGTACGACTCGTAAACCACTGTTTCAAGACCCGTACGGCTCGTACGACTCGTACGATGCCATTTATGACTCGTATCAGGTCGTGTATATTGGACAACCCTCGGATTTCTCGATATATTTTAGCTCGATGTTGGTAACATCTTGGATTTTTTGAAAAGCTCGTTCTTAAGGCGGGGGTACACCTGAAGCCCGTTTTTTCACCGCTAAACTTGGGTTTAATGCGAATATCTCCTCCGCGTTTCAAGTAATCCAGAAACTCGCTCTATGCTAATTTCACAAAGCTATGTTTAGCGGGGTTTTATAAATTTTTGGGTGATTTTTGGGAATGTTTGGGAAGAGATAGTTTTTCGCAAAGGATTAGTAAACTTTGGAGAAATGAGAAATATTAAAGATTTAATGTGATACACCCAAACAGTCCCCTAACAACCTGGGGTGCTCTTGCGTGGCGGTCAACTGCCTGGTGGTGTTCCCTTCTTTAAACCTCTTAAAATTCCACTCAAAATCAGGTGTACCCCCGCCTTAACTGATATAGATGAGAAACCATCCAGCACCCACCTATCTATTCGACCCTCCTCCAGGGTTGTGCCTAAATCCTACCGTCCAGAAGGACAGCCGAGGAGTGCTGGGAACGAGTTTCCGACTCGAGAAGTATTCGGAAATTCTCGGCAATGTTACAATATGGCGGATTTTATCCCATCAGTAATCACTTATTTACGCGAACAAGCAGTGAATAACACGAGAAGTATGTTTTTATTTATCTTTCCACGTTTAGAATACCGCATAAAGAGTACTGCATTGAGTTATTTCCAATGCTTCAAGCCTCGTACCTTTCGTGAGTTCTTAGACTGTCAGCCGTTTGCAACTATACTTCATGCATATGACATGCTTTAATCGAAGAAGTAAGCTTTTAATAAGCGCTTGTAAAGGTAAATTAAAAAAATAATATTTAAATTTATCTTGTTGAAAATAATTTCTTTCGTTCTCTCGGTACACCATCAAATCATTTTGCCTGTCCCACTGCTCGGTAGTATTGAAGACTTATTAATAAATACTACCACCCAGAGGGACAGGCCGTATAAATCTGTGTATTTAGGCAACTGGCTTAAGCACATTCACAATTTGATTCATAATACTGTTCTACACATTCCTCTTAACATTTAAACTAGTTTTAGAATCACTCCACGGGAATATTTTCAAGTTCTTGTTTAATTTGTTGTATTGTCCCTCTAGACGGTTGTAGATATAAAATACTACCATTTAGAAGGACAGGCCACATAAATAGACAACCAACTGTGAATTGATTCACTTGTTAACACATAACAATGTTCCATGTTATCCCCTTCATTTGTGGACCGGTTTGGGATCTTTCAACAGGAATATTTTCGTGGTCTCTTTGTCTTGTCCCTCTGTCTGGTAGGACATTATGAAATACTACCACCCAGGGGGACAGGCTGAATAATTAGACAACCAGCTTTTAAACTATTCACCAGTTATTGGTAACACATGACAGTTTTTATGTGTTTCTCTTTACTCATGTAGACTAGTTAGTTTAGAATCACTCAGTGGGAATATTTTCATGTTCTTGTTGTGATGTCCCTCTGCCTGGTAGGATGTAATGTAATACTATCGCCTAGAGGGACAGGCTCTATAGTTAAGCAACCAAGTTTGATTTCATTCACTGATTAACACATAAAAGTGTTTCATTCATTCCCTTTCACTTTTCACTCACATTCTAGTTAAGAATCATTCAATGGGAAAACTTTCATGTTCTTGTTGCATTGTCCCTCTGCCTGGTAGGATATAATGAAATACTACCACCCAGAGGGACAGGTTGTATATTTAATCAAGCGGCTTTTTCTCTATTCACCGGTTAACACATAGCAGTTTTTAATGCATTCCTTTTCAGTCTTGCACTAGTTTGAAATAACATGCGCTTGATCTACTTCCCAGGAGGGGGGGGATGATAGAAGGATTTTGCTGGGTTTGAAATTTTTGATTCTGGGATTTTTTTGGGTAGGAAAATTTGGCAAGTATTTATTTGGGTGGCTTGATTTAAGTAGAGATTCTTGGGGGGTATTACTGACCTTAGCTGAGTGTTCTTGGGTGTATGAATTAACATACACAAACATTGAATTTGTAATGTTTAAAGTTTTAAGGGTCAGAAATTTGGCATGGGATTTTTTGGGGGTTAATTTTTGGTCCAGGGATTTTTTTGGGCTTTGTTGGAAGCCCTAAAATGTTACCACCTGTAATTAACTAATATTAATTATAATAAGGAGGTTATTTTCATTCTTTTTTCAAACTTCCAATATTAAAATGAAGAGGCCATTCACTTCAAACAGAGACTTCATATAAACTATTATTATTATTATTAATAGCAGAACCAGACTTAACCAATGATATTTGACTGGTATGTAAGATCATCGAAATGGCATTAACAATTTACCATGAAATGGGACTGTTCAGCCAATGACACTGAACAGGGATATGTCCCTCTGGCTGAACTTGAAGGCAGTTGCCTAAACCAGTGTAAAGCTAAAGAAGAATGCATGAAACAATGTTATGTAAATGAAGTTAACCAGTTGCCAAAATACACAACTTGCACCCCACCACCTCCTGGGGTAGTGCCTTATTAACAAGTCTACATACTAGTAGTGGGCAGAGGGGGCAATACAACAATAATTTTGAACCATTCCTGTAGAGGGATTCTAATTAAACTAGTGCACAACTCAAGAAGAAGAAGAAGAAGCATTGCACAATTATGAATTACGCTGAATGAGCAGTCCCCTTAGTCAAATTGAGCAGTAGTATTTTATAACATACTACCAGGAAGTGGGACAAGACAACAAGATAATGAAAACATTCTTTTAGTACATCAAGTGCATGTGATTTCATTGCTGTTTCTTGAAATTCCGAGAAACCTCCCCCCCCCTCCTGGGAAGTAGATCAAGCGCATGTTATTTCAAACTAGTGCAAGACTGAAAAGGAATGCATTAAAAACTGCTATGTGTTAACCGGTGAATAGAGAAAAAGCCGCTTGATTAAATATACAACCTGTCCCTCTGGTTGGTAGTATTTCATTATATCCTACCAGGCAGAGGGACAATGCAACAAGAACATGAAAGTTTTCCCATTGAATGATTCTTAACTAGAATGTGAGTGAAAAGTGAAAGGGAATGAATGAAACACTGTTATGTGTTAATCAGTGAATGAAATCAAACTTGGTTGCTTAACTAAAGAGCCTGTCCCTCTAGGCGATAGTATTACATTACATCCTACCAGGCAGAGGGACATCACAACAAGAACATGAAAATATTCCCACTGAGTGATTCTAAACTAACTTGTCTACATGAGTAAAGAGAAACACATAAAAACTGTCATGTGTTACCAATAACCGGTGAATAGTTTAAAAGCTGGTTGTCTAATTATTCAGCCTGCCCCCCTGGGTGGTAGTATTTCATAATGTCCTACCAGGCAGAGGGACAAGACAAAGAGACCACGAAAATATTCCTGTTGAAAGATCCCAAACCGGTCCACAAATGAAGGGGATAACATGGAACATTGTTATGTGTTAACAAGTGAATCAATTCACAGTTGGTTGTCTATTTATGTGGCCTGTCCTTCTAAATGGTAGTATTTTATATTTACTGCCGTCTAGAGGGACAATACAACAAATTAAACAAGAACTTGAAAATATTCCCGTGGAGTGATTCTAAAACTAGTTTAAATGTTAAGAGGAATGTGTAGAACAGTATTATGAATCAAGTTGTGAATGTGCTTAAGCCAGTTGCCTAAATACACAGACTTATACGGCCTGTCCCTCTGGGTGGTAGTATTTATTAATAAGTCTTCAATACTACCGAGCAGTGGGACAGGCAAAATGATTTGATGGTGTATCGAGAGAACGAAAGAAATTATTTTCAACAAGATAACTTTAAATATTATTTTTTTAATTTACCTTTACAAGCGCTAATCACAACTATAACAAAATTCTCGAATCTGATTGGTTCTTAGCACGCCCTATTTTTTACCAAATTGGAGCGCGCGCGGCTAAAGTGTCCAATAACAAAGTGTCCAATAACAAGGTGTCCAATAACAAAGTTCGCGTGTTGCGCATGCGCGCGCTCTTTATTTGGTTCCTTGTTGTGACTAAATACTCCTTGATATTCCTAAAACCTTCAGCTTCAAGAATGGCTTTTTTGCCGTAGTGATGATGAGTCCTTAGTAGGCTTCGCTTTATCTAATTTTTTTTTCTCGAATTTTGTTATACTTATGATTAATTAGTAATAGGACTTTGTGTCGTCCAATTCTGTCTGTAATCATACTCGTGATTAAACAAATCTGACTCCCGCTACGCGGTCGTCCGATTTTGTTAATCACTCGTATGATTACAGACCGAATTGGACTCCACTCAGTCCTATTACCATTACTTATTAAAAGCTTACTTCCTCGATTAAAGCATGTCATGTGCATGAAGTATAGTTGCAAACGGCTGACAGTCTAAGAACTCACGAAAGGTACGAGGCTTAAAGCATTGGAAATAATTCAATGCAGTACTCTTTATGCGGTATTCTAAACGTGGAAAGATAAATAAAAACATACTTCTCTTGTTATTCACTGCTTGTTCGCGTAAATAAGTGATTACTGATGGGATAAAATCCGCCATATTGTAACATTGCCGAGAATTTCCGAATACTTCTCGAGTCGGAAACTCGTTCCCAGCACTCCTCGGCTGTCCTTCTGGACGGTAGGATTTAGGCACAACTCCTCCAGCTTAGTTTTCGCGCCATTTGCCCAACTGGATCCAGCGGGATGATGGGAATTGGACACTTGTCCCTGGGGACGAGTTTGTCATGTGTGAAATGTGCGAAACTTTGTAACTGGAGCGCAGCGCTTTGCAAGCTTTTCCGATCCACGTGCGAACCTTCGGCAACTGGGAGACTGTCTTGTTCTTGATTTTAGTTAAAGATTTTGAAGTGCTGGTCGATACAAAATGCATGGCAGCTCACCATCGTCATGGTCTGGAAGCAGGAGAGGAGATGGGTCCGATAATACAACGGGGAGCTTTAATAACAGCAGGTAAACACAGGAACCCTAACAGCTCCACTTAAAATAAGAACCTTGTCAATGCATCTGTCGAACCTCTTTTATCTTAAAAGCCACTTGTTATTCAGCCTCCATCACCCAAACTCACTGTGTCTCTTGTTAAACGGTCAGAATAATTGTGAAAACACAAAAGGGGAGACATTAAGGCTAATTATTTGTGCTTACCAATTCATCTTCGAAACACTTTAGTCACTTAAAGCTGTCTTTGTTTTACGATCACTGCTTTCACTCGAATGCCTTTGTCGAAGATGTCATCGGCTGAATGTGATTATTGCACTTCTCGCTGCTTGAGATTTTCGAGATGATGTAGTATTTATATTGAAATGATGCATGTTTAAATCTGAAGGTTGTTTACCAAAACTGTGTGATTACAATAAGCCTTAAGCTTATGTCAATCACCAAAGTTAAGTCTTTTAGCCAAAGATGTGCTGGTTCCACAGCTACTGTGCCTTATTTGCACTTGTTAGCAGTTGCCCTTAATAATCCTCTTCATCTAGCTGAGAAGACTGAGAATTTGCTTTGTCTTAGGATTTCAGCCCTTTTGTTGTTTTAGCGCTTGGAGAGGAGCATACAGGGGTATTCTTGTGATTCATGATTGGTTAAATTTATTCTTTGTGATCCGCACCCGAAGGTTTTGCATGGCCTGTGAAGAACTTGAATATTTAATAATCCATATTCCTGATTTTACCACTCTATTCCACATGACTTTGATTCACGAGACCTTCGGAGGATTTAGGAAGCATTCACAAAAACTTATGTTGGGAAGGGGACTGATGAGAAATTACCCTTTATTAAAAAACTTTAAGGACCCCCCTTGTCTAGTGTACATGTAAATAAATCTTCAAGCACCCCCTTCACAGTCCGCCAAAATTATACGTACCCCCCTTGCTCCACCACTTCATACCCACTTCTTGCCAGTGTTAGACTTGACACTGATAACAATGGGTTGACGTGCCTACACTTCTCCTGTCCATGTGTAACATCCACTGAGAGCTTAAGGAGTGTATCATTTCAGGGTTCTGCCCTTTTGTATGAGAGAAATCAGGGCTAAAACTAATAAATCTGGAGTTTTGAGAAACCGAGGGTTTGAGAAATTAAGATTTTCTACAGTATATTATAATTATGTTTATTATGTTACATTGCTTCATTAAGTTATTCAGGGTCGAAAGTGCAAAACTTCTCAAGACCTCCACGACGGGAAGAATTCAAGGCTTATGTAAAGAATGTTCCTTTACATATCACCAAGGTGAGATATGTACTTTTGAAAAAACAAAACAATTCGGACGGATTTGTGATCTGCAATAATGTTCTACAGTGGTAATATTCCCGGTGGGGGGGGGGGGGGGGACTCCCATATGAAATGGACGGGGATGCTCGTCGTCTCGCTTAGGGGTGTAAATTTCGGATTTTGGTCTCGCTTAGGGTGCTCTGGGAAAAATGTCATTATTTTTAGCTGTCAAGGTCTCGTTTAGGGTTGCACGTGAAGAAATAACAAAAAAGAAAGAATTTTGATTCGTTATATTTACTCTTTTAGGGGTCTGCATAACGTTCAGCCACACCCAGATTGGTCTCTTTTAGGGGTTAAATTCAAAATTTCCGACGAGCATCCCCGTCCATTTCATATGGGAGTCCCCCCCCCCCCCCCCCGGGGTAATATTGCCATTTATACCATGCTATAGAAAATGCAGCCAGTCAGAATACAGAAAAGCACTTGTACAGCATATATTCGATGGTATTAAACCTAACCTTCCCATTGTGCACTACGATCTTATTTGTGTCTAAGTGTATTTTCTATGGTGTGTTATTAAAAGTTATGCAACACTTTCTTGTGGTATACCATGGAATATCCCACTTGTCACTGGTATTTTCTTGGTATACACACTAATTATTAACAATAATGCTATTTCATCGACCGTTAGAAAATCAAACATGTTTGTTCTAATTGGCCATGTTCTAAACGAGCAGGGACTGGGTACGAACATATTTTTTAACAAATTTGGTGAATTAACTAATTTTTGAATGCTCTTTCAGATGACATGCCCCATTTTTCAATTCAATCGATCTTGAATGTTTGTACCAAAGTGAAAATATGTTCGTACCCAGTCCCCTGCTCGTTTAGAACATGTGGTTTGTCTGAATAAACATAAATTACCTCTGCAAACTCTGAAATCAGTAATTGTTAAAGAAATACTGTACCAGATATCACATATCTCGGCTAGTATAAGGGCAGTTACCATTAGTCAGAACTGACTGGCCAGACCAGTATATTCGAGAACAGAATTTCCTTATTAGGCAGATTTGTGCTGTCGAATCAGTCAATGCACAAGGCTGCTGCCTAACGGGCGCCCGGTCGCCTGGGGCGCCTAAGTTACGAGTGCGGGCGACTAAATTTTTGTTCAAGGAGCCCGGATGGGCGCCTAAGCATAGATTTTCCATTCTCATCTAATGACTTCAATTTCCTTGTAACTTTGTTCCACTGGCGTAAGATATATCCCGTTTAAAACCATAAGCGCTTCATTTCAAAACGGAAATACTAAAATTGTCCACAATAGAGATAATTTTAGCGTATAAATACGTGCAACTTCGAAAAACAATTATTTTTGACTGTTTAGGACTGGGACTGACTCCCAAATATGGAATGAAGAATGAATAGTATTATGGGCTGCTTCACGTTTCGTTCGCTACGTTGATGTTTTGGAGGATTTTGGAGGAGTTTATAGTGAATGTGAAGTAAACACTTTACGGATACACAAGTAAATCAATCTCCTGGCCATTCATGCATCAGGTCTGATCATGACAATTTTAATCTGCAAAAGCTTGATACAAAAACCTTTTCAACAAGCCTAAAATAATGTGCAGAATGTTTTGATGTTACACTTACGAATTACTGTAATTAAGCTTGTTATTTAACTCGAACGCTTAATTTCATAACAACAGAAAATGTGTGCCTTTTCTGTGACATTCTTATCAGCTACCGCTTTTTGTGGATCAAGTTTGTTTGTTTGTTCATTCGAACTGTTTCGTGTTTTATCTCGGTTATTGAACCGTGCAAGGAGAACATTACTCTTGAAAATAATAATGTGCTAGAAACTTTGCTGAAAACAGTTTGAATAACATGAATTGCTTTTAAAACTACTAAAATCTATTGTATAAGCAACTCATTTGATAAGCCTAGAAACTGTTTTTATTTTCACAACTTAGTTTTTCTGGTCTATTTTTGACAACTGATTATGAAATGTAGATAAGATCAGAATTTAATTAAAGTGTTTACACAGGTGTTTTGACTTTTTATTAGCTTTGCCTTAACCTTCAAATAGACCTGCTAAATTGTAATCTTGGTTCTGTTAAACCTTAATTACTAACAATAATTCAAGTTCTTTAGTGAGCTTGCTGTGCAAAAGTGAAATAATAACTTTGCTGCTTCATGCTTCATTGATTTTGCTTCAAAACTTTGGATGTTCAAAACTCCTATTAAACATTGTTTTATTTGTTCTACACATTTTAAACTTACTTTATCCAACATCCATCACAGCACAATATACTAGTTGGATTTTCAAACTCATTTTAAGCCTACAGAAACTTTCTAATATACACACTCCTGTTCATGTCACCCAATCAGTGCAAAAAGGGTTTTATCGAAGGAGAGGCTCGGTTAAATAAACTTTCAAGTTAAGAAAGCTGGAATTTCTCACACAACCATTTGAGGGAGGTTACCTTCAGAAGCTTTCAGAAAAAAATCTTGTCCGAAGGAGTTTTCTGTTCACGTACAAAGGCTCTACTGACAAAATAAAATGTGTGTGCATGTGGAAGGGGACGGTAGGTAGGGGGGGGGGGGGGGGGGCGGCTGCTCCCCAGACCCCTCTCCTAGATTTTTTTTCTTTTACCCCACCCCCCTCCCCCGAGGATCGACCATGGCAACTTTTAGGCTGGGCTCCTAAAGTAATGGCTTGGGCTCCTAACTTTTGATGTTAGGAGCCCGAAGGGCTCCTTAGAAATTTCCTTAGGCAGCAGCCTTGATGCATAATAGCGGAGCTCCTGCGCACAAAGCGCGCCAGCGGAGCACCATGGGTAAGAATTTTTGGTAAACCCATGCGGCCAAGAAAATTTGGTGCGTACGTCCGCACGCCCTCCCGTACAGACTCTCGGGGAGGGGGAGTGGAGTCCTAAGGCAGCCCGACTGGGGGTGGAGGGAGGAGAATAGGGTGAGGGAGATGGGGAGCAGATCGATGAATGCCATCTCTACTTATCCCTACTTACGTACGTAAACAGAGCTTGCAACTTTGATCAATTGACAGCTGTCAAATCAAGGTATCTGCTGACCAGTATCACGTGGCCATATCGCGGGCTCACATGTGGAGCTCATCGAGGTCACGTGTTTTTGTGAAGTTGACCGCTGACCAGATGATGGTTTTCTAGTTGATCGTGGGCTCAAGTCCTAGTTTTTTACAATTTTTTTAATCATCGCGTTAATTCAGATTTAAATAATGGGCAAAGTTAACAACCGAGGAGCTCAGCTTTTATTAGGCATGCCTAGATCTATTGTAAAAAGTTTTTTTCTGTTAAAAAAATGATCTGGACATTTCATTTCAACTTAAACGAAGCGATTGTATGAAAAGGCGGCAAATGGGTTTGCACATTGTTCACTGCTGAATTGAAAGACGGGAAGAAAGCGTGCTGGAGGACATAAATCTTCGTGAATATTTCTCGCTTTATTTATTTATCTACAGCATGGAAACGTATGCCAAGTGATTTAGGATAACCTCTTAATGGGAAGATCCGAAATAATTGTTGACCTTAACATGATATATTGGTCTATATTGGAGTACGAGTCAAAAACAGTGAGAGTTGACCAAGGCTGACCAAGACTGGAAAATTAACTGAGGTCTGAGCTAATATAAAAGTGTGCTCAGAGCCGGTCAAGTTGACTGAAGTGACGGATAAAAGACTGTTAAAAGCTTCACCGAAAGGAAGAAAGATATTGATCTTCGCTGATAATTCAGATTATGCATATGTCGGAGGTGTGAGTTTATTACGAACATTGGACGAAACTACCGTTTTCGTTGCTTCCTCTCCGATGTTATTTGGCTGGGTTGAAAGCTTTGCCTTGCAGATCAGAATTAACAAGCCTTCTCAAAATGTGAGGTAACAAACGTAAATGTACATATTTTGTTATGAGAATCTGTTTATACTTCATTTATGAGCGAATTCGATGTTGTGTCGGTTTTCAGATCTTCCTGTCAATTATAAGCTTAAACTGCTTAAACTTCGTCCAAACGGCCGCTTTCAAACCTCTTAGCTTTAATCACTTTTGTACACTTTTCTCCATTAAATGTTTCGTTTCAAATATTGTGTTTTTTAGTTAGTGGAGTTCATCGTTGGATTTTGAAAAGAATATTCAATTATTGAGCTACAAAAACATGATTTCGCGCGCTGCATTTACAGAAAAATCTCGCAAACAAATCACAGCAAAAAACGAGTAAACCTTCGGCAACGATACTTCACACCAACGATTAAATGATTTAATCATCCAATTGCTCTATTTCACTCGCATGCAGTTTTGTCATTTTGGTGAGTGTGTTGAAATCTCGTACGCGTGATAAATTTTTAGGTTCGTAAACGAGTATTTACGCTGGTTTTTATATTGCGAGTTGCCTGTGCTTGGGTGAGTGAGTTCAGACTTTTCCTAACGCACATTTGCCTGTTAGAAACGAAGGAAGTTCATTCACTTCTCTGCATAAAATTCTCTAGGGTATTTAGCAATGTGTACGATAAAACATGCAGCGTAGTAATCATGCAACCAAACCAAGATGGTTCAAAACTACATTGTAAGCTTATTAGACAGCGAGCACCACTTCCTAAATCACAAACTGTCACAATTCTTACGCAAAAAAACTGCTTAGAAATGACTTAAACCGGCTCCCAATGAATTTGCTGAGTTAGTTTTGCCGCTGTGATTTTTTTTTGTTTTGGCATGAGCTCATTTTGTTTAGCTGCGAGTTCACTTTGTTCAGTGCCTTGAGTTGATCTTTTTGCTTTGACTGTTTTGAAGTAAATCAAAACAAATTTCTTCCCCTTCGTCAAGGTCCTTTTTACATTGAATAACCCTTAGAGTTATGAAAAGTCTTTACACTAAAAATTGATGTGTGCGCCTACGTGTGTACGTGCATGAGGAACCCAATAAAGTGCAGCGACATGTACCTATATGGGCAACCATATACGCTTAGAAATAGTGTGGCTACTTGTTAATTGGAAAACAGTGCAAACTCAAGCAAAAAAATAATAAATAGGAGCTCCGCTTTTAGGCCTGCCTAAATCTATATATTATTATACACTGTTGTGAAAAAATCTTGTAAAAATGGTCCATTTCACATTCAAAACCACTGAACCAGCTAGCCAGCTATGTCTAATGGTAAGCGCATAAAGTTCCCTACTCATGGCTGGATGTCTTCTATTTTTCAAATTGCTTCTTTTCTTTGGCTTTTGTCTCCATCATTCCCTGCATCTTGCAGTTTTTGTTCAAGAGAAAAACAGGGCAAGTCAGGTGTTACTACATTCCTTTATGTTTTTGTGCTACCTGTGTGGTGTTCACTTTCAATTTCTATTTCCCCGTTAGGAGAGCCTTGAAACATTTTTCCGAAGTTGTGGGAATGTAGTGTCATGCAATGTCGTGGAGCCCAAAGAAGGAAGAAACAGCACCATTGGGTTAGTCAATTAGTCTTACTTTTTTCTCAGAGACAGTTTCTATAAAAGTGAACTGGTCAATCTGCCTTGAAAAAGTTGATGATATTTCCCCAGTTACCCAAAAAGTAATACCTTTTTACCTTTTAACAGCTAACAAAATTGACAAGAACCTCAGTCATATTCCCCACAACAGGCAAAGATAAAGCAAACGTCAAACAAACGACAAAATTAATATGCAAATCACAAATCAAACTGTTTACCAGTTAATGTGTCTTGTTCTGTTACACAGTTTTGTGGGATTTGCATCAGAAGAAGAGCTCAACAATGCAATACAGACAATAAACGGTACTTTGTTAGGAGATAATCAGCTATCAGTAGAGAGAGCGATTCAACGAGACAGAGGTGCTGGGACACCCAGGAGAGGTCAAGAAAATCAGTATCAGGGCAAAACAGATTTTCAACACTCTTCAGGTTAGCTCAATGTCTTATTTGTATTATTTAAAGTGTTTATGACAGATTTTTTTTTTTATTTGCTTGCTCCAATCTACTTGGGATGCTAATCTGAACATCAAAAAAATATCTTTGTTTTCACAGTGTTTTGGTAGTTCAAATAAAATGTGAAATTTTCATTCCAGTTGGGGCATCAAAAACCATGCATGGATAAAACCTGGGACTAAATGAGCCATGACTTTTAAACCAGAATGTGCTCACAAGAAGTAAACTAACCGAACAAGGAATTTACTAAAGAATATTCTGCTGATTTTTCTGGTTTTCCAGCAACACAGTTTTCAGTTTGTTTGTTTCTTGTGAGCTAATGAATTCTGGTTTTGATGTATCATCTCCACCACTCTATGGTGTGACTGTGCTGGGCTGTGGTCTGGTTGCTGGCATACTGCAACCAGTTCCCCCAAGCACTGGGAGAGTGTGGGTCCCTTCCTGGTTTGAGCTGCCAACACTGCGAGAAGCTGTTTTAATTATTATTTGGTTCCAAAATTGGGTACTATTGACAGTGATTCAGTGAAATCATGTATCATATTCATTTTGTTTCTCTTCAGCTGCTCAGAGGTGAATAGTACTTTGATTGAGCATCAGATCATGCAAAAAGCATTTAATATGGTGTATTACATGACTGCGTAACAATTTTTTATTTTATTATTATCAGGTTTTCAAAGTGGGCAGTCACCATATCAAGGTTATAGAACAAAACAGTATGAACAACCTGCTGGAAGTCAGCACAATTACATGCAACAACCAGGTGTGATGCCCAACCAGCGTCACACCATGCCTGGTGTGAAAGTTGAGCAAGCTATATTCAATCCAAGAGGACCTGGTCGGGGGATTCCTATGCAGCCATCTGGTCCAAATCCTGTACCAGGACGAGACAGCAATTATATGAATGGCCCAACTTATGACTACTCAAGTAATCAGGGGCCACAGCAGTGGAATCAGACTAATTCTGTTGATAATCAGCACATGGCTATGAGTGGACAGATGCCACAGGGTACCATGCCTCAAGAAGTGTATAACGAACACGATCAACGTGGACAGATGCCACAGGGCACCATGCCTCAAGAAGTGTATAACCAGCACAATCAACATGGACAGATGCCACAGGGTACCATGCCTCAAGAGCCATATAACCAACAGGATCAACATGGACAGATGCCACAGGGTACCATGCCTCAAGAGCCATATAACCAACAGGATCAACATGGACAGATGCCACAGGGTACCATGCCTCAAGAACTGTATAACCAACAGGATCAACATGGACAGATGCTACAGGGTACCATGCCTCAAGAACTGTATAACCAACACGATCAACATGGACAGATGCCACAGGGTACCATGCCTCAAGAGCCATACAACCAACAAGATCAACATGGACAATTTCAAAATGGTACCACTAAATTATGCTATACAAGGCTGTGCTCTAAGAAAAATTACAAGGAGCCCAAAGGTTCCAAACTGTGAGGTCCAGGGTGCCCAGCAGAAAGCTTGTATGAAAGAAATAAGATTATCTTGTCGCCCAAAGGCAGAGGTTAGTCGCCTGAGGCACCCGGGCGCCCTTAGAGCACAGCCCTGCTATAACTATACTGTGCAGCTATGATAAGGCAAAAGGGAAGTTAGTTGTTTTAAATGAAGACAAAATCCTTGGTTTACTCTGTGAATCAAAGTGTTGAAAAGCAAAACCTCCCATTTTTGTCTTGTTCAGTTGCCAATTACTTTCTGTACATGCACAGTGTAGTTACAACGAAATTATCTTACATGCACTTAAGAAAATGCACACTGACTGCTACATGTATCTGTTAAAACAGGCAAGAGATCATTGCTAAGATAAGCATTCAAACTTGTTGGGTCCATATTGAGTTGTTGTTGTGACAGTGTATGTTGTTATAAATTTATAATGTATCCACTCTAATTTCATTTGTTCATACGTGTAGGTCCAGTTAATTCAGGATCATGGACAAATCAGGAGCCACAGCAGTGGAATCAGACTAATTCTGTTGATAATCAGCACATGGCTATGAGTGGACAGATGCCGCAGGGCACCATGCTTCAAGAGCCATACAACCAACAAGATCAACATGGACAATTTCAAAATGGTATGGTACTTTATGCTATAATTATACTGTGCGGCTGTAAGGTATAAATTGAATAGTTACTGCAGTGAAACCTCTGTTATGGGGACATTTTTTATTATTAAGCAGACCCTTTGTCTGGTCCTGAATCTGATGTCCTATATTAACCTTTACACTGTATAACAAACCCTTATTCAGTGGACACCTTTTAAGCGGCCGTGGACACTGACATGAATTATACTGCCATCTGTATGGTTGTCATCCACGATAAAAGTTCATCTAATTCTTGCATACAGTACAGCATAAGCAGCTATTCACATTCAAATCCTCGTCTTAAGCCACTCAGACACATGAAAATTTCCCAAAATAAAAGAGGTATTCACAGGCCTAGGGAAGTTCTAATCACTGCTCATACTTTGCACCTGTGTTTAGTCTTTTCTCTGTAACTGCTATTTCACCAGAATTGGTCGGTCTCTTAACATCCACAAACTTTGTCACAGACGTGGTATAGAGAAACCGTTGAATGTTAATAGTTGACAAGTTACATTGCATAATTTTACAAACCTTTATTAAGTGAACTATTTGGAAGGTCTCGAGGTTGTCTGCTAATAGAGGTTTCACTGTGTTTGTTTTGAATACTAACCCTTGGTTAACTCTGTAAATCAAAGTGTTTAAAAACAAAATCTTCCATTTTTGTCTTGTTCAGATGCCAATTACTTTCTCTACAGATGTAGTCGCACTTAAAATGTGTTCTTACAGTCATGTGCTTGAGTCAGTCATGCCTAAGATATGAGCATTCAAACAGATCAGGTTGTTGTTGTTGACATGGTATTTTGTTATAATGTACAGTATACACTCATGCCATTAATTTACATACCAGGTCCAGTTAATTCAGGATCATGGACAAATCAGGGGCCACAGCAGTGGAATCAGGCTAATTCTGTTGACAATCAGCTCATGGCTATGAGTGGACAGATGTCACAGGGAACCATGCCTCAAGAACTGTATAACCAACACGATCAACATGGACAGATGCCACAGGGTACCATGCCTCAAGAGCCATACAACCAACAAGATCAGCATGGACAGATGCCACAGGGTACCCTTTCTCAAGAGCCATACAACCAACAAGATCAGCATGGACAGATTCCACAGGGTACCCTGCCTCAAGAGCCATACAACCAACAAGATCAACATGGACAATTTCAGAATGGTCAGAATTATTTCATAATGTCTTTATTTGTTATTTGAGTTGAGATTCATCCAATCTTTATTTATCGCCTGATATAGAGACAGAACAGGTGTAGATGTATTTCAAAACTTAAAAATATTCAATACCTCACATGATATAAGTGTTACTCAGTCACCAGAACCTTTTTGTGGTTGTGCAGCATTGTTCCATATACCTGGAGTTTAAATAAATGCCTGTACAAGGCATGATTCGAACCATTAAAATTTGCACTATTGAGGAAGACAGAGTAAGACAATGATCAGACTACAATGATCAGATCAGAGTGCTTTTATCACATGGCATTTCATTGCATCATTTCATGTTGCAATTTACATTACATGTACATTGCATCATATTACAAAAGAGGGGGGCATTGGGGCCTGTTAAAACTGCACAAAAATTTATCCAAAACTGCAAAGTTCCAATCAGAACTGAAAACGCATACCAAACGATCAGAACCCCAAATTTATGCACCCAATTTGCAAAACCCTTATCAATCCAATACATTGGCGACTTAGGGAGCATAATGATTAAACTAAATTTCTTTGCGGCATTTGTGGATGCCATGGTTCTGGATCCTGCGCATCTTCTCTTGTCTCTGTTTAAAATTGGTCAGAAAAATTTAAAAAAAAAATCCTCTATTGAATCACAGTAGAGGATTTGAGTGCAATAAGCTGCAGCTCTGAAAACCGCAATCGAAAATCCAAAATATCACATAGCAGTTTCGAGAACTTGGCAAGTCGTTGGGCGTATAATTGAGATCATGATTACCACAAAGAAACTGGAAACCACTGGAAAAACCTGAGAACCAATCTAAAAAATGGCCAAATCCGAAAATCCCAACGCCTCCCCCACAAAACTTTACATTATTTGCATTACTTTACAGTTACATGCATTGTGTAACTTAAAATATTCCATTACTTACTCACATAGTGAATATCGAGTAAGTTGTTGTAAATTCAGACTCATTTTATTTACTATCTAATATTTCTAGTGATTTATTTTTATATAATTTTATATCCATTTTAATATCATTGACTTTCTTAGGTCCAGTTGATTCAGGATCATGGACAAATCATGGGCAACAGCAGTGGAATCAGGCTAATTCCGTTGATAATCAGCACATGGCTATGAGTGGTCGGTTACCGTACAGTACCATGCCTCAAGAGCCATATGCCCAGCAAGAACAACAGCCACCATTTCAGAAAGGTACCAGCACAATACTTTATGCTACAATAATATTGTACATGTATAAGTCACCCTTTATGTATCTTCTTTGTGCCAAGTGGCACATAATATCTCTTCATTCTGATGCCAACCAGCTCTCTCGGCTGCTGCAATTTTGAGTATATTTTGCTTCGGCATCCTTCTGGTGTCCAAGTTAGTGCGGTTGATGCTCTTTCCCTCAGAAATTTGACGCCCTTCCCAAATGGTTACACCAAACCAAATACATGTAAGTTCCTGTATAGGGTCTGCATGGTCTAAAATAAGCTATTAGTTTAAGCCCAGGTCTGAAATATGGCAAGGCAAATTGCTTACTTTGGTCTGAAATAATGGTAAGGGTTCAGAAAAATGTGCAGCACACCTCCACCCAAACTTGTGGTGACCCTCTTTTCTGTCTTTTCAGGTGGTCAAAGCTGTCATAAATGCGGTGAGGTCGGTCACTTTGCACGGGAATGCCCCACCCAAGGAGGACAAGGTGAGATTGTTAACTGTTGGTTGGACATTCACTTTTCTGACGCCAACCTTTGAGTCAAACCTGTCAACTGATCCAACTTTATCACAACAGTTAATTCAGAAATATGCAACTCTCTCTCTGAAATATGGTAAGGGTTCAGAAAAATGTGCAGCACACCTCCACCCAAACTTGTGGCGACCCTCTTTTCTGCCTTTTCAGGTGGTCGAAGCTGTCATAAATGCGGTGAGGTCGGTCACTTTGCACGGGAATGCCCCACCCAAGGAGAACAAAGAGGGAACCAAAGATCGAGAGGTTAGATCTCCACATGTTGTTGACAAGTGATTTATTACCTCTTGACCTGAATGTTCAAAATGGGAGTGGCCTAATCCAGTGTTAGCATCAGATTTAACTTGAGTTATTGTCAATCATTTCTCTCAATTCTATTCATGCAAAGTTGTTAACTCTGGACAGTGCAAAAATAGAACTTGGCAATTACCTTTGATACACTGTTATCTCTTAATCCTGGATTATCATTAGTTGGCTTTCTAACACCCAGCCCTGAACTACAAGGCTGTTAATTTTGCAGCATTGTCTCTCTTGTGGTGTTGTGTAATAGCTTAATCAAAAGTGGCACTTTGCTGCTTTTAGGCCAGTTTGTGTGATGGGTGGCGCAGTAGCCTGATAGCAAGTGTGCTGGACTTTGGATCAAGTCTGCCAACACTTTCGTGTTACAGTAATAATGCATCTCTCCACCCAGATGTGTAAATGAGTACCAGTGAATTTAATGCCGAGCCCGGTATGCCTGTAATGGACTAGCATCCCATCCAGGGGGAGAAGAATTACTTATAGCCGCTTGATGACACAGAAACCAGAAACCAATATGGTTACGTTTCCTGAAGCTTGAAGTTACCAAGTATAATTGTAGCAGATCAAATTATGTTTTTGTTTTTGTCGTTGGCCTTCAACCAGGATTTCTTTCAGTTCAATAATTCCCGAGCTCGAGAAAACACCAGCCAGCCCTGAAGTACAAGACTGTTAATTTTGCAGCATTGTCTCTCTTATGGTGTTGTGTAATAGCTTAGCCAGAAGTGGCACTTTGCTGCTTTTAGGCCAGTTTGTGTGATGGATGGTGCAGTAGCCTGATAGCAAGTGTGCTGGACCTTGGATCAAGCCTTGGCCAACACTTCCATGTTACAGTAATAATGCATCTCTCCACCCAGATGTGTAAATGAGTACCAGTGAATTTAATATCAGGTCCGGTATACCTGTAATGGACTAGCATCCCATCCAGGGGGAGTAGAATTACTTATAGCCGCTTGATGACACAGAAACCAGGATCAGCTCCAGCCTGATGGACCACTAGGCCCAAAGCCATTACTTTTTCCTTTAATACATTGCAAAACTACTCTTTGCAGTATATGGGAAGATTGTCACTTTCCAATCTGATTAGATCATGGCAGAGTCAGTTCCGTGAGAGTCCTGTAGCTCAGGACATTGCTTCTTTTATTTATTTCAGGTGACCAAAGCTGTTATAAATGTGGAGAGACTGGTCACTTTTCAAGAGAATGTACATCTTCAGGGGGTAAGGATTACACTGTATAAATACCAGTTATGCAAGGCTTTCAAGTGGTATAAGTACATGTACTATGGAATATCCCACAATTGTCTTGTATTTTCTCGGTATACACCCAAGCCTTTAGAAAATACGAGTGACAAGTGGGATATTCCGTGGTATACCACGAGAAAGTGTTGCATAACTATTTTATACCACGCCATAGAAAATACGCTTACTAAATTTTGTTGGTGATAAGATTGCAGCACACAATGGGAACGTTGGGTTTAATACCGTCAAATATACAACTACAGCTTTCCTGTATTCTGATTGGCTGTATTTTCTATAGCATGGTTTAAAAATTAAATAAATGTGGTTAAGTTTCCTGAAGCTTGAAGTTACTAAGTATTATTGTAGCAGATCAAATTATCTTTTTGCTTCAGTTGTTGGCCTTCAACCAGGATTGCTTTCAGTTCAATAATTTCCAAGCTTGAGAAAACACCAATGAGACAGGAAATTCTTACCATGGAGTTGCCAGGCTGGGTAGAAGAGGGAATTTTTCCTCCAAGTTTTTCACTCAAATTTCCAAGTGTTTTTGCATGTGTTTTGAGCTTAATTAATTAACCCAATCACTCTGATTTGGGTATCATTGGAAAGATCTTTTCCTCCTGCAGAGCTTGAGTGTAGGTAGGTGATTGGTCAAACATTATGTTTCAGAGAACTGAAACAAGGGCCAATTTTCATTGAGGGACAGCAAAGGGTCAATGGTTTCTGTTCTACAGTCTTTTTAAACTCTACAGCTGTAGTAAAGGAGAGATGACAAAAAATGCAAAAGAACAAAAAAGCATGTGCGTGAACATAATGAAAATATGCAATTAAAATTGTAGCCCTCAATGTGGAAAGAGGGCTTATAAAAAATGTTTTCATGAGTCTTTGTTTGACACCAGTTTTAACAAAATTAAAGATAACTGGGTATTGTGGTGTAATTTATGGTTTGTTGTTGACCTGCTTTGTTGGACTACTTTGTATGGTTAATAACTGCTAGTTATTACCTTTGTAGTTATGGATAAAACTTGTCGTAACTGTGGAGGAGAGGGACACTTCGCAAGAGAATGCCCAGCTGCTTCTTCTCCCGGACAGAAAGGTTTGATAATTGTCACACTGTTTCTTTTCACATTTATCAATGTACCCTGGAAAAATTGTAATGAGCTTGTTAACGCAGAGAAAGATGTTGTTTATAGTAATTTGTCTAGTGTGATTTTTCAGTTGAGGTTGGTTTTGAAAAGGACTGTAATGTTGTTGGTGACTGGCTTTCAGACAACATGACTTCAAGTCATCTTCAGAGTTAAATTTCTGGCCCTTAGAGAAATGTTTGGTTGGCGTCATTTCACCACAATCTATGGATGCATCTAAGATTTCCAACAGGCAAAATTTTGTTGATCACAGGCAGAAAATGTTTGTTACATGAAGAGAAAGAGTTAATCAGACATGGTCTTTTAGCCAGAAAAATAAAAAAAGTCAAATCCTCAGACAGTTAGTGTTCCTGCCTTCACCTACATGTATTATTTACATCCCTGCAATGTGTTTGGTTGGTTAGTTTGCAGTTTCTATATGTTTGAAATCAAAGTTTTTTCAATTCTTTTTCAAGGTTATGATTAAAGGTCAAATGAACCAAAATTTCGACATTCTTTCTTTAGCGATTTTAAAGCAACCAAACGCTAGAAGAACTCATTATTAACTAAACTTAAGAAGAAATTTTGCTTTCTGAGCCTTAAAGCGCGAACTATAGCAAAAACTACGAAGATTTCCGAAGACTTCACGAAAACGTTTCCAAAATGACCGCGCACTGGAATGGAAGGAATGGATCGAGCTTTGAATTTTGTGACATAATAGTTTTATTTCACGGCTTTGCGATCGAAGAGACGATCGTCGTTTAAAGAGCGAATAATGTCAAGTTTGAGAGTTTGATTCCGTCTAAGTAATTCAAGTAATTCTGAAAGAATCTAAGCTTTTTTTTTAAACATGGTTGTTATATTTTTTACTACATTGTAATCCAGTTTCAAAGATTAATAATTATCAAAGCACTGAGTAAAATTGTAAGCATTGTACGATATAGGAGATTTTCAAACACTGGATGGCATATAAAAATCATCAGTCTGCTCAGCTTGGTATAGAACAATCAGTTTTGTTATATACCCCAATCTAAATGCAGTTTTTTTTGGATTTGCACGTAATTCTTATCAGGACGTGTGCGGCTTGCAATCTGGATCGGTATGCAGCGCGAAGTTATCCTAGGATGTGGCCAAAAGCTAAGACTGAATTCACTGTTTCTTTTCTGTACTCGAGAATCACACAAAACACAAAAATAAATTTGTACACAAAAATTTAACTTGAATGAAAGGGTATTTCTCAATGCAAATTCGAAACTGCAAAGCATCACGCAGGGTAAAACTTTCAATGAATAAATTCGTGTCGTTTTCAGCTGAAGGAAAATTCAGTGTTGAAATAAATACTGAGCGTTTACACACTGTGAGTTCTGTTTGTATTAGCTGTTTTTTGGTTCATATTTATTTAGCCGGTACATGTTATTTAGGGCTCGAAATTAACGGTTGTAAACCCAACATAAATACAACATTTGAAGCTCAATTTTATACGCGTCAAAAAGCACGTGCACGTGCATGAAAGCAAATTATTTGGCGAGGATATTGAACTAACGAACTCAAATTCTAATGCTTGATTATGACCAGCCAAACCAACAAAGTAAAAGTGCTAATAATCATAACAAATACTCTATCCAAGTTCTAGGTAGAATAAGAAAGGTGCAAAATGCATACCTCTAACTTCCTTCGTTTAGCAAAAGCCGAACGGACAGTGGGGTCTTTGTGCTTCGGAAGGCATTCTTCCCCGTGATTTCTTTTCCGAACAAAAAAAAAAATAGTCCGCAGCACAGCATCCTCTTTGAGGTGGAGTCTTAGCGGCTTGAAATCAGAACCCAGAAACCTACGTATTGCAAGATTTTCTCTGAAGTAGTCTTCGGTAAAGTGAACCGCACAAATGCGAGAGTTTTTTTCTGGCTGAAATTCTTTTCTTTTCATTTTCAAAAGCCATTGTTTCCTGAGCTTTGAATTTGCTGGAAACTTAAACGTACTTACTTTCGACTTAGAATAATTTAAGCAGTTTAGTGCTGCACAAAACACCATTATGTTCCATTCTTGTGAGCTTCATCACTAAAAGACTTTGAATTTCCCGCAATTTCACAGCGCACCAATACTGACGTCACAGTTTTATGTTCCGAAAATTTCCCGACAATATTACCTAGCGCTCTACGACTATGAAGGCCAAAACTAAGCATTTTTCAACTTGAAATTTCTCTGTTTTGCAAAGTCCAATTCCTTTGAAACTTCGGAATATGTTTATTTGTTTCTTAATCAACAAATTGGTCTAAAAAAAGAAAATTCGAAATTTTGGTTCATTTGACCTTTAAGCGGTTCAGTTGTAATTTATCGGGTCGGTATGCAGCTCTCGTAAGGTCTCACATGAGTGGCTGCGAGAACAATAGAACAAACAACAAGAACAATGCCCCCAGCCCCCAAAACAATAGCAGCTGCTAACTAGAGGACCAGTAGAATTACAAGCTTACGGGAGCTGCGTCACTATTGAATTTATCTCAAGATAACTGTTGTCAAAACATAATATGGGATTCTGAAATATTCCAGTTTTAATTAAATGAAGACCCCTCAATAAAGAGACTAAACACATATAAGAAGGAAAGTGTTAAAATCTAAATTGAAACTGTACAAAAGTGTAAATAGTTTATGCTATCGCTGGAATTTTGAAAGAGTCGTAGTCGCAAAGCAATTTGCCATGTTTGCCTTCCCCTTCAAATAGTAAATAATAATAAATGTGATTTTGTTTTTCAGTTTGATTAAAAAAATGTACTTTTTACTTTTTAACGTTGAATCTTTAACTTCTTTTAGGTGACCAGTCCTGTTATAAGTGTGGAGAAACTGGTCACTTTTCAAGAGAATGCCCATCTTCAGGGGGTAGGAATTTTTATACTGCATTGAAGAAATATAAAACATGCCTTTATTGTTAATAAATAGCAGGTGATGATGTTTTCATAGGATGCAGTGTAAGGCGACAGGTAATGCACACCAATTTCCAGCATTTAAAAAGCTTACTGTTTTGTTGTATTTTGTTTAGGATCTGAGAACAGGGCGCCTCCAGTGACGTACATTCCACCAGAGCTTCCAGCTAATATTGATGAACTTTTCCAGGACGCACCGCACAGTGGCTTGAATTTTGATAAGTATGATGACATCCCAGTACAAGTTACTGGCAAGGATCCTGTTCAACCAATATCTACTTTTGAAGAAGCTGGGATATTAGAACAGTGTTCGGCAAACATCAAGAGAGCACAGTTTACTAAACCAACACCTATTCAGAAATATGCCATTCCTATAGCTCTTCAAGGTAGAGATCTCATGGCTTGTGCTCAGACAGGCTCAGGGAAGACGGTATGTGAATTTCTATAACTATTTTCAAGTGTGAGGATTTGTTACTTGACCAAGACATTCAGAATACAGATATGTATTGTTCAAGAAGTTTGTGACCAACATCTTCTATTCCATCATAGGTTGCATTTTTAGTGCCTGTGTTAACTACCATGGTTAAACAAGGTCACCTTAGCGGTGGCTTCCTGTCTGGTGAAACTCAAGCTCCTTCAGCACTTTGTATTGCGCCAACTCGTGAGCTTGCTATGCAGATCCATAAGGAAGTTCGTAAGTTTTCTGATGGAACTGTGGTAACTGCAGCAGTTTGTTATGGTGGAGTTAGCGTGCAGTACCAGCGTGAAAATATAAGGAGAGGATGCCATATTTTGGTTGCTACACCGGGACGGTTGCATGACTTCGTTTCCAGAAATTGGGTATGTATTCACTTTTATTAAACAAGCACAAGGGCTGTTCTGTGAAAGGATTATTGGCCAAGGTCTTTCTGGTAAATACCAAACAGAGCAAGGTTCTTTCCAGAAAGATCAAGGGCAATATTCTCCCAGGACAGTCCCCAGCTATAATGTACTTGGGCTGGCTAAAATGAGCTCTGAGGAGGGCCAAAAACATATTTACGCTCAAGAACATCAACTCTATTACTATTACAATGATTTCAAAGGGCATTTAGAAAAGAATCACACACAGTAAGGGATCATATTTTGAATGATACCAGCTTGGAGTCGGCGTTTATTTCTAATTGAAAACAAGGCTAAAAAGTTTACAAACTTGGAAGAAAACTGCAAAGTTACTCAACAATCTTTGCTTACATGGTCTAACATTCACTTTGCTGCCTGGATTCTTCGTTTGGTTTCTGTAATTCCTCTTCATCTACCTGAGATGATTGGCTTTTCAGCCATTTTGTCGTTTTAAAGGTCAAAAACAGATTGTAGTTGCAGATTGATGAAGTGTTGCCAGCCAGCAAGAAAAGGGCGCAAACAGTTAAATGGGTCTCAGTTTGGATTGGCTGGATTCGGTATTTTCTTGTTTCTGATTGGTCCATGACAGCGGGCTAAAATATATTTTGGCCGCTGATTTCTCCATAAGCCCGCAAAATACGCCACAATGCCCAATAAAGTTTATTATGATAAGAGGTTTGTTGTCCATGGCTCTCTTTGGCACGCTGTTTCAGCATTTTGCCAGCCAGCTAAGCATTAACATCACTCATAATGCCTGTGGATATCGCCGACAGGCGCAGTATTTTTTCAGGGACGGCGGAGCGTAACTTGAAGTGAGGGGGCTAAAAAAATAGAATTTTTAAGGTGTTGTTCACAGAAGCGAGGGTCGAACGCGCGAGCCACTAGAGGGGTATGCTCCCACAGAAAATTTTGAAATCTAGAGTCTCGCAAATGCTATTTTCAGCATTCTCCACAAGATATTTTGTCAAAAAATAAATCGGAATCAAGTATAAAATCACGTGTGTTTTCAGTTCTCACATCCGATATTGCCGAGATTTTTTAACTTGATAAAAGCTCGACGTGTGTAGCCTGCTGGGGAAATGTTAAAAATCAGTGGTGTAAAATTGCTTGTGTTTACATTACGACGCAAAATTCTTAATGGAATATGACAAATTTCAACATAACAATTTGCAAAGTTTTGAGAAACTGTGAAGGGCTAACGGAAAATCCGAGAAAAGGGGATGTAGCAGCTCTAAAAAGGTTCTGTATGACTCGTCCCAAGTGGGTCTGTCAATTTCATGAGTTCGAGTTAGAAATTTCGAGTTCAAGTTAGAATTTCGAGTTCGAGTTAAAATATTGAGTTGCTTGCGGTTAGCTCCACTCTGGTTTGCTTGTGGCTAGTTCCACTCCTATTTAATGGTGGTTAGCTTTCATTTGTTGAAAAGGGCAACACTATGCGTGACCAACTGCGAAAATGTCACGCCATGTTGTGGGCTTTTCGTTTTCTTTCTTTTTTTTTCTTTTTTTCGTCTTCCATCTCGAAATCAGTAACTTTTCAGGCCCTTCCTTTTAAGTAGAACTCGAAATTTTAACTTAAAATCTAAATTCTAATTCTAACTCGAACTCGAAATCTCTAATTCGAACTCGAAATTTCTAACTCGAACTCATAAATTTAATACACTCGTCCCAAGTCACACGTCTCTTGTTTTAAGCCAAGGTAAGTTCATTGGTTGAAGTCATTTGCAAAGGCTGAAGTCAGCAGTGTCAAATTTGCCGAAGTTCCTTTAACGGTTTTCGTTTAGAGAAACGAATAAATTAGCCACAGAAACTAAACATAGCTTGTCTAATCTCTCTTTTATTGCATGTAATGCTTTAATAAGTTTGTTGTGTTTTTTGTTTCTTTTGGGTGTTTTTTCTTTTCTTTTTCTTGTTTTATCATGTTTTCATTTTTAATTTATGAATATTTGTTTTGGCTTAAAAGTAGGGGGGGGGGGGGGGGGGGCTAAATACAACATGCAAAATACCTAGTTGGGAAATACCAATACTTGATTACCTTTGACAAATGGATATGTTGTGGTTCAATTTTATCAGGCCTTGGTTCAAATTTTATTTCAATTTGTGTTTAACTCACTATCATACATTACCATACCCAAAAACAAAGGAAAATAAAATTTGAACCAAGGCCTGACAAAATTCAACCACAGCAGAACATGTAATTTGTTTGTGTCAGATCGTCGCAATACTTTTTACTTTATTTATTTATGGTTGTAGTTTCCTAGCACAAATTGTTTGTGTGAATGATCATTACATTTTTCTCACAGCAGTTGATTGATTTACTGTTTATTGCTGCAGATTAGTCTTGCGGATGTGCGCTATCTGATATTAGATGAAGCAGATCGTATGTTGGACATGGGATTTGAACCTGAGATTCGTAAGTTAGTTGAGAGATGCGGAATGCCTGACAAAGCAAACAGACAGACACTCATGTTTAGTGCTACTTTCCCGGATGAGATTCAACGTCTGGCAGCTGACTTCCTGAAGGTTGATTACCTGTTTGTGGCTGTTGGTCGCATTGGTGGATCAAATCTTGATATTTCCCAGACGGTCATTTCTGTTCCTGGAGATGATAAACAGGAGAAGCTCTTTGAAATTCTGCTCAACTCAGGTGTGTATCTCACAGAGTAAAATATGTGAGAAATGATAAGATTGATCGCTGATTTAATATTCGCAATGATATATTTACAGGTTCCCTTTGCCTGGTAGCGGGAGGCTCGGTGACCTAATGGTTAGTGCGCTGGACTCAGGATCGGGCGGTCCGAGTTTGAGCCCTGGCCGGGGCACTGCGTTGTGTTCTTGGGCAAGACACTTTACTCTCATAGTGCCTCTCTCCACCCAGGTGTATAAATGGGTACTGGCGAATTTACTGCTGGGGGTAACCCTGCGATGGACAAGCATCCCATCCAGGGGGGAGTAGCAATACTCCTAGTTGCTTCATGCTACGGAGATCGGGATAAGTTCCGGCCTGATGGGCCCCTAGGCTCGTATACAGACTTTTACCCTTTGCCTGTGGGCTTCACGGGAAAATCCTGCCCCGACTATTAGCCAATGACAGTGCTCATTATATCTTAACGAGTCCTAGCCATATAATGAAGTAAGTCAAAAGTAATGTTTTAATTAGTCGCAAATTTAACTGTGTGAATTATTCTAGTATAAGTAATGGCAACGGTACGCATATTTCTCAAAACTCATTATTAATTCATCACGGCTTGGAAATCTGATCTCAATAAACGTAGATTTTTTACGATTGTATTTCTCCGTTTTCTCTGTAGTTTTATGGTAGTTTCGATTGAAAAGATAGTATATCAAATACATGAAAGATTGGTTCATCACATTGCCAAATGCCGCGAAGTTCGTCAAAAATACTCCGCTGCGCGTCGTATTTTCAACTCTCTTCTCGGTGTTTTAAAATGTGATGAAACACTCTCCCTCGTGTTTGATATATTTCTTCAATTTCGTCGAATATCATGACAGGGTAGTCAATTGAATCACAAAGTTATCCTTAACAGTGCTGGATGTATTTATCTCCAAACAGGCACAGACCGCACTCTCATTTTTGTTGAGTTAAAACGTGTAGCGGACTTCTTGGCATGCCTTCTGTCACAAAACAATTTTCCAACTACCAGTATTAGCGGGTAAGTCATGTTTGTCATTGCCAAAGAAACAAAAAGCCACTTTGTTGACCAACAACAGTTGTGTATAGCAACATACATTGTAATATACATGAAGTGTCTTCTATTGGAAATCCGCTAATCCGATTGGTTCTCCCATTGTTGTCTGCGATTGAACACGATCACGCGCTAAGAACGATTTTCACCTGATTATCTAAAGGTCTTCGCGTTTGGTTTCCGCCACATTTTTAACCAATCAGAAGTAAAACCAAAACCACATGTTTTACCGCGCTTCCCGCCTGCCACGTGTTTGCTTCGATTTTGTATTGGTTCATTGGATTGTCTGTGTGTTTTGTGTTTGGCCAAAGTGATTACTTTGGTGTAATTTTTGCGACACTCGATCGAAAATCGCTCTAAAAATGCATTTAGGTTTTGTTTTGCAATCCTTAGTAGTATCTACTAAAGTACCTGAGGCACAAGGCACCGATTCCACGGAGTATTGTCTTTTAATTCAGTTGAATTGCCGTGTGTTGCAGGGACAGGACACAACAAGAGCGTGAAGCGGCTCTGCGTGACTTCAGGAGTGGTCGAGCACCTGTACTTGTAGCAACATCAGTAGCGGCACGAGGTCTGGATATCCCGGATGTGAAGCACGTGATCAACTTTGACCTTCCCCAGGACATTGAGGAGTATGTCCACCGTATTGGCCGCACTGGTAGAATTGGCAACAAGGGAAAAGCGACTTCTTTTTTCCAACCAGGAAAAGATGAAAGAATAGCCCGCAGTTTAGTGAAAGTCTTATCTGAGGTAAAGGCATTTTAGTTGTCGTTGTATTAGCCATAATCCTTGTAAAGCATAAATTGGTAAAGAAGACTCGGCACTATGATGAAGAAGACACAATGAATTGAACCGACTAACTGTCGGTTCATGCTTCAGTGCGTACTATCGAATATTATAATTCAAAAAACTCGCGCGATGCCCATATATGGTCAGAAAGCCATCGTTATCCGTCATCCGTACATAACAGATATCCTGCGATATACGTAGGTTGCCAAGATTTATCCTTAATCTTGCAAAGCGCTGCACAACCACAGTTTTTCTCGCATCAAAAAGCGTTTGTTTGTTAAATAATAAAACATTCTTGCGGAATATCGTCTGGTTTTAGCCAACTCGGCCTACGGCCTCGTCGGCTAAGTATCAGGCGATATCGCAGGATAATTGTTAAATGGATGCAGAATGTTGGAGAACACAAAAGAAGCGCAAGAGTTGATCTTAACAATATCCGAGAGTAACTCTAGCTTATTGAGTATTCTCCAAACTTCCCGCATGCACCATAACCCGATAGTGCACAGCTAGAAGTATACACCAATTGTTTTTAACTCTAACTGATATTCGATGTGTGTCACAGGCATACCAGGACGTTCCAGAGTGGCTGGAGCAAGTAGCAGAGGAAGCAATTGGCTCATCATACGGCCCAGCCGGTGGCAAATTTGCATCCAAAGACAGGAGAGAGGTACTTTAGTTTTTTCTGCCGTTAAGAGATAAATTACGCTGTGAAAGTTTGCTATTTTTTGCATTACTACGCTTAGTGATTGGTTTTAAAGACTCGCGCCACAATTGCATGTACTTTTTGAACATTTCAGTGAAGTAAATATGATTGTTTCCTATTTTGAAACCAGTTTTGCCACATAATAAACTACTGCTACAACTTCATTATCATTTCTAAATTATTTCTGCAGAGGGAACATTTTGCGCCCAGAAGCTCCGCAGATGTGATGGGGCCTGTTAATAGGGGCATGGCACGACTTGATGTTAACGCACATAACCAGGCTCGGCCCAGTCAAAACAGCAATTCAGCAGCCGCCTCGTACCAAGAGGATGAAGAGGAATGGGACTGAAAAACACTCTTGTAAACTCTAAATGACCGAGAATGACTGGAACGGCTCATTTTGTTATTGGTTCATTAACAAACACTGATGTTAACTCTAAATGATCGAAAATGACCGGACATGTCATTGTGTCATTGGTTAATTTAAAGCCACAAGGAATACTGTGGTTGTTGTTGCTATTTTTTATTAAGTTCTAATTTGTTTGAGTTGTTTAAAGAGGATCATTATGCTACGTTGTTTATGTTATGGTTCTGGGAGCTATATATTAAAAGAAGTTGCTTAACAGGGAATGGGATTTTCAACATCTGTTCAGAATGTTGACAAAGAATAAAAGCCAATATTAATCAACCTTGTATTGAATTATGGTTAAAATAAAGAACCTACTCTACACCAAAACGAGGCCAGAGGCTGAGAGAGGTGGTGTTTCTACAACTTCGTCCCCAGGTTGGTGTTCCTCTGCCCAAAATCTTAGTTGGCATCGAGTTTCGTTATGGGTAAAGCCTCGAGCCCAGTGGCCCATCAGGCCGGGGCTTATCCCGGTTTCTGTAGCATTAAGCGACTAGGAGTATTTCTGCGCAAGATCTGCAGTGAAAACGATGACTTTGAGAGCGACGCTAATAAAATGGAGACATTTTTGGAGCACCTGGTTATCCGAATGACTTGATAACGAGAGGGAGAGAACGAGCATCAATCAAATCGAGGGCTGAGCTTCTGGAGAACAACGCTAGAAACAACACCGCCAATGACAGAGAACCATTAGCCATCACCTTCCACCCCACGAACCAGGACGCCTGCAAAATCATCTCAGGAAACTTCAAGATCCTTCACGATGATAGCATGACCAACAATATCTTCAGGAAACCACCATGGATGGCTTTCAGGCGTGCCAAGAATCTGAAGGACTTGTTAGTCAGAAGCAGCCTACCGCATGACCCACCGGACCATCCAACGGGTACATTTCCCTGCAGCAGGACCGTTTGCCGCACATGCCCCCATGTTAACTCATCAAACACAATTACAACACCCAAGGGGCATGTTAACATCACAGGTCACTACACCTGTACAACGGAGAACGTGGTATACTGCTTAACACGCGAGAAATGTCCATCGACCGTGTACATTGGGGAGACTGGGTGCAGGATGGCAGACCGTTTCTGGGAACACCGCAGGGATGTGATCAACGGCAGGAATGACCTTCCTGTACCTGCACATTTTAACCAGCCGGATCACTCCCTGCAAGATATGAAGGTCGCTGTCCTGAAGGCAGGCCTGGTAAACCAACAGCATCGCAAGAAACAGGAGATGCGATATATCTTCAAACGCGGAACTCTGGCTCCAAGTGGACTAAACCACGATTTTAGCTTCACGTGAATTGACTTCTTTGTCTTATCGCGTGCTGTCGCGCGCGCAGCAACGTGCGCGAGCTTTTATTTGAATACTCGAGTTATAAACGGACATATTAAGGTGAAATAGTTTTGTCCCCCTGAAGAAGGCAGCATTGCCGAAACGTCTGGAAAAATATTTTGGCTACAGCGTAGTATTACCTAATTTTTCATTCATACATTTAGCACCTACGCTGCGCAGGTATCCTATTTTTTATCAATCATAGGAGTATTTCTACTCCTCCCTGGGTGGAAAGCTAGTCCATCGCAGGGTTACCCCCCTCCCCCCCCCCAGCCGTGTCCATTAATACACCTGGGTAGAGAGAGGTACTATGAGAGCAAAGTGTTTTGCCCGAGAATATAACACAATGACCTCAGCTAAGGCTCGAACCCGGGCCGCTCGATTCGGTGTCCAGTGCGCTAACCATTAGCCAACCGCTTCTTCCGGACGGTCATATTCTTTAATTATTCTTTACTGGGTTGGCTTCTAACACAAAACAGAGGTATTAGACTCACTCGTGATGAAATGGAGCACGAACCTCGTGTATACCGCTGACACAATACCGAAATGCCAACGCAGACTACCATTATGCACTGTCAGCAGGTTTGGATAAACACGAGGCCCTGTGACATACATGGTTCTTACAACTCACGTTGAGAAGTGACTTGCTGCTTTTAACTATATGAATGTATAGACATGCGAGATACTTCAGTACTTGCTCAAGAAACTACAGGCTGTGACTAAAAGTTTAGACCCCCTGTTGCCTGACCACATAGGCTAACATTTTTGATATTTTTTAACGGGTTGAAACGCTCAGTTTCAGATCACAGAGGAGATCAAAGAACGGCAGGGCGCGCGGAGAGCGATGGGAAGGAGGGAAAAAAGCGGGAGTTTTGCTTCTTTCTCCTTCCCGTCGTACACCGCGAGCCTTACAGTTCTCTCTCCCCAATCTTCAATGTTTTTTGTGATCTCGACACAAAACTCGATCCAGCTTAAGCTTTTAGGCCGGTAAAATCATGAACATCGTTGACTTCCTCCGCCTTCGCTTTGCGGGAACAATCTCACTATAAACGATTTCTATAAACCTTTATCGAAGGATTCTCTGAATCTATCCGGCGCTCTCAAATCAAGTGCTACAACCCGTAAAAATCAACTTTGTGTAACAGCCTCAAGGTGTCCAGCATATTTTATAACACAAAGGAAAGATAGTTCTCGTTTATTTCTGATCTTGATTGTACATCTGTTTTTTGATACCCTTTCATCACTATTCTTCTGGGTTTATTGCGTGCTTCCTCATATATGCTTGAGATATGCTGTTTGAGATGTCTCTAGGTTTAACGCCTCTTCTGCCTTTCTTCACTGCTCGACTTGAACCAGCTTGGGATTACAGTTAAGGTTGCACGCACCATTGCATGCATGACAGTCTTATCACAGATTCGCAACTAAGCTAAGAAAACTTACGTCGCTGCTAAAATTCTTTACTATTCTCTACACGGTGTTTAGTAATCAACGCATTGAAACAAACTATATACCACCATGAACAGTCAAAGCACCAGCTCTACAGCTTATCACCTGAAAATATAAAGTGCTCTTGCATGTGAAAAATGGCCGAGAGGCTTGCTCTCGAGAACGATTTTAGAGTTTGCTACACGCCAAAAATTGTTCGTCTTTCTTTTTCACAAACCAAATCACCACGCTTGACAATACGGCAATCCTCCGAGTAATATTTTTAACTGTTAAGAAAAATCCACCAGAAACTTAAAACACCCTGCTTTCAACTCAATCCTTTCTATACAAAAGAATGGTGGATCATTAAAATTCAACTTCACGTGAAAGCATAAATAATTAATTATCACATGATATAAAAGTAATAGACGATATTCTTTGTATTGAGCGAGGTGATCAAGCGAACGAGACAAGTCTGGTAAGTCACTTATAAAGAAACATTACTCTTCACGCTCGATATAAACGCCGACATTTTCTAAGCAGAATTTTCCTTGCTGTTTTGCAGGAATCATGGACAGCAGAATAGCTTTTTGCTTTATCATCTCCTCGCTGTTCCTAATCGTCAGATCATGGCCCACAGAAGTACGACCAGTTGCTAAACAAGAACAAGGTTAGTATGAACTTATCGTCTTTTGTTCCACTCGGCTGCATAATGCTGTAAGATTCGCATTTTGAACTGTCCACGGTTTTAAATTTATTTTCTCAGTTTCACTTCGAAACTGGAAAGATTTTGGACGTCACAAAATTAACAGTTAAGTTGCACTTGTGTGCCGCTACAAATTGGTCATAGCTTACAAGAACAGAGCAGTATGGCAAGGTGAGCCTTTTTGACCTGCCATGAATATTGTCTACTTTTCTTGAGAAAATATGCGAATTCCGTGATATTACTGTCTAGAGCTCGTCGCAAAATAACATTATTGCACTTAAAATTCTCCGTAAGCTTTACAATATAAAACTTATTTCAAACTCGAAAGAAGGAGTCGGGGAATCCAACCTGAAATTACTGTTTTAGTATGCACTGAATTTAGCTATTTGGATTTCTAAGATTTTGTGGCTATTGAATTTCGCGATTTTTTCGATTGTTAAATTAATTGTGGTGTTCTCAACTAACGTCTTGGCTAATTGTTAAAATCTAGAGTTTAACAAATTAGCGATTTTTAATGAAATCCGTAAATTAATTTGTCACTAATCTAAGTAACCTTACTTTGGCGGTAACAAAGTGAACTAACAGAAATAAGAGTAGAAAACATGAAATCTTTCTAAAACAACAGCTTCGCATTTTCAGACAAAATCGTTTAGATTTTACGTTTCCCAGGTCTATTGTCACATTCTTTTGTGTGAAGAAGCTGTTTGACACGAGTTCAACTGGTGGCATGGACTCAGCACACGCTTTGTGAATATTCAATAACAAAACTGGTGAAAAGTTTTTTGTTTTCTCCAACAACGTCATCTAAAGCACCAGTAATTTAGCCATAGGCAAGAAAACGCTTGAATCTTTGTATTTCTATTTCGAAATGAGTTCAAATTTTTTAACTTTTTTAATTTTGCTCGAAACTAGCGATGGTACACACGCTCTGATTCACTCGGCTGGCACCGTATCAAAACAGCTAAGGAAAGAATGCTCGTCGATCAAACAAATGGTCTAGAAAGGCTTTTAAAATCAACGCGGGTCAAAAAATTAATTCACAGAACTCAGTAACAAGCTCTGAAGTTTCGACCATTAGTATTTCGTAGGAACAAATTGGGGCAATGGGAAAAGTGTGTTTGTTTGAAAGTGTAAACGCCATGAAAGTAATCTCATAATTTGTTCCAACGCCTACAACGTTAACGCCTGCTAAAACTCTAACGCTAAAACTCGTAATTCGTCACGGAGGTTAACCAAGCTTTAAGTAGACATTTTAACTGTTTTACTTGTCTGCCCACACAACAATTTCTTCTTGATTCAATAGAAAACTTTGTTGTGTTTAAAGTGACTCCGTTGTTATTTCGGGTGCACTCGTCTGTTAATCTTTGGTCGACGTCTCATTAACACGATGCTTGTAGAGTGATTTTACTTAACCCGTGAAATAGTAACTAAACTTTCAGATAGTATTAGACATGATTCCATTGTTTTCTTTTGTTTAATTTTGACTATTTCGCACTAATTGTTTGATGCCGTTTCACGGGTTAAATAAAATCACTCTAAAACGTTTAGATCACCCATCATTTAGGTATAGATTTTGATTTCAACTGCATCCGGTGAAAATTCTTTCTTCTATATTTGCTAATCAAGTTTCAGCAAAATCATTTGAGCAGAATCGGTCATGTAAATTCAGCCCTAAATTTCCATGATATTTTCCATTGAACTTAATCAAAGAAAGTTGCGGTTTTCAACGTTTTTCGAAAATTATCCGGTAGTTTTTTTTTGCAATGATTTTTTTCTACGTATTTGGAATTATAAGCTACTCCGCTCTGAGCTGAGGCGAAGCTGACGAGCGGTTTTGTGAATATAATTATGAATAGTAAATGAGAACTTGTGCGGGCAGTTAATCATAATTGATTTTGAGTGCAATTTGAAATAAGCATGAGTAACAAAAAATACAAGTGCTTACTGATTCCAAATTGCACCAAAAATATAATTCTTGTTAATGATAATAATAATAATAATTATAATAATAATGATGATATAGAAATAATAATGTTTAATGATAATAATGTCTTTATTATTACTTAATGTTACTAAGATTACTAACGTTTCAATTGTGTTAGGAAATCGTCGGAAATATTCGGGTGAAAGTCGGCAATCTTCGGACTGTTCAGAGGATTTCCGGAAACTTTTGTTTTTGTCTTTTTTTGTCTGTTCGCAAGGCTTCCAGTGAACGACGACCATGTTTGAAATATATCGGATGATTGTCGGCAACCGAGGGCTTTCGTGTTTCTTCGTACTAACTTCGGACTAACTTCGTACTAATTTCTTTTATTAATGTCTTCTAACGATCGTAATATTGGTTCCAGTAACTTCGGAAATCCTCGTTGTAATTTGCATTACATGTGTGTTCCACAAACAATGCGCACATCTTTTAGCTAATCAGAATAATGTAATTTTTTCAATTGTATTATCTCTGTTACAACAAAGGCATAGAAAAAATCGTGGAAGATGAGAAAAGTAAAAAATATTTGGGGTGCCCAATGTATCGGTTTTAAATGCAAACCTGCACCGGGGGCTAAAACAAAAAAATACATATTCGAGTATACACGTTATCTACAATAGAAACTAATCTGATGTACTGTTTTTACAATTTTTACAGATAATCCACAGCTCAAGTAATTTCATTTCCACGGCTCTTATTGCCAAATAGCAAAAACTAAGGGGTTGTATGATGGGGGAATTCATAAGAAAAATACTAGGACCTAGGAAAAGTGAAACCTTGTTACTGAAGACAGCTGAACGAGCCATTTATTCCCTTTTTGAGCGATAGTTTTGATAGTATGCAGGGAAACGATCAGCGAGCCAAATTAGAGTGATCGGGCCGAGTCTTTAATTCTTTCATCATTGTCAGGTGGAAAAAGGCAAAATTGGTATTACCCACCACCACCACCGCCACCACCTCCTCCACCACCACCACCTCCCGGCCCCCCCGGACAAGACGGACCCATGGGACCTCCAGGAGCCCAAGGACCGGACGGACCTAAAGGCCCCCCAGGACCTCCCGGACTACCAGGACCACCCGGTATACCAGGATATCCAGGAAACCCCGCGGGACCCCCAGGAAGACCAGGACCTCCCGGGCCCCCGGGACCAGCCGGGGGTCGGGGCCCGCCCGGAGATATGGGGGCGATGGGATCCCCTGGTGGGGCAGGTGGCACTGGACAGCACTTTGGGAAACGAAAGAGAGAAATGACCGAGTATGGAGAAATAACAGGATTATAAAGAGGAACTTCAAGCAACCACCGATATTGAGAAAAATCAAATGCGCCCAGCTGGAGAACATTGCTAGCTTTTGTTGAGATTTTCTTTCACTCTGTTTGCCACTGGACGAGGATTTCGAGAGACCGTCTAATTTTTTTTTTGTACGAAAATCTCTCTATTTTGTATTTCTAGGTTTAAATGAATTAATACGGTTTTATATCCAGTCAAACAGTTTTTTGACATGCTTAAAAATCATCAACATGTCATTTTAGTTCTTCACGTCGTCGAGATTTATGACCAAATATTATGTTTTTTGCTGTTTAGTTTTTGGTACAAAAATGACCCGTGTGAAAATAAAATCTAGCCCCTGTGTATAGTTATATCACAATAGGTTTCAATAAAACACCTATCATAAGTACACCTTCACTTTTTTCGTAGTTCATCTTCATCTACCTCTTTCCTAAATACACCTTCATTTTCTTTTCCACACACTTACCTTAATACCTTTTTCTTAAATACAAATTCAATTTCCTCGCCACCACCTACCTTAAATACCTCTACTTTGAGGTTGGCTTTCACTGGGCATAAGAACGACCATATCTACAAACACAACCATGAGCGCATTAGAAGCACGAACACACACATTGGTTTTATGTTGTACTCACGTTGCATAAGCATAAGCATGATCAGTTGCAAGAAGACTTCATGGGTGACGCCACAAGTTCAGTCACAAGGTCATACAACACCTGTTGTTGAATCATGTTGAATCAAATTTACTTTCCTTGGTTGATGCAGTTTTCTAGTTTGAACGTTAAGTACATCAAACTGGTAAAATACGTCAAGCAAGAAAACAGTTGATTTGGTTCAACAACAAGAGATTCATGTGTGACTTACTTGCACTTTGCTTGCCATTTATAAATACACCTAAAAATAAATAAATGAATAATAAAAATAATAAGTACACCTTCACTTTCCTTGCCATTCAACTGTAATAAATACCTCTTCCGTCCATTCACCTCACCAACCATCCCTAATGCATTTTATTTTCACAAGGGAATGACTGAGTTTCGTTTTCAACAAATTAACAAATGACACTACTCGAGCGCAAATAAACATACATTTTCTAATTGACCTTCGGCGTAGAATTTGCGTAGTACTTCAAGTTCATTTAACTCGACAATGTTTCGTTTCTCGTATTACTCCAAGGAGTGAGAAGGGGCTCTCTTAGTGTCTTCGCCTTGTGCTTTTGCTTATCTCCAAGTCTAAATTCGAATTTTGGCTGCATTTGTTCTTTTCGAACACCTTTCGTTTGGTAAGAAACTGTTCGGAACTGCCTGAACTTCGAACAAGTTGAAAGCCTGCTGTACATGCCCGAATGGCTTCCCGCGTCAGCAAAGTAACTTGATATATCAGATGATGAACCGTGAACTGATTGCTTTTGTAAATCAACTTGACTTTTCCACTGGGCCCGAAACTATTCTTATACTCGGATGCTGGAACTGTAATTAACGTTTTTTGTTGCTACCATTTTTACTCGGGAAACCATTCACAGTTTGGGCAAATGGTAAACACAAACCCAGAACGGAAATTCCGAATGAGATTTGGTATGTCATGTGCATTTTCCAGTTACTAGAGTTTACTCGGAGCACCTGGAACTGAGCTGAGGAGCCGCGTAAACGGGCCAAAACTGGCGAAAGGCCTGGAACTGGGTAGATAAAAGCAAATGGTAATAGCGCATTTCCGTTCAGAAATTCCAGTTGGGAATTTGAATTAGCTTTCAAGACGTTCCATTTATTTCGGACATTTTCCGTTCGGGCAAATCGAAAAATTCTTACCATCTATATCTAAACTAAATTTCCGGGAATTTTTGGTGAATCATGATGGTAAACACAACCTTTTTTAAGGTTAGTTCAAAACTACGTGCAGAAATATGAACAAGTGGAAAGTGAATCGTGAACAGTTCAACATGAGTAACAAAGAAAACAAGCTGTTTTTAGGCTCGGGACTTTGACAAATTTTGAAATTTTTATTTATTGCGAATGGCACGAGAAAAACTGTGACCAGTTGTTATATTAATAATAGATTATTAACAATGATTACGAAGGCAACAGGGAAGTACCTTTGCTCTTCTTAAAGTCTTAACCTTCAAATTTAATGTTAGAAAATTACTTGAATGTATGGCTGAGCTTCGGCAATCCTCGTAAGGCTTCAGGTAATTTTCGGAAATCTCCTAGTGATGATCGAAGATATACGGACGGCTTCGGGTGAAATTCGGCCATCTTCGTTACTCGTGTTACATGAAAACAGCACCCATTTTATAGTCAGTTAGAATGAAGTATTTTTTGAAGTATATTATCCTATTTTAAGAAAGGTCTGTAGTCCGGTTATTACAGGTAAACCACAGTTCACATAATCGCAATCTCTAAGCGTCATTACTTGTTGCCGTATAGCAAAACTAAAAAGGTTTTTCGTGAATACAATGAAAATTTCTAAGGATTTGTTGTATGTATGCACGAACTGTGACGACTGAAGCCGCTAAAACCTGCAATATTGTGTCCGTCCAAGTTTAATTTTCTCCGCTGATGGAGATTTTCAGGAGTTGATTCACGAGAAGCTTAAACTTGGTGTAGTCCATTGTACCATGACAGAAACGAATTTAAAAATTCCCATAAAAGAAGATACCACGCTTCAAAGTTTAGACATTTTTAACTCTGTTAGAAGCCAAAAGTTCCAGTAATTTTTTGATTCGAGAATTTCCCTCTGTCATGGTTCGAAAGAGGTTACCATATATCACTAGGTTGTTGTTAAAATCAGAATTTTAAATAAATCTATGCAAATCGAGATTTTGTATTCTGGCGGAGCCTCAAAGTAAAATCCGTACGTTTCAAGCTCTCAAATTGCTTGTAGAATTTTAGTACACGAAAGCTTGTAAAAGCCGCCGAGGTGCCAAATCCAGCAAGAAACACATGGCATGCAGCTGCTGCACAAGCGAGTAAACTATCAGTTTCAGTTGAACTTGTTAATTGTTTAATTTGAGTTTATCAAACCATGTACGATTTAAGTTGTTTAATTCGTGCTGAATGCCAAATTTTATTGTCAACAACCAAAATTTCTTACCTCGCTAGATGGTTGAGCTTCTGTAAACCTCGCTAGGCCTAGTCACTCTATATTTGTCACTTAAAATGTGCAACCCTTTTTCTAAAATGCAAAATAGGCCAAAATAACCGCAGCAATTTCATTTTCCTTGGGCTACACTATTATGTAGTCATAAAATTCGGTGCATTATCGCATTATCTTTTGCTTTAACAGCTTAAAACATCACCGTAAACTGTAACGTAATTCCATCATCCCCTAATTTCCCGGATAAACATCGGTATTCAGAATTGACAGAATTTAATAACGAACGTTTTGTCTGTGGTGATCGGTAGACTTAATTTCACTAGTGTTAGTGTTGTAAAAACTTAGATCGGATGAATCGTTCTTGTAACTTACGTTTCTTTATTTCTTTTACCAGAATCAGGTGGAAAAAGGCAAACTTGGTATCCACCACCACCACCACCTCCACATATTCCACCGCCAGCACCTCCCGGCCCCCCCGGACCAGACGGACCCATGGGAATGGCAGGGCCTCGAGGACCGGACGGACCTAAAGGCCCCCCAGGACCTCCCGGACTACCAGGACCACCCGGTATACCAGGATATCCAGGAAACCCTGCGGGACCCCCAGGAAGACCAGGACCGATGGGACCTCCCGGGCCAGCCGGTGGCCAAGGCCCGCCCGGAGATATGGGGGCGATGGGATCCCCTGGAGGGGCAGGTGGTGTCGGACAGCACATGGGGAAACGAAAGAGAGAATTGTCCGAATGGGGAGAAATCACAAGATTATAAAGAGGAATTACAAACAAACACCGATATTAAGAAAAGTACAATATACACAGCTGGAGAACATTGCTAGCTTTTCTGAAGATGTTCTTTTACTCTGTCACTGGACAGAGATTCAGAGAGACCGTCTAATTTTTTGTATGAAAGTTTCCACATTTTGTATTTCAAGATTTTAAAAAAATTTACATGGTTCTATCCCCTCTACAATTTTTGAATTGATTTTAAGTTATCGTGTCATTTCTACTCGTCCTCGAGTTATATATACAACCATTATGTTTAGTTTAGTTTTTCAGACAATTACCCTTGGGTGTGAAAATAAAATATGGCTTCTACCATTCTGAAAACCAGCAATAGCTTGTCAGCCATGTCTAGAGTTCCGTATTTCTGGTTTGACTCGTGAAAAGAAATGAAACCTCACATCGAAAGCCAATGAGTGCGAGAACTCTCCGAGCTATGCTGAGAATAATAAAATTTTCGCTCCAAAAGCTTTTTGTGTTGTCATGTCTTTGTTTATCTATAGCTTACGTTTTGACAGCAACGCTGGCTTGTTTAAATATTAAAATCTGCGGGGGTTAAATGCGATCTATGGGAGTCAAGAAGCCCGGAATTTTAATAATTCCAAAGTAGGTCATTTTGGAAAATAAGTGTTGGCATCAAGTTACGCAACAGTCGAAATACAAGGGTTTGTAAGGGGAGAAACAGTTGAATTTTTAAACCTGAAATTCCAGCGAGTTTTGAGTAACTAACCTCGCTTCAGTCGTTTATTTCCTGGTTATCGGTGAAGTTTCTGTGTCGATTTATCGCTATTTAGGTGGTTTTCAGTTCCACACCTTTGTGCTCTATATATCCTTTCTAGGCAAAATCAATGGAACTTAAAACCACAACTTAAATAGCCACAAATCGAGCGAGAAACCTCACTGAAAACCAGTAAGACACTACCTCTCTGAAACCTCTATTTTCACTCGCCCGCAGTAAACACTACCTCTATTGTTATTCAGGGCTAGGGGCATTGTTTTGACCTGTTATGTATTGTGTTCGGAACCAATGAAGTAACTCGTTCCGAGAGGTAGTGGGCGACCCCTGAAAACAACTGAGAAACGAGGTAATTATTTTTTAACCGTAATTTGATCGTACAAATACATTCGAATCCTGATTTCTCGAGCCTCGAAGTGAATTGAAAATTCCTTTGAGAAATAAGGAGTTAAAATTGCAGTGTTCAATTGAGTGAAGCAAGTCCAAAGGAAATGAGTTTTGGTGTTTCGAGAAATCTGGATTCTACTTTTCATTCACGAGTTGGCTCACGGGAGTCTTTGATGTTTATAGTTCTTTGCCTACTGCGGTAACAAATAATGCACATTGTAAATATTTAGCCAAGCCTAGAGGCGGAGTTCCAAATATACATTTTTTGGCTAATTCCTAATAATTTGTGAAAATACTCTCGATGAAAAAACCGTTATTAAATAAGCCATAAGCCTGGCGTACGCATAGCCGGAATAAGTCGTCAACACAATCACAGAAATTCCGCAGACAAAATACTGTCATAGCCATTGACAGGAAAAATAGGATTTGATCCCGCGAGCCAAAGATGTAAGCTGACAAGGGGGCATGCCAAGGTCGACCTATTTCTGGAGTATGGCCGCCATGTTGCGCGACATTGTCGTCGTAAATAGAGCGCTCAAAAAATTAAATGCGAGGTTGTTCTCCCATTTCTATGGTTATCAGGGGCTCCGCTATGAAAAGATCGCGATACTAGTCAGCGTGATACTGGCCACTTGAATTTAGCAAAAAAAAAAGAAAGGAATAGTAGAGTCAACAACAACAAGTTTTATTTGTAATATTTTAGATGACAATTTAAGGGCCGTTTTTTAGTACAGTGGCTGCAGCAGTTCAAAGCAGCCGGTCCCACTTCCGACCACTCTGCCAACTACAAGTCGTGAGGATGGTGAAACCAACTTCTCTGTGTCTCCTGACAGCACAGCTCCGCGCAGGAAATGTGTTGTGGTTTCGAAACTCATTTTCTGGAAGGGAGAAGCGTTTGACTCGAGTCCAATGCGATTGAATGCTTTGATGGTCCCTTCGTACGTCATGTAGTCCGACACGAGGCTGAGATGACGGGCATCGACATGGATTCCGTAAGCACCGAACACGTTCTTTATTTCCTGCAGAAAACAAGTGAACCACACAAAAACGACAATTAGCCAAGATCCAGATTGATAAGAATAAGCATTAAGTAGAGACATTCTAAATTGCAAGGACGTTCCAGCGTAGCTTCTGAAACAGATTCTTTAAAATGCAGGCTGAAAAATTTCTGAAAGATGATTGGTAACAAACCCATACCTAAGCGTGTAACAGGTATCATACGACGTTAAACCAACTTACTTTTCAATTGCAAAAACTACTCTCTTCAAAAACAAGGTTGATATTTCCATCAGTTCCGCCGCGTATGGAAAGGTCGCATTTAGATAACTACTTAACGTAACCCGAAGACAGCTCCAGATTGTAGTAATTGAGCAAAGTGACAAAATAAAAGTTGTAAAAAGGTTGTAGCCTGTATTTTGCCTGGTATAAGGTGTAAGTTTGAATATATTAGCACCTGATTTATATTACGTTAGCGTATCAGCAAACAAAACAACACATTGTCAATAATACTGAGCAAAAATAATTCCTCCAATCCCAAAAGGTTTTACTAATTGCTATGGGCGGCTTTTGGTTTTGGCTAGTGCATATGAAGACATTTCCCATACGCAGTCGTCTGTTTCCGGACAATGTATTAACATTGATATTAGTGTATATAATTAAGAAATAGAGACAAAATACCTGCTTTATAACTTTTGCTGCTGCTTCAATCCCATACACGCGTGCCATGGCATGAATATCGTTTGTATATACCTTTGTCAAGTCTAATATATCTGCATGTCTCCATGCAGCCTGTTAACAAACAGAAATACTGAGTTATTTAACCAACTTAACGGAAAACCATTCAGTCAATGCGTCACTGAATGTCTGAGGGAGCAGTCAGGGGCATGCCTATAAGTCAGAACTATCTAGAGTTGAACAATACAGTGACAGAGGATTTTGTCTTATGAAAAAGATTTAACGATTGAGTAAAATGTGTAAAGGTTTTTTGCATTTCAGTGGCCATTTACGCCAACTACGAGAGTTTATATCTCGTTAACTGCCATAGCACTTAGCAGCCCTCTAAACTGTTACAGTATAGCCGTTTCTTCTAAACTACAACTTATATTTTTAATTGCGGGATATAGCAAAACATCAATGATTGTTCCCACAGGTGAGTTTTAGGGGAACATAGAAGTTCTCGGAAAACAAAACTCACTGTTTTCTGTGGGGTGCCATCTATTCCTTAGATGACTGAGCAAATTAAGTAATAATTCTTGATCTCACCTGAAGATTAACTCCTTCTGTTTTTAGGACTGCAGTATCATTGTTTTCAATCAAGAAACATCGATTAATGTTTGGAGTTTCATAAACAACACTCTGTGTAAAAAGCAATGGCAAAGATAACAAACAAATTTGAAATGTGTTGCTTTGTTTTACTGAACTAGCCTGGCATAATGAATGTGCTTGATGGGTTAAGTATTTGGTAAAAAATCTTCTGTAACTGTGACTACTTTGAATAACAACATTAAAACAAAACTAATCATCACTAAGAAGATAGTGACACTAATCATGACTAAGGGAGCAGACTAATCAAAAGCTGAATTTGATTTCTAAACAGGGCTATGTAAGGTAAACTCCTTTCACACAGCTGGGCACTCTACGATCGAAGAAAAACAATTGAATGTGATTCCAAGTTTGTTTTTATTCTTCCTTCTAATACTACTTATTAACCATTTGCCACCGGCTGTCTCTTACATACCTTATGGGCAAGTTTCTCTATTATCGACGACACTTGTATTTTGTAACTTGTAACAGGAAACTGAAAAGGCATTGGGTAGAATCAAGTCAAAACCTGACACAAGGCTGCTAAAATAGGTATTAGGTCTTTTTGTTTCCTGCTTTACGTAGGAGTGAAGACAGAATTGTACAGAAAAGGAGGGGGTGAAGCAGAACAAATGACTAATGTTGCAGCCTATTCAGCATCAGACCGCACAACATGCAGCAGATGATCGTTAAAGTGCTTTACTCTAGCATGGCAATGTGGGCTCTGAGAAAACTATCTCCTCACAAGCGATCCTGAGCCATGCAACACGTATCACGGCATAAAGCAACTAAAGTGGATATATTTGTACTGCAATACTTACGCAGCAAAGTATTATGTGTGTCATTTCCACTCATGCATACAGTAAAAACTCACATATATAATAAACCCTGATTTTTGGCAACCGGGCTGAAATGTTTATACATATAAGTATGAAGTGATTCTTACATATGTAGTGTTTATTTGGCCAAATTTCAGCCTGGAAGTCGTTAATCTGCAGTTTCTTATGTTGGTTTTTATTGTGTACCATTGCATTGAACTTTATTTCTACTGGGAAGCTCTTAGACTAGGATTATTAGGAACTTAAAAGGTCAAGAGAGGTTTACAATTAAAGAAATTCCATTGTCCTTGAAGTAAAATATTATTCAAGCCCAGCACTGCTTACCTTCAAACACACTTCACACCATTCCTCTTTCTTGGCATCGTAAGAATAAGATCCAATGCGAATATCACTCTCCAAAACACGCTGAAAGCACAAAATTATAAATGTATTGAGAGTATAAGGCAGCAAAACCACCTGAGTAAACGACGTCATAGTTGTCCCAAGAAAAATACTACAAAATTTGGATGTTAATCTTCAACTTGTTCCCAGGGTCTCTCTCCTGCCCCCGTCTTTCGCTCCAAGGGACGGGAAGAAGAGAGACCCTGGGAACAAGGCTGGTTAATCTCGGGTTAAAACAACACTTTTACGTGATGCTTCATGACGTGGGGTCTGCACCATTCCAGTTTGTACAAATTTGTTCATTGTTGTTCTACCTGTATTCGTGCACCATCAACCTTGGAGTGTTTGTGTTTGATCTTCTTCGTCTCTGTTTGACTTGCACTTTCATTTGGAAGCAGATCTTCAACCCCTACAATGATTAATGGCAGAAACACAGTGAAGAAAATGCTGTGTTGAAAACATCATTGCTATCAAATTTTACAGTTTGTAGTCCATTAATTTTTGTCACTTTTGATGAAACGCTTTGGCCGTCAGCCTTCCTTAGGTAATTTTGTTTAAACATAATTATAATGAAACGTGAAAAAATCCTACTCTCGATTACTTGTGTTTTATATTTCTTGTTGATATTGTCAGAAAATACTAGTTAGATATCACTCTTGTAATTTAACAGGTTATTCATATAACCTAAGTTGATTTGGCACTATTAGGATTATTTCTAAGCGTGCATGTGAGAGAGAAAGAAAAAAATTGGGAAGTAGAAAGAGCAGTTGTTTTCACTATAAAGAACAGCCAGCGTGCAAATTTTTGAAGTGCTTGAATTTTTATTCTTTTGGAGCTTAAGAAAAAATGCAAAAATACCACAATTACCTATATAAAAATAACCAAACATTGACCTAAAAACAACAAAAGGCATTGTGCAAGAGAGATTCTTGTAAATTTATACAATATACATACCCTCGTAAGGGGAGTCCACTCTTGAACTTCTTGTCTCCTCACTGCCGTCATCATCTTTTAAAGTAACACAAGAACAAATGGCTAAGAATGTGTGCATTCCCATGCAATGATCAACCACAGGGAGACATAATGCAGACAAAATTACTATTTTTTAAAATTGGCAAGATACCAAAAAATTTTCAATTCTGTCTAAACAAAGAACCTAGAGGGAATACTGTCAAGAGAGATGAACAAGAAAATAAACACAATGAGTTTACAATAATCACTGCAGTGACCTCAATAAAACCTGGTGAGTCCCCAACAACATGCCCTAGTATGAAGTGATTAATTTACAGATTTTTTTTCTACTAACCGTCAGAGTTGTACTCGAGTTCCTGTTCAACAATCTGTTCATCCTCATCAGGTGCTTCATAGCTGGCATGCTGTTACAAAAAATGAACGACACTAAACAGCAACTCTAACATCTCTGCATTCCAGAACATTATGTCATACAATGAGTAATCTGTAGGACTGTGTGTCACGGGTCAGTTTAGCCTATTTTATTAAGTTTTGCAAAACAGTCGCTATGAAACTTAGGGTCTATCTCGGTGTAAGAACCTGTGAAATTTTTCTTTGTTTCAGATCTATAGGTTCAAGGTATTTTGTTGTCTTGGTCGTTCTTTGTGTTACGTCATTGGTGAGTTTCACAGGTTCTTATACCAAGGATGAGCCGAAACTTAACATTAGAGAAGAAATCACTTCTATGGATCTAAATGACAAAATCATAGCTTTAATACAAAGAAATATGTTTCCCGGGCGGGCATTATAATTAGAAGTTACGAACAAACGAGATTAACTTTGAAAACTGATCAGCCTAAAAGTATTTTAAAAAACCGTATCGCAATCCGTTTTAATCGTCTTTAATTTTTGTCCATCCATACCTTCTTTTGTATTCGCTATTTGTCCTTCGCTGCTTTACAGTGCGACTACTCCAACCAAGGCCACCCAAACAATTTCTTTGCAAATTGATGAATGAAAATCTTGGATATTAACAATAAATGTTTGACAAATAAGCGATCCAAGCAAGCTGCACACAACAGAATCAATACATTTGTGACAATTTTTATCGTTTCAATACGCAAATGCTACAGGTCAATTTGCAAAGAATTTGCTTGGGTGGCCTTGGTTGGAGCAGTCCCACTGTAAGTGGTTATTTCATATTTTACTCAATTTGGTGGCCATTTTCTGAGGTCTAAATTTGGCTAAGATCCGTGATACAGTTCTTTTAACCAAAATTCACGGTCAGTGGAAATTAAGACACCGTATATTGTATTCTAGATCAATTATTCACTGAATATATACCTGTTGACGTCTTTGCCTCTGTTTCGCTTCATTCGCATCTCCATCAGCTGCTTCTTCATCAGATAACTCTGCATTGTCATCATCATCGTCTTCATCTTCTACAACAGTTTACATGTTAAATATTAAAACACGTCACTTGGACAAGTGTTTAAATAGCTTAAAAATTCCCAAGACAGACATCACCTAAGCTACAGTAAGTAAGTGACTACAGGAAACCTACACATTAAGTTTGCCTTAAACACAAAGATGCACTATAAATGGGGCTTGCTTCTTCCTTACATTAGTTTTGCACGCGGAGAGAATTTATCCGGAAATTTGAGCATAAAATAAAACATTTTACTTGTAACACGTTAATGACTCTAATAGCCTAATAGTTAGCATGCTGGACTACAGATCGGGCAGTTTAAGTTTGAGCCCTGCACAGGGTTCTTGGACGAGACACTTTACTTTCACAATACTTCTCTCCACAAAGAGGTACATATGGGTACCATACTGGACTAGTTACAGATTGGTCAGAAAGCAAAAGGCAAGGCTTTGGGCAGCAATAGGATAAGCTCTGGCGGTTTGCACAGCTCAGTACGAGGGCAACTTTACTTCTTTAATTTAAATGCACAACAACCAGCTTCCTATATTAGGAACGTCCTCTGAGAGGGTTCGGCAGTTCCTGCAGTTTCAACTTTCCTTCGCCCGCACCAACTGTCCCTACAAGACCTTAGTCTTTGAGGACGTATAAAGAAAAAATCTTTAAATCAAACAAAGGCAATTCAACGACCAATTATTGTGAAATAAACTCTTTAAAAACAGTTTCCCGTGTTCTCACCCTGGGCATTTCCTTGTTCATTGCTGACATTTCTTGGCTGCTCATTGTCATCCGCAGTCTCAATTATCCTACAGGAGACATGTTAGTGTATTAATCAGCAAATCACTTGAGTGAACAAAAACAAATTGCAGAAAAACAGCGACATGAGATAAAGGCAACCAGACAGGTATAGATCCCATCTTTGAGAATCAAGTATATATCCTTATGGTAGCTGGATGACAGCAGAACCTTTTTGCTCAAGGTAAGTTTAATGCTTGATTGTCATAGAAATTCACATGATCCCACTGGTTCTGAGAATTACTAATCTAAAAATACTCTGAACAGTAAGTGTAAGTGTCAAACAGCTATTTTCAGTCAGTCAGTCAGTCAGTCAGTCAGTCAGTCTGTCAGTCAGTCCGTCAGCCAGTCAGTCAGTCAGTCAGTCAGTCAGTCAGTCAGTCAGTCAGTCAGTCAGTCAGCCTGCCAGTCAGTCAGCCAGCCACCCAGCCAGCCAGTCAGTCAGTCAGTCAGTCAGTCAGTCAGTCAGTCAGTCGGTCAAACAGTCAGTCAGTCAGTCAAACAGTCAGTCAGTCAGTCAGTCAGTCAGTCAGTCAGTCAGTCAGTCAGTCAGTCAGCTTATTCTGTACATTTTCCCTTGCATGGTAATTAACATTGCCCCAAATTTTTATTTCACTGTGTTTTGATTGACCATACTACTCTGTAACGTATCAGCATCTTTTTTTTTCTTTTTAACATATACTTACATGTACTTTGGGTTTGAGTTTAGTCAGCCAATAGGATAAGATCTCAATTAATCATGCACATATCATCTAGCATTTACATACACTTTACAACACTGACCTTTCAGTAGTTTTAGCTTTTGTGGCTTTTACAACTGCAGAAATGATCCTTTTTATGAAACTTGATTCCATATAGCGAAGAATATCTGCAGCTCTCACGGACAGTTCCTCCTAAAAATAAAGCAGAATAGTTTAGTATTCTGCTATCTTTATCTAGACTCTTTTGTTTATAGAAAGCTGATATCTGTATTGATAAAACAATAACAACACTTTCGGGGTTCAAAATTGCATGCTTTTTAACGTATGGCAATCTTACTGCCAGACAGACATCTCTCCTAAGATGACACAATAACTTGGCCACTCATGGGAAGTTTAACTGTACTACGACTTTCTCTTCACAGTCAATTAGAGTGTTTTAGTCATCTGGTTTGTTACAAAAGGGAACAGGCTAGAGGAATGACTGACGAAAGCTTCTACTTTAGATATAATTAAAACCGAAGTGAAGTTAATGCAAAGACACTGTTTGAGGTTATCACCTTGTATGATGACTCACTGAGAAATTTAAACCTGATCCGATGCACTCTGTCCCTAAAGAGTTACAAAATGAACATGTCTTCATAAGTAGTTTTCACAAATTATTTCAAAGGAGAATTGGAGTAATGAGGGGAGAAGATAAAAAGAGATTGGGGGGGGGGGGGGGGGAGAGAGGAGGTGCACTTTGCACTTGCTTCATGTTTGTGCAACTCATAGTTGTACAGCAAAACAGGACATACATTTCTGTCTTATGAAATTAAAGTTATTTATATATTTATTTAAAGAATTTCTAGGAATGCAGTTATATATAGGTACAAGACCCATAACACAACGTACGTGAATTTTACAATTGTTACACCATTTGAAAGCTGTCAACCAATGTATTTCATGAATTGCTAGTTACTGTACAAAGCACATGCAAACCAACTCTAAATGTCTTGTCTAGACACCAAATGCAAACAGACGAAGTGGAACCCTAACAATTAAAAGTGGTATGAACTGCAACACAACATCGTTACTGCAGCACTGAATATGACGCTTTGTACAAATATCAATTTCTCACCGAAGTCCTTGAGTCTTTGGTGACAATGACTCCCAGACATCCACAGATTCCAGTACCTGCAGATTATAACCAGAGATACTCTTTAACCTAATGCTCCAATTAAGAGGCACTCCTATAATTTATGCTCCCCTTATTACTGTAGTCCAGAGCCATGGTATATCTGCTACGATAATACATGTCTATGCATGTAGTATGCTAAGGACACAAGTCTGCATATGCATATATAATTATTAGTACATTACTAGAATATTGTTTTAGGATATGACAGGTTTACAGTATCTATGATGTCAACTGGGAACAACACATCTTTTAGAATGGAGCCATCACTCAAGGTATATATCATACCTGTGCCAGTGTAACTTTGGTAAATTTCCTCTGCAACTGTTTGGCATGCTTCCGTGATTTTTTGCTTGGTTTAACTGGGAGGTCCATACTGGGAGTCTTGATGTTTGCACTGGCAGTCATTAAAATTTCCCTGTAAAAGAATATTCCAACAAAAACACAACACAATTAGCAGAATTCGTGGCTAAAACCATTTCAATTCAAAGCCTTAAATGTAAGTGCTCCAAGTTATCAATATTGAAGGGAATATACCATACATGTAGTTGGTAATCTTCTTAATTTTTCCAGCTCAGTAATAAAGGCAATGTCTACTGAAAGGAGAAATCTACTGTACATAATGTTGAGGGGTGTCGGGAATTAAAATCAATGTTTAAACTTCTTAATTGCTACAGGTGTGTGTGCTAAACTATAATCAATATATTACTTACTTAACTAACTTACAAAATAATTCTGTTCAATTATTCAGTAATAAAAAGAATTAAAGAAAATACCTCAGCCTAGGAATTCCAAGGGTGACGTTCATCTCACCACGACCAGCAAAGTGAAAAGTGTTGAGTGTCATCTGAGTAGAGGGCTCACCAATGGACTGGATGAAGAAAAGAAGCACAAAACTCTAGATATTAGTGATGTCTTCTTAATAAAGTTGTGTCATGGTTGCCACACACATCAGTTTTCAAAATTCGCTGACTTTTCCGTGATCAAAATAACAAATACAAAATTTCAGATACAGTAGCAGCCTTCCAGCCTCTGCTTCCAAATCTATCACTAAGATCACATTGGATATAAATCTTTCTTCCAACCACCATTGGTATTAAATCAGTGGTGTTATGATTTCAATTTTCCCTGACTTTTCTTCAAAGTGTCATTGTCCCTGACTCAAAATATAACAAACCTTCAAGAATGTTTATTTTCCCGGACCATCTCCCGACCCTGTGATATTCAAGACTTAAAATGAATTTACTATGTAGACTTTTCTCCATAAATTGTGGTTCTCTTAGTATCAGTAGTTTTGAGGTACACAAGTCAGTTAGAATTAGCAAATCCTCACCTGAGCTGCCAACAGCCCAACAGCTTCTCCTGGTTCTGCTAATGCTCGGAAAGCTTTCAGGTACATCAGGTTTTTAAACTTGTTGGCTGGTAGTTTGCCACTGCAGAAAACAACAATAACTTTCTGGTATTACAGCAACACTAAGTCACAAATAAATAATTTAATTTAACCTAAGTCTCACCTATGAGAGCAACAATTTATTGGCATATGTAATTTTTATTTCGCTTGTTTCTCAGTGATGGCAAACAAAGAGATGAATTAAGCATCCATTTCCAATAAGCCCCTTCCCTTAAGCTTGAGTCATCATTATCATGGTAATCAAACAATAGCAGAAAAACAATGTTTTAGGAACTAGGTTTCTAGTGTCACCAGAGGTTCATATGCTAAACGTCTACATCTAGTCCATAAATGGGCCTTGAGGTATGCCTTTCATAAGTAGGCTATGACTTAACCCTGAACCAGTAGCCAATCACTTGGAAGCATTTGTCATTCGTAATTTGTGACAATCTCATATTTTCATGTGCACACCAACCTTTTCTTCACAATAAACTACGTCAATTTCTTGTGTGCAAGGTTTGTTTTAGCCTACTTGCGAAAGACATAGCATATGCGCCCAAATACTAGATGTAGACTTCTAGATTATGAGTTTCTGTTGTCACTGTGGATTAAGCTGTCACAATATAGCATGTCAACCTTAACGTGATTAAAATGAACAGCTCAGACGTACAAAAGTACTGATTAAGTAATCACAAAAGAATATTCTGGGGGCAATCATCTTGTCATCATTGCTGTTTCTTACTAAACATCTCCTTAAAAAGTAAATAGAAGAATTAAGAGTTAAGCAGTATTTCAACCTTTCTTCGCATTCCTCGTCAGTGAGGCATTTGTCAGGGTTTTCTCCTGTGTACTTTGCAATAGATGAACAAAACCTCTCAGACACAGCGCCAAAATGCCTGTCGGGTTGTAGCTTGGACAGAACAGGATCAGGACAGCTTGTGGCTTCCTTGATATACCTGTGAAGGGCAATGTGAACTGATCCTCAATTCCTTGCATCCCTGTTAGTTGGTGGCTGCTGTGTTTACACACTTCATACAGCAAAAAGTTGAATACAAAACATTATAGCAGTCATTTGTTGAATAAATTTCATATTTCATATTAACAAACAAACACTAATTAAAAATGGGCTGTCAGTCATTAAGTGTCATTAAACAAAATTTTTAGTTTTTAATTTTTCTAAAGTGCAAAAACAAATTCAAACTTGCTGGCATAATGCAAGATTGCATGATTGCAAGGAAATTTCTGTTCCACTATTTGGGTGCTTTTTCTGCAGACAGCAGGTGCTTATGTCCTCACATGACTGCCTCAGCCAGTTTGTGAAGATTTTACCTTTTTTTTAAGAAGGAGATAGATCATGACAATGGAGAAAAGTGAATGTCTTAACTAAAAGAAAATGGTTATTGTTAAAAGCGATAAGGTGCTGTAGTTACACATCTATGTACATGACTATGATGATACCTTTTGCGCACAGGTAAGGGTGCTTCCCTCCACTTCTTGAACAGCGTTAAATCAGCCTGGGAAATAAAATAAAAATAAGAGGAATGACAGAGACATGAATTACATTGGGTCTAACATGGTCAAATAATATTTAGTACAACCTCTGATAACTGGTCACTGAAAAAAAAAATTGATCGATGATAATGAGTTCTTGATGATTTGAAATTAGAAGTTCAGAAGCGAGGGCTGTTTAATGTGTATTATCGTTACCCTATTCAAAACACCAAACATGATAAAATGATGGCTTTAAATGGCAAAATGTGGCTATATTAGTACGCATACCCCAAACCTATGACTTATTGTACAGTTCTCAGTGTAGTGGTTGAATTTCAGTTATGTTGCATCTACCATATAAAATCGAGAAAAAAAAGTTTCAAAATGCAGCTGTCCAAGGCAATTTTAGTGACAAAAAACCAATAATAATTGGACAAATATTGACATTACATATAGTGCCAAAATGGCACTATTGGGGTTACCGTGTTAAAGGAGGCAAACATGTCATAGATACTTCAACCTACAAAGGAAGAATTTCCAAGAAACAGTTTACCAGTGCAAAATTTCTTTTGAACTGTATGAACACTCTGTGCCTAAGCCAACAAGTGGCATTACTTACATCAAGTATTATCTAACTGCAGAATTTGCAGCATATTAATTTTGACTAATATGGCACCATACCTTTGAGCGTCCAAACTGTTGACGATCACCCCGATCTGTCTCTTCACAGTTGTCTGCTGCAAAACAGAGGAATGGCGAAGTTCTTTTGTGCTGATTCTGTTGGTGTTTTTTCATCCATTTATTCACCTAAGAACAAATAAATAAAAGCAAATTGATACAAAATAATTGCGAAATTGACATCTTCACCTTGAAAGGGAAAGGGACTGTTTTTGACGATATTTAGCAAAATTACTAATTTTACAGAATTTTTGCTTCAAGAAATATCAACCCTCTAAGTTAAGACCATTTTAGTTGCCAATGTGACTGAATTGGAACCAAAGTCTAAAATTGAAAAGAAAGATTAAAAGCATGAGCTTAATTTAGTGACTAAAATTTTTCACTGGCGACCAAACTTGAGCAGTCAGTGGCCAAATGCCACTAAGGAAAAAAAAACTTGGAGGGTTGAATATTTGTGAAGTTTACTCCCTAGGAGTAAGCCCAAATCTTTGGGCAATTATCCACTACTAAAATTACAAAAACTGGAAATGTCAGTGATTTACATGAATGAGAACAGCTCAGACGTACAAACGTACTGATTAAGTAATCACAGAAGAATATTCTGGGGGCAATCATCACATCATCATCGCTGTTCCCTCTCTCAGTAAGAAGTGCTCAGTAAGAAGTGTTTGCATATACCGGTACCTTTTTTTCCTGTTTCTGTGCCTTCTTGGCTTCAAGATGTGGAACAAGTGCTTTGGGATTCATTTGCTGCAGGAAAGCCTGTAACCACAAATAACAAAAGAAGGACAAGTGGTTAAAGCGATCATGTAGACCATTGTGAGAAACATAAAAGGTTTGACAGGAACATGGATCTATAAATTTGTCAAAATCCAACACTTTCTAAATTCCAATCTGATAGGCAATTCGAGGGCCACAGGTTTGACAGTTGCAAGACTGTTATGTGCTACCCTTGTTAAACAAAGCTGATTTCATTTTATGACACTGCAAAGTGTTACTGAAAACTTAGATGCCATAATCTATGGTGTGCACACCTATAAGTTTTTCTTCCATAAATCTGGTGTCAGGATTTCTTACAGGTGCAAAGCACCCAACAAGTTGCTTGTTGCTTAGAATGAAATGTTAAAACAATTCAGAAAAAACATTGATATAAGTCAAAGAAGTATTTCTCAGGAAATGGAATACAAAAACAGATGCTGCAAAGGCATTGGACTTGAGCAGTATGATAAGTTGCAAAATTTGACATTGCAAAACATATAGAAGATCACTGAACTGTAGTTAGTTAACAATAACCTTTTCAACCATGCACTTCATCTATTTTACTTCACATGTCTTTATCCAAAATCATGCATAAAAGATCTAGATGTGTGATGGCAAATAAACAGTGAAAAATGGTAAAAAATAGCTAGTCAGAAAGACCCCACCAAAACATCCTTCCATTAAACTACAGTAAACAGTGACACAACAGTGGATATTCAGTAACATAATGAAAAACAAAAGCCATTTAAGGTGGCTCGACTGGGTTTTTTAGGGGCAACACCGCTCAAGTTTGAGAACTAACCAGACTGTCATTAACAATGCCATCGAAAAACGATCACCACAGCTGAATTAGGTAAAGATGAAAATTTGTTATGACCAGTGTTATTTTGACATCGGGGTTGTCATAGCAACATAATGACGTCATCACGTTTATCAATTTCGTTCGTATTGCTCGGCACCAGGAGGTTTTTTCGGAAATCGCTCAAGGGAGCATGTACCTCCTATACCTGCCTCAATGTTGGCAAAGTTTGAACAAATTCTGTGAGAGCGTTATTGAAATTTTTGGGGATGAAGTTTCGAGGGTCATAAATACAGTAAAAAACATACTATTGAGATAATAGGGTAATATCTGAAGAACACGACGCGCTTTGGGAATGCAGTTTCATCTCATAGTAGTTTGATGCCATTTAAAATTGTGTATACAAAATTATGGGGATCGCCACGACCGATTGCGAAAAAAACGGATTTGATGAGCGTGCATTCAGGTGCTCTTGTTGCCACTTTTGTAAATAATTTGGTCTACACCTACATTTTATCAGTGAGTTTAGACTTTTTTCCTGATCTGTTGTTCTACACAAAAATAGCTTTTCGTTTCCTGGAGAAAGAGACCCTCGGCATTGCTGTATTACAGTCTAATGGCGTAACAAATATTATTACAGTTTTCAAGTCATATCAGCATGTTTCCCGAACATGTTTAGAAAGCAATTGAGCGTTCTGTTTAATGCAAATGAATTTTTTGCTGAGTTGTGCACGTGAAAATGAAAGTTGAATACAATGCCCGTGAATAATGAGGACACTCACTTGTAAATACAAAATCTGGGAGAAAAAAGTAGTACATTGGAGCCCCGATTTTATTGTCTTACATGTTTTCAATGACCTTGAAACTTGCAGGCCATATAAACTGATGACAAAACTCGAGATTGACAAGTTTTTAAAAAAATTCATCGAGCGGTTTCCAAATAATTATCACATTTGTAGGTGTAGACCAAATTATTTACAAAAGTGGCAACAAGAGCACCTGAATGCACGCTCATCAAATCCGTTTTTTTCGCAATCGGTCGTGGCGATCCCCATAATTTTGTATACACAATTTTAAATGGCATCAAACTACTATGAGATGAAACTGCATTCCCAAAGTGCGTCGTGTTCTTCAGATATTACCCTATTATCTCAATAGTATGTTTTTTACTGTATTTATGACCCTCGAAACTTCATCCCCAAAAATTTCGATAACGCTCTCACAGAATTTGTTCAAACTTTGCCAACATTGAGGCAGGTATAGGAGGTACATGCTCCCTTGAGCGATTTCCGAAAAAACCTCCTGGTGCCGAGCAATACGAACGAAATTGATAAACGTGATGACGTCATTACGTTGCTATGACAACCCCGATGTCAAAATAACACTGGTCATAACAAATTTTCATCTTTACCTAATTCAGCTGAGGTGATAGTTTTTCGATGGCATTGTTAATGACAGTCTGGTTAGTTCTCAAACTTGAGCGGTGTTGCCCCTAAAAAACCCAGTCGAGCCACCTTAAGCTGGCTCAATTTAAGATTTATTTTTATGGGCAAGATAGAAACAAAATACAAACCTTGTAGTTGCCTGCCATAAATGGGAACTGCTTTTCAGACAGGAATGAAGTCTTCATGACATCCAGGCCATCTTCACCATAATAAAACTGCACTACAGAGCTGTCACTATCCCGCACTGTAAGATCATAATTGACAAGGAGGCCTTCCAGGTGTTTAATAAGACAGCGCTGAAGGTAACCACTGCGACTTGTCTTCACAGCTGTATCCACAAGACCCTTTAGAAAACAACAGCTTATTAACATAAACAGGGAGATGCTGAAGTCAAACTTTAAGTTGTAACACAACTATACGTTACGGGTCACTGTGCTGTGTTCTTGGGCAAGGCACTTTATTCTCACAGGAGCACCATGCAATGGGTATGTACTGTCCAACTGTTAGGGCAACATTTAACACTTAAGGGCTGGTCTCAAGGGAAACAGTTACTTTTGTTTCCTGAGAATCTCTGTCAATGTTTCCTGAGGTGGAGTTCACAGAAACATTAAGATTCAAGGAAACATAATTACCTTGTTTTCCAAGGGACCATTCATTGGTGATTCGTCATATAGTAAAACAAAGACATTTAGGAAAACTGCACTCATTGGTGATGTCATAGATTTTGCAAGACTTTTGGTACATGTCTTTTGTTATTAGATACCATGTGACTTCAAAGTTGAAAATGAGAGCATGTGTTGCTGGAGAAAAAATTCCAGCTATATATCAAAACAAAATGCTGGGAGGTAACCGGTGATGGAGCTTATAAGGCAGCTGTACTTCCACAGTGAACTCACTTTATGCTATGGAAACCAGGATAAGTTCTCGCAGTGAGTACTGCCCTAGATAATGAACACTGTAAGACCATGCACATGCACAGTCAGCTGTTCTTGCGAAAAATTGCTCATTATATATTTGCAATAAGATAAAAATAGTCAATCAAAATTAAAATTCCTTTAGTTATGTTACTTTCACTTAGGTTAAAGCATCGTATTTGTGAAGCGGTATGTATACCTCTCTTCCTGCCATACAGTGAAAAAAGTACTCCTGAGGCCTAATTCCAGTCAAGAACCGTCCATCCACAAACCCCCCAGCCCTGGGGCTAGTGTCATAAGGCAGGAATGACGGCAGAGATCTACCACTAAGCATGAGAGGTGGGCGACGTCCCTCCAATTCAATCTGTCCCAGAAGACATGAAATCTGTATACAATTGACTGACGATCCCTTGGCCCCAGACTGAACCATCAGCTGAAGATTGTTGTCTGGAAATCTCTTGAGGAGACCCAGTGGAATGCATGATTTGTGGATGAGGTCTTGGTAATGGTCTGTTTTCTTTTTCATGCTCAGGTCAAGCTGTTTCATATCACTTCCATCTTTGTTATGGTGAGCCTCCTGCAGCTTTTGTTCTAAAGTTGACCTGTAACCACATAAAAGGCATATATTGGTGTTTCAAAACAAAGGAACAGCAGTTATATTGGTGTATCAAGCCATTCCTCCAGGAATTTTAAAAACTCCATTTTTATGCAAAAATCGTCTTTTGCTTTAGTAAACCAATATGGCCACTGAGCAAAAATGCTCTATAAACTAAATAATAACAAGAGAGATTAAAAGCTGATTTTCTCAAAATGCTGGACAAAAATAATACATCACTAACCTCTAGTGACCAAAAACACAATCAAACTAACATACCTTGCACAGTCATCAGGCAGACCAAGAGCCTCTATAGCAGCTTCATCTCCAGACACTCTGCCCTTCTTCATGAACTTGCGCCTTTTCTTATCAGCCTTCTCTTTGACCAAGATGTCTTCAACACTAAGAGTGAAGCCTTGAAACTGGAGGAAAGTTGTGAACACTCTGGCTAATGCAGTGAGTAGGTCACCAGCTATTGTGCCACCATACAACTAAAAGACAAAATTATAATGGAATACAGAATGAGAGGCTTGCAAGATGTCATTACACTCTAGCTTCAAGTTTGTTTGAATAGCACCAAGTTCTGTATAAATTCAGGACTATTTGAAAACTACCCTGAAGAGATTGACAAAGTGTTGTATACAATGCACGTTCATACCTCATGACAACAGTGCACCAAGCTAAAAGGAGTGGCCCCATAATGTGCTTTGTCCAACACACCACACAACAGCTGTCCCTGCCGGATCACCACCTGCATTCACACAATAACAAGTACAAGAAAAACAATTCCACAATATAACTTTCTATCAGAGTAACAATAAGTGCCATATATGATGATCAGGTAATAAAACCTGACTCTGACAGTAACATTAATGCAAGACATCTTGACAGAGACTATTTGACATGTCCCTAAAAGCTTATTTGCCACTTTAAAGTGCTACTCTACTATGATGAAATTCGCATGTTTTCTTTCGCAACTGTTTTAAAATATTAACAAGTACTCTGTATGAGAAGAAAAATGCTGTTTACTGTTTTCCAATACCTCTTTTCTTTCCAGAGATATTCAAGTTTTTAAAATATGCAAATTAGATATTTGAAAACTGTAAACGGCATTTTAAATCTTTCATTAAATACTGTGAAACGCCTAAAATTGCAAGGGGTGAAAATTTGATCATAGTACCACTTTAAGAATGAGAAGAAAACTGGGTGAGTCTCGATCTTGCAGTACAGTCACTTGTGGGGTATAGCTGGCAACATTTGGTTTCTTATCTTTAGTTCTGTACTCTTCCCAGTAACAGTCCTACAAGTGACTGCTAGATGAGACTCACACCAGATGTCCTTTTGTTACTAAAAGTGGAGAGTCAGTTTCATTTTGTGTTAACTTATTCTCCATTTACCTGAGCCTCAGACATGTCATCACCCTTCAGCAATGGTAATCCAAGAAACTGCTGTTTGGGTTTACCAGTGATCCAATTCTTAAAAGCAAGTAGACAAACAAAGTATGTTATTGGTCTTCGAGTGTTATCAATGTCTAATAGAACATTGTGGGATAAGACACATGCATTGAACTGAGTATAAACAAGGTTAAACTGCAATTTAACCAAGTTGACCAATGATGAGTATGCAGTCATTCCTCTTTGAGATCAGCAGTTCCTAGCTCTTGCCAGGCTCAGAATTCTATGCACCCAGACATCACGACGTGGTGTCAGGCCCTCATATTATAGGAAAATCCATTACCTGACGAGGGAATTCCACGTTAAATTTCACGCGAAAAACCGATATCGCACGAATCGCGAAGCGATGAGTGCGATATCGGTTTTTCAAGTGAAATTTAACGTGGAATTCACGAGTCAGGTAATTGATTTTCCTTGAATCGCATAACCCTTTTAAAATGAAAATGTGGTGAATGTTGCGAATTTAAGCGCTGCCTCACTTTCAAGTCGCAATACCGCGCTAAATACCCTCGCATCTCAAGCCAATCAGAGCGCGAGAATTCTTTGAGCTATGCAATTCTATGGTGGTATTTCAGTGACGTTTAGTTAGTTCATCCCCCTCCCTCCTTCCCCTTTGTCTTCCTTTCCATTGACCTAGTCAGCAAGCATGTGACGGGTACTTGGGCGTGGGGGTTCATGCATGCTTGGTGGGGATTGCCAGTCATCTGGAGGGGGGGGGGGGGGGGGGGAACAGCTGACCATATTGGAGGCTCCCCAGCTATCCCAGGCACCCATCCTCCATATACACAAGGCAATTGGTTAAGAAGGGATTAAGGTGACTTACATATTAGCTTAAAAGTAAAAAATGTGACTTTAAAGTTCTGAGTTATGTCATGGTATATTAAGCATTTTCTGATTACTTTCAAATTGAAGGAATTTTCAAGATAATAGTTTCATAACATAGAAAAAACACAAACAGGGTATTAAAAGTGCGAAATTAAACAGATGGCTTTGACTGACAAAGAAAGAAACCAGAAAAAGCTTGCAATTTTTTTTAAGATAAATTGTCCTGACGTAGCTTGACCTTTAAAGATCTATGGCAAATTTAATGAAGACAGTTTTTTCAATCTCAGTATGATCAGCATCAAATTTCACTACGCAATATTAATAACAGTAATGTGTAAGGTGGTAAGAATTTATAAGTTTATCATCACCGCGACGTCAATAATTCAACCTTGAAAGATTCAGTCAAGAATTCAACCAACACATCTACATTTGAACTTCATGCTTGATCAATATACCGCGAAGGATTTTTTTGGAATGTTAACTATTTCAAAGGATTAACAGCTTGTAAATTAACAACGATAAATTTCTGGAAATGATTAACAATTCAAAGTTAAAACAAAGAAATAACAATCATAACAAAACACGTATGATTTTACAGAGAGCAAATTCTGCACTACACTTTGTCATCTATGGACATCAAGATGTATAATTATTATATCTGTATGACTTACCTTCCCTGCTATTTTGGCTTTTCCCTGCATGCTAAGTAGCTTAGCTTCACTTGGAATGAGATTAAGCAAGACGGTAGAGACAACCTGAGAATCAAGAGATCGTTGTTAACTCAAAGTTCAAAAAACACTTGCAGCTGGTCAAAACTGGCCAAAAAAGCCATAAATAAAGCAATGAATTTGATTTCACTGCATTGTTCTAGAATATATCCATACCCCAAGGACTCCCATGTAAGGTTGTTTGGTTTGAGCCCCTCACCCCTTGGAAAATTCCAGTTGAGCTTTATACTTAAAACTCTCCTGACCAGCAGAGTTTCCGATGACCTTTGTTAGCTTGGAGAGAATATGGGGTATTTCCTAGAATTGTACATTACCTGTATTCAAAATGAGACTTATTCAAAATTCAAATGTTCTTTGGAAAAAGCCTTGCTTGTTGGGCCTGACATAAAATAATTTTTCTAATTCATGTTGTAAATATCAACAACCAACTGTCAGACAGACTACTTTTTTTGCTTCTTTCGCCACTTGCTTTTATCAATAATACTAAAACAGAGGCAGAAACTCTTTAAGTGTATTGAGGAAGGCAAAAACAGCCAGTGGTGCAGAGAAATGACAAAGATAAACATTGCTGACCAAGTTTTACTCTGACTGATGCTCACGTGCCAGTTGGAACAAGCATTTTTAATGCGTACCGTAACTACTGGTCACTCTTCAGAACTAAGACAAGCAGTGACACAAGAACTAACCTGTTTCCCTGACCAAAGCTCACAAGGTTTTATGATGCATGGCTTCAACATCTTGATCTTGCTGTGCTTGAAGCTAAGAGCACTGAACACAAGCTGCTGGTAGTCTGACCTACATGTTAACAGAGATATTTTGTGATATATCAAGTGATTGTTAGCATGGCCTGTACGGACAAAAAAATAAGTATTAATAGAGGATAAGTTCTATGGGCTACCCTACCCACAGGAGGAGCATTCACAATCAAAATGAGAATAAAGGAGCACCTGCCAAAGAATTATAGTCTAGCCATCAGGCTGGAGCTTATCCTGGTTTCTGTAGCATTAAGTGACTAAGAGTATTTCTACTCCCCCCTGAATGGGATGCTAGTCCATTGCAGGGTTACCCCCAGCAGTAAATTCGCCGGGGCCAGGGTAGAGTTAAGAAAGCAACTGATTGCCAGGCATAAATTATTCAATTAATGAGTCAGACATAATCAGACTGTCCAGTAACAAGATTGCCGTAGTTTTTCAGTTATAAGACGCACTGCTTTTTCGAAGAAATTCTTGTTTTCTATTGAAAATTACTGCTAACATTTGCGGGCATCTTATAAGGGAATATTGCCATTATGTATTAAATTAATGACCAAATCAGGCCGTCCAGCAACCACTTGTCTGCAATCAGCTCAAGTACCCATCTTGGACAAATAAATTGTTCCTTTCATCTCATGATCAGACGATTGTTAACAATGTTGCAGCCTATTCAGCATCAGACCACATAACATGCAGCAGATGATCGTTAAAGTGCTCTTACTCTAGCATGGCAATGTGGGCTCTGAGAAAACTATCTCCTCACAAGCGATCCTGAGCCATGCAATGATCTGTGAAAGTCTCTGATCTTGTGTTTAGTGTTTCAATTTTGATAGTTTGAATAATTCAGCTTTTCAATCTAAAACAGTGGTTAATTTGCCATATAAAATTTAACCAAACAAACTATAAATTTCAGAAAATTTATTTACCTTGTAAACATACATCCTCTTACAGTCATTCTCACTCCAGCAACCACATGATCCTGAATCAGTCCACTGAGTGGTGTACCATCCTTAGGAACCAAGTACTGGAAATTTGTGCTTGCTGATCAAATGAAATAACAAATTTAAGAAACAACTCTTTGGGACTGAAAGCAAGGTTTGTTCTTACACAGTGTAGAGTTTATTAATCCAGAGGTAAAACGTGGGTATGTTGATTTGGATACGTAAAAGGTCCTGTACTTCTCTTTTCACACACGATATGAACAACTTGTACAAAATAAACAATCACCCATTCAAAATCAATTATCTGTCAAAGACAAATAATTTGCCTTAGGCGGCAACTTTTTGTCCTGGTAATAAAAAAAATATATGGATAACTCAACTGAGTTAATTCACCATTTACTTTAATTTATATCACTTTAAACGATATTACGTGTAGATAAGTTGTTTGTCTCAAATTGTACTCCTCCAATTTTCTCACTAAAGACATCAGAAAAGTAGGTGAGATTTCCAACAGGCAAAATAGGCCTTTTCCAAGTTGCCCTTTGCCTCATGTTCAAAACGAGTCCTCAAGCAAAACCATTCAAATGGAACTGAGTTTGATTTGCATGAAAATGGACATAGGTGAAACTCATTTTCATATGAATGGTTTCACACTAAGACTCGGTTTGACACAGAGGCAAAAGGTAAGTCAGAAATGGCCTATTTTGTTGATCACAGGTGGAAAATTTGGGTTGCATTAAAGAGAAAGAGGCAAGTCAGACATTGAGATGGTGACCTGCCCCTAATATAAAAGCAACCACTTGTCTGCAATCAGCTTACCAATCTTGGACAAATAAATTGTTCATTTCATCTCATGATCAGATGATTATTAACAATGTTGCAGCCTATTCAGCATCAGACCACATAACATGCAGCAGATGATCGTTAAAGTGCTCTTACTCTAGCATGGCAATGTGGGCTCTGAGAAAACTATCTCCTCACAAGCGATCCTGAGCCATGCAATGATCTGTGAAAGTCTCTGATCTTGTGTTTAATGTTATATGCCCACACTAAATTCCCAGATAATATCAGGCAAGGGAATTATCTATGTGGTAACAGTAAATTTCCAGTATTGTTTAAAATTAATCTACACCACACTCTGAAAAGAATTGATTGTGACTGATAAAGACACAGGAATGTTATATTTGGTATTCTGGTCGTTTCATGAGCTTAGCGGAAGTGCCTATAGCAGGCACTATATAAATCGATCAGCCGACTGATAATCTCTTCTTTATCTCATACACACTCCCCACAGAATATGGTTAAATGAATGAATGTGAATTGGCCAGTAAGGGTGGCTGCTGAAGCCAGAAATTGTTACAGTGTAAAACCATCAGTGCTTCTGTACCTCCTTACATTGGAGACAGTTTTTATGCGTGATCCTGCATGACTCACAAGCTCTGATCACTCACCTAAGTTGTAGGCTTCAGCTCTTGCCAGTTCATTCTGAGGATAATGAGCATTCATCTCATCGCCATCAAAATCAGCATTGTAAGACTTGCAGTTAGCATAGTGAAGGCGTATGGTCTTCTCCCCAGGAAGTACACGAGCCTTTGAGCAAACACACAAAATATTAATAAATCAAACAATTTCATCACCACCTATAACACCTCATAGCTAGAACCAAAGCTCAGACAAACCATTTCAAAATACCTAATTAATCATAAGTACATCCATGAAACAAATTTAGAAATTTACCTTGTGGGCCATCATACTCGGTCTATGCAGTGTTGGCTGTCGGTTTAGCAGCATTACATCACCATTCTGAAGGTGTCGATAGACCTGTTAGATGATTAGAACAAAAGCATAAATCATCTTCAGTTTGTACTAGAATTAACACAATGTTGTTTTGTTTTACATGGAAAGGTAATGGAGCAATTAAGCCTATCAATTTAGATATTTTCATTAATTCTTTCTGCCAATAATTAAAAATAATTGCTAGATATTATAGTTCAGATACTTGTACACATGTAAATTTGGGACTTCTGGGGTTAAATATCGACACAGTGACCATTACCTTTTTGCAAGGACTAACAGATGTTCTTATGTCAGTTGACGGCGTTAACAGACGTTTAGCAATAGCTTGTCTTTGATTGGGATCAGTTTTACTGAGTAGAGTTCGTTTACCATCTTCATGTTCCACCAGGGTAGCCCTGTCAAATGAAGAACCAAGACTTAGTTGTCACACAGTAACACTAGCTATCTGAACAGTAAATCAAAGGGCTCTGTGAGCCATGACTGAATTTTTTACCAAGTTTTGCATTTGATTTCCATAGTTTAGTTATATCAGCAGCAGGTGTTTTTAATATTTCTTTGATGCAATTAAAGCAGAAACGAGGAAACTTCCGTGAGAATTGAACGAAACATGTTCATTACAACATTGATCACGTTGTCTATCTTATTCATGTATGGTTTTTTGCAAATTGATGAGCAAGGTCGTCAGATTGGCAAAGTGGTATTATATCCAACCAGATTCTCTTTCCAGAGACTATGGTGTTTTTATCAGTAATATATCATGATAAGAAACTTACATAGGAATGATAAAGTTACTGACAGAGGTGTATTTAAAGCATGTATTCTCACCCAGGATGCTGAAGGGGTCCATTGATGACAGCTTGTCTTAGTTCCTTGACATTCCAGTGAGTAACAGGTTGTGGGTAAGTCAACTTCAATGCAAAAACCTAGCACAGAAAATGACGGAAATGAATACTTGTCAGTAACAGTTAGTTTACAATTAAAGAAGGGTGCTTTAAAATGTAAGACCAATAGAAACACTGCGAATAATAACATATACCAAGCAAAAAATAATTATTCTTACACGCAGAAATGTCCAAAATGAGTAAAGAATTGAATAAACGTTATATACTGAATATCATTTTGCACACAAATGTCCAGGATTGAGACAAAGAAACACCCGAGCCCCTGCCTGACAGGATTCAAACCCATGAACTCCCAAACACCAGAGCTACAGCGAGACTCCAGGTGAAAAGCAAGGCTATTGATGAGCTTCAAGTGACACATGCCCTGTATATTGCTAGGATCGGCAATGTCCAGGGGGTAAGTATGGTGAGAAATAAAAATGTTACATTTTGGTAATGAAATGAGAAATATGTAACTAATGTAATCATTATGTCATGAGTGTGGGAAAAGAAAAAATCTGAGTCCCATGAACCTTCCATGCACTATCTACAGAGATACTGATAATGTAAAGGATCATTGCAGAAAAACTGAGGAAGGTTATAGTAAGAAATATCATTACCTATTATTATCAATATACGCGGCCAAATTGAAAACCGCCCTCTTGAAAACACGCGCTTTGCGGGCCGCAAATGACTCCTAGCGGGCCGTTATTGCATTAACGGCCCTGCAGCTGATTGGTTCTCGGTTAATCATCCGATGAATATCAACCAATCAGGTTACGTTTAATGACGCGGGAAAACCATTCGGGTGCGAACAGCTTGCGTACAGTTTCTCGCTGAGCGAATAGTGTTCGGAAAGAAAAATCAAAGTCTATTTGTTATGAATGGGACAAAATGCAGCTAAAAAATTCGGATTTAGAAGCAAAAGCACAAGGCGAAGATACAAAGAGAGCAACTTCTTGTTGTCTTACGAGAAACGAAACACAACAAAGCATCGGTTCACTTCATTTTGTGTTTCTCGGGTCGAGCTAAACATTGCGGGGATTTTACGCCGAGGCTCAACTGGAAAATGTAAGTTCGTAAATTGTTATTATCCATTTATTTTCAGAGACACAGCAGCTCTTTTTAACTACACCGATACAATACATGGGCCTCAGTGTAGCATAGCACAAAATTTTCAACGCGAAGTACTTGTATTATTGAACATGTAAAGCTCATTAAATGTGTTAGTTTATATCTGGATGTTATTTGGCCTTGTATATTTATAATAATGATAATTAAATGACTTTTTTCGTGAATATTGTTTATTTGCTCCCTTGTAGTGTCATTTGCGACCCTTGCGCTTCGCGCTCGGGCCGCAAATGACACTACGCGGGCGCAAATAAACAATATTCCCTCAAAAAGTCATTTTATTGTCCTATTATAATTACCTCTGGAATTCCAATTTCATCTACACTCAGATATGGATCAGGTGAAATAACAGATCTGCACGCATAGTCCACTCTCTTACCCATCATGTGCTTTCTAAATAATCCTTCTTTTTTCTCAAGTATCTAAAACAAAAATTTATGACATGTTAGAGGGGTTCTGTAGTTCAGGAGTAGCTAATACATAATTCAGAATAGTAAAGCTATGGAACTCTTTAGACAAAACTATGTGAGAGTCCTGCAACTTTAAAGAAAACTCTGAAGACAAAGCTTCTCAGCGAGTTCTTAAATTAAATTTTTCTTATTTCTTTCATTTTTCGTTCTATCTTTTGTTAATATATAACTAGTATACCTTATACATAATATAATTACATAATATACAACTAGTGTATTTTGAATATACATATTTTACATTTTATTTTACTTCATATGTTATATTGTTCACTGAAAAACCTTTTAAGGAGTGTGCAATAAAATTTTATCTTATCTTATCTTATAATTATACAGCAACATTCAGTCTGTTTGCATATGCATTCATTTTATTCTTTAAACAATACCAAGTGCAATAAGGAGAATGTGTTTAAAATTTCACACAGGATCTCAAACAAGACACTCTGTACTTAGTCTAATGAATGTATTGTGCCATATAAAAATGAGTAGTACACTGGATATCTAAATATTAACTAATAATGTACATGTGGACAATGACAAGTGGCAATGGGCTGCACTCAATAAAATTACAGACTGTTATTTATTTTGCCCTGTAATTAACTCTGAATTTACTTGATTCCATTTCGTGGCTACAAAATGTTTTATGTGTGTTTTTGTTTGACTGTGCAGAAACAACACCTGTGTATATGGTCAGATGGATGGACAGAGAGACGGACAATCAAATGACAACCAAACTTACTCAAGGGGTTTACCAGATTTTCTCAGGTATAGGCCAGGGCACTACTTATGTGTGCCTTCGGCTTGCACAGAAGCTCCACTTTTAACAAATAGGAAGCAGTATGTTGCTTACCTGCCTGATTCCTGCAAACTTAGCAGTCGATACTTTATCCAAGTCACTATCAATATAGCAGTTGACATCTGATTGTAATTTGAGCCATGCATTATGAAGTTTTTCTGCGGCAGTTTTACCAGGCACTGTTGCTGGAGCATTCTTACCCTTGGAGTTGAGAACAAAACAGAAATTACATTTAAAAAAAAAGGAATCTGCCCTTTAAAAAATGTTTTGTACTGAAGTCAAACTGCCATAAGTGGACACCTTTAGCGCCTTAAAAAGTGCTTACTTAGGGAAGGTACAGTGTATCTACTTATCGCATGAAAAATGCAGTTTGTGTGTGGATGGAACCGTGACCAAGGGCGCTTACCATTAGTCAGACCTGGCTGGTCAGACCAGTATATTCGAGAACGGGATTCCATTGTTAGTCAGGTTTGTCCTGTCAAATCAGTGGATTTGTGGGAAAATCTTATGAAAAAGGCCCATTTAACATTCCAAACCACCAGACCGGCCGGCCAGTTGACAAATGGTAGGCACCCTAAGTGTCTACTCAGAAGAGGTGTTTTTTTTTTGTATTTAAAGACTTTATTTAAACACAAAAAGATAGTTACATGAGCAGAACATAAAAAAAATTTACAAAAAAGATCATATTTTTAAAAAGAAAACGGTCTTAACTTACAAACTGATGACATAAAGCGAAATATGAATACAAGTAAACACAAATTAAATAACAGTCAATAAATGAACTAAAAAGAACATAAGTCAAGAAATGAGTAACAAGGCTATAAATATATTTTCGATTTAAAAGGTAGTGAGTTTCAAGGGACAGAGATAGAAAGGTAGACTACATGTATCCTATAATTTTGCTCCATTTTGCAAGGTGCACAAGCAACTTATTTTTGTTTGCAGAAAAAAAAAAGAGGCTCAGGTGTTTGTTGGCATATAGGTTTGGCTGTGGATTTTAGAAAAAATTTAGTATGAACTAAGTGTGTGCTGACACATCTTGAAAAAGCTGAGGAATTTATAAGAAATACTTTAACATACAAAAGCCCTCTTTTTCTTTTCTGGCTGCGTATTTTGGGCTTCAGTTGCTGGTTTGTTCAAGTCTTGAAGACAGCTCCTAACCAGCACACAGTCTTTTATGATCTTGTTCAGGTTGCCTGTCTGTGGATTCTCAAACTGCTTGTCCCCAAGGAATGACACCTGCATTTTAAAGATTTCTTTAAAACTTTGTCAAGTAATAACAATTAAAAAATCATAAATGTACTTCCTTGAACAGATTTAATAATATTGAGCCCTTTAGAGATATTGACCACTAGTGCATATCAAAACAATGACCATGGTAGCTATCAATAAGAAAGCTAGTGGTGCCACTTTTGAACTATCCCTGATAAACTGATCACCAATGCGGATCATCTGGCTTTGGCAATTAGGTAGCTGACAGCATAAACAAAAGATACAGTCAATAGCTCTGCTTATGCCTTATATATCTTAAGTTGGTACATCTATGTTTTTAGCCATCCCCTGGCTGTGTAAAGCAACCAAACAAAATGTATTCTGCATTTCATGGAGGACGTGATTCATATAATAGAGCATATTCACTCACATGACCAGCAGCCATATTGGTTTACCTAAACAAAAGACGATTATTTTTTTAATAAAAATAGATTTTAATTCCTGGTAGGATGGCTTGATACACCAATATGGCTGTCGTGAATACGTTCCATAGAGGAAATTCAAGTTTTTGTAAAGGATTAAAAGCTGACTGTACTGTTCAACTGGAGTATAATTATGTTTGACACCAGTAGAGAAATTAAATCTGTCTAGAGTATCATGGGAGTCTTAAGGGAGCACTACAAATCAAAATCAAATAAAAACAACATCAATTAATATACTTTAAACTTGAATGAACTAATTCAAACTGTTTTTCTGTGGTTATAAAAGTATTAACTTCAGATTCAGCTTAACCTAGGTTGAAAACAGATTCATCCTGAAAACAATAGATCATGTGACCAGCAACATTACACATTAGGTCATTGTAGGTTGTTTCAGTGCTCAATGTAGATCATTGATACAGTACAGGTGTACGAATACAAATACTGAACTGTTATTGACTGTTAATTTTAACTAACTTATAAGTAACTGTTACTTACTGGTCTAAACCTTGAAGGAGGAACTGGAAAGATCTCTATAAAGAATATATCTGCAGAACAACACCTCCGTTTTGCAGTTGGAGATGAATAAGCTCCAAAAAGAATGTTTAGAAAGTCACCATATCTTTCCCAGACTTTACAAATTTGTTTTTGGACCTCAAGTGGAGTCAAAAAAGTCTGTTGCATAAGTTTCTTCACTTCATTATCAGTCCCTGTTGTCACAGAAGTGTCTCTAGTACTTGATGCTCCATTCTCTAAAAATGTAACATAGAAATTCCATTTTATTTGTGTATTAGTATTTTATGTACTATGTGTAGCTACTTCTCTTATATACTCTTACTTCTTTCCTTCTCCATTTCCTTCTCTATTATAAACTGTAACAGACAGTTGTAATTTAACATGAAGTGAAGTCAAAAAAGATTTAATATATATTTAACATTACTAGAATTAAACTGTAAATACATGCACACGCACAACTCAGTCTGCATACGAGCCTAGTGGCCCATCAGGCCGGAGCTTATCCCGGTTTCCGTAGCATGAAGCGACTTGGAGTATTTCTACTCCCCCCTGGATGGGATGCTAGTCCATCGCAGGGTTACCCCCAGCAGTAAATTCGCCGGTACCCATTTATACACCTGGGTGGAGAGAGGCACTATGAGAGTAAAGTATCTTGCCCAAGAACACAACGCAGTGCCCCAGCCAGGGCTCGAACCCGGACCACCTGATCCGGAGTCCAGCGCACTAACCATTAGGCCACCGCGCCTCCCACCACGCACAACTCAGGTACAGTACAAAAAAACAAAGAAAGTTAATATTTGCAGAGTGCTTTCATAGGTTCACTGCTTTGTTACAAGTGAAAAATAGAACCCCTGGCACCCCTGGGTCGGTTTTGGCTCAACATTCCTCAAACCAGTTGGATTTTAGGGCCTGTTTCATGGCAGGACGGTATCCCACCTAGCTAGGCTGCCTGCATGAGCTACCCTGGGCATGCAAACGTTTCGTACATTTCCATACAAAACCCCACTGAAGTGTTTACATGGTAGACTGGGGTGCTAACCAAGGCACCCTGACTGCTTGCCTAGACACCCTTCTAGGTGGGCTATCATTTTGCATGTAAATAGTTATGCCAGGGCTAGCTTGGCTACCCTGTATAAGTCTTCACATGTTGTGTTAACTTAAATGTTAAATAGCACAAAAATTAAATGTATAAATGCTGAAATTAGTGCATTAAACCAAAACTTATTTTATCTGTCACTGCAACATGCTTCAATGACACTGTCTCAATTCAGGTAGAAGAGCTGTGAATTACGCATGTAAAGGAAGGATATGTTTCAGCCCTTCTAGCTAAGGCACCCTTCCTCTTTGTGAATGGGCCCTTATTCTCTTTTGCCTGATATTCATGACAGTATCATAGTCTGAATTAAAGGTAAATAAAAATCAAACTAGTTTAAAAAACTTCAAATCCTCCCCCCCCACCCCCCCCCCCCCAAAAAAAAATCAAAACCATAGATAACTTTCTTTCCACACAGACCCAAGCTCAAATTAATTAATTCTTCTTCAGCTTGCTGCTTGCTAAACATTCTATTGATGCTGGCCAATGTGAATTAATTCTTACCTGCAAGTGTGTCTGTTTGATTATTGTCGCCATGAGTATCCTCTGTGTCATTTGTTACAGGAGCTGAATGTTTTTTCAAGTGAGCCTTGATGGCTTGTGTCCTTACCCATTTATTAGCCTCTCGAGCTGACAACGCCTTCAAAAACACACGACTGTTGTATTCACTCCTTACATCCCGAGATGGTGCTTTACAACCAGGGCAATAACGTCTCTTGTTAGCCATGTGGGTCTGCATAAATTCTTTAATTATCCGATGCCTATAGTCTGTGACGTTTTTAGCCACTGATTTGCACCTTGTCTCTTTCTTGTCAATGCCATTCAAGACCTTTTTGACATATTTATCTAGAGCTGCAATGCATGCAATTTCCCGAACATTGTCAGCAGACTCGCTGCCATTCAATGCAGTGAAAGCAATCTGTTGAAGTTCATCAGCAGCCACAATTAAACCATAATCCAACACCTTCATCTGGCTACAAGATAAAATAAGTAAGTTCCCAACTTCAGATTATGTAACATTCTTTAACAGACACTCAACAATCACAGAACTGCTGGATGAAATAAACTGCTGTTATTGGTAACAGTTTTTTTTTTCAGTTTAATTTGAAGGTATCTTCTACTTGTTATGTATTAGAACCTCTGGTAATGGACAGCTCTGTCTCACAGGCAGAAATTAAACCTCCTCTAAGAAGACACTTTGCAGGGCCTTCAATTCAAGAAGCAACTTTCCAGCCATGTTACTGATAATAATTATTAATAATAATATTCTTTTTTCTAATGTTGCTTTGTGTTTCTTATGTTACAATCTACAGTTCAAATTGCTCAGTTTTACCATTACATATATAAGTACTACATGTACAGTACTGTACATGTCCGCTGTTGCTAGATTTTCTCTTGGAGGTAAGCTGTAAAAATCAAGTGACTTTTCGCTTTGTAGCTCTTTTTGCATAATTTTTTTGCTATATTTCTCATTTAATTATCAGGAAAATTTTTCATCTTAATTTTCATGCTTTCTACCTACGTCTGTGGTGTCAAAGCTGTTGTTGCATGATGTCAATCATCCAATAATTATTACGTCAATTGTCAAATAAGAGAAGCTTCCAAATTTGGTCAGTACTAGCTGGAATTGGCCATGCTCTAAACGAGCAGGGGACTGGGTACGAACATATTTTTTCTTGGTACGAACATTCAATATCAATTGAATTGAAAATGGGGCACGTCATCTGAAAGAGCATCCAAAAATTAGTAAATTCACCAAATTTGATGGTTATTGGTTTAAACGCAAAGGCATGGCACACTTTTAAAATAAGAGAGCTTAGTATGAATTGGAGGACGCCTGTCCCTCCAATCCATACTAAGTGTACCATGCCTTTGGGTTTAAACCAATAACCGTCAAATTTGGTGAATCTACTAATTTTTGGATGCTCTTTCAGTTGACATGCCCCATTTTTCAATTCAATCGATATTGAATGTTTGTACCGAAGAGAAAATATGTTTGTACCCAGTCCCCTGCTCGTTTAGAACATGGCTAATTAGCCGGGGATTGAAAGTCGATCAGAAACGTAGAAAACAAGTATTCCCAAATTAATAATTTCTCAGCGGGGAATATTGGCTTACAACGCCATACAATGATTCATTTTGACCCGATTAATTCTGTTAACAAATGCTTCTTCTGTGTGACTAAAAATAACTGTGAACGATTTTGGAATGAGTTTATTTGCGGCCCTTGTATTTATTACATATTTATCATACAGGGACAAGTCAATAAAGAAGCATTACTTACCATACAAAGACATGCTTAACAGTGCTGGAAAATAAAAGGTCACCGCACTTGAAACAAGACGACCGTAAAATTTTCAGCAATTCCTTGAAAAACAGTGGATGATATACAGGTAAAGGAAGTTCCAAATGACCAAAATGTCCTGGGCAGTAAATATAGTTCTGGGCACAAGTTCCACACAGGTCGTCTTTGTCGGTTGGACCAAGAGCCGGATCATAAAGACCTCCGAAGTTTGGATGCAACAACGCATCGAATGTTTCTGGATTCGATAACTTTTTAACGCTGAGCTTTTTAGTCTCTTCAGGCGTGTACAAAGCAAGTCTTACTCCTTCTAAATAATGGAAAGGAACGGCAGTTAAACCAAACATTTTTTACAGGATAGATGAAGTGATTCACGGACAACAACCCAAACTGCACTCCACCGCCATTTTGCCCTGTTTTTGATCTTCCACATGCTATTGAAATGGGGTTACGTGACGTGCTTTGTGAAAGCGTCAAAATCCGCTGTGTTTTGTACCGTTGACGCATAAATAGCTAAAAATGGCGGGAGCGAGTGGCAAAGTGTTTATCAGTAGAGCTCGTGAACTTGTGTGTTTTCGGTAGGTTTACAATTCATTGGTTTGTATCTTAATAACAAGAACCTCAAAACTTTAAAATGGTTCTATTTAGTTTGAATCAAATGCTCTACCGATTATCAAGGTCATACGTGGAGCTTGCGCGCGCTTATTTGATCTTCTCCGATCTTCTCGGTCAGTCACAAGTTGCCATAAATCACTGGCCAGAAAATAGGTCAAACATTAAGTGTACTATTAGCGTGTCGCATATTCTATCCGTGTTAAACTTACGAAAGATTATTGGTGAGAGACCCATGCATACCGTAAAAGCAGTGAATTGTAGCAATCATGGCATTCCTGGGGCATGTGCGACCCCTCTCCCACCCCCCCCCCCCCCCCCCCACCCTCCTCACAGATATCCAGGACTCTCATGGTGGGAGGGATCGGAGTTGAGGTAATTTACCAAAATTCAAGCTGAAGTAAGCTTTTCTTTTCAACTAGACCGCTGATGGGGTTTTTGCCAGAAATGACGCCAATTTTCCTCTCCAATATTTTCTTGTGAAATGTTCCCTTCTTTTGAACCATAAATGCCTGCAATGGCATTGAGCTACCTGATGTAGTGCAGGTCCCTTCCTGTACCATAAATTCTTGATATCTTCATATTGTAGCCTTTCCCGCTTAGTACAGTCATGTTGTTGATATCTTAGAATAAATAGTCTTCCCTTTATGCATTAGTACGCCTAGTACGGCAGTGTTCTTGATATCTTCATACTGTAGTCTTTCCTTTACCTGTTAGTACGTCTAGTACGCCTGGTACGGCTGTGTTTTTGATATCTTAGTATTGTAACCTTCCATTTAACTCATTAGTATGCGATAGTGTGCCTAGTTTGGCAGTGTTCTAGGACGCTTAGTAGGCCCTTAAGGTTAGGGTAAGGGTTGGGTGAGGGTTAGCATTGTAATCTGGAAATAGAACGTTGAAATGACGGTGAAGCAAATTAGCAGTTTAAAGGTGGAAAAGTGAAAAAGACTTTAGTACGCTTATCAGGCGTTAGGGAAAAAAGTGAAAAATTGTTCCTGTTCTGTGCACCATATATAAACCTAACCAGATTGTGTGGTATGCTTTATTGGGAATGTTTATTCTTGATGCTTTGGTACAGAGCTTTTTCACAAGTTCAAAAACTTAAACATTAATTAAAGCATTCTAGAAAATTATTAAAAGTTGAATTCTTTTCTTATTTCCAGAACAAAACTTTTCAGGAACATCAACAAGTTGATGGCAACAAGCTCAAGTGCCTTATCAGAGAAAAATCTTAAAATGCCGGGTCTGTCAAAACAGTACTTGTTTATCAAAAACAAATATCCAGACTTTATTGTACTCTTCCAAGTTGGCGACTTTTATGAAATTTACAGTAATGATGCTGTGAAAGTTGCTGAGAAAACATCTCTACGAATCTCAAAAAATCCTAATGTGAACAAATTGATGGCTGGGTTCCCTGTGAGGTCTTTGGATAGCTGGCTGACAACGCTTGTTCAACAAGGATTTCAGCTAGCAATTTGTCCACAGTTCCCTAGCAAGTGAGTATTAATAATTAATTATTGCACTGTATGGAAAATGGGTGCCTGGGATGTCTGTTGGCCTCCAACCTGCCCCTAGACTGGAGAGTAAATTGCTCCAATGGCTGGCACTCCCTGCTACTGCAACAGAAAGGTGAGGTATTTAAAAAAGAACCAAAACCCACAAATAACCAGCCACACCACACTATATGCACAACATTTTTTGTTTCGCACTTTTAAATTGCTTTCAAATTTCTTTTCTCTTGGTATGAGGACTCCAGCCAAATCCAGATTACTCCATCGTGAAGTTGTACGGCTTGTTACACCAGGTACATTGCTTGAACCATTAAAACCTGATGCAAACTACCTGATGAGCATTGCTCAGGGACCAGACTCAGCTCTTGGACTTGCCTGGCTTGATCTGTCAACTGGTGAATTCTATCTTGGTGTGTCTTCTGTCCAGAACTTAGAGGAAGACTTGTCAAGAGTTAACCCTGCAGAGGTGGGCATGGCACCATTTATTCACACACATTACAGTTTTGTTCGTCTAGAGATTTCATAAATACATGTTACATGTCCATGAGGGTATATAAAATATAAAGTAATATTTAACTACCAACCTCTAATTGGATAGGAAACTAGGATCATGATCATCTTGTCCAATACATCAGTCGATATATTGACCAATAATCGGGCAACACTAATGGCCAATAATGTGACAAACGATATATTGACCCGATATTGATGAGACTACCATTAGTAAACATGATAGCCATAGGCCTACAGTCAGGCAACACTCAGCCAATAGTCAACCGACACCTGGCCAATAATTGCCGTATTAGGTTTCAACTAACTATTGACGAACTATTGACAGAGTGTTGACTGACTGTCAGCTGACTATCAAGACTATAGACCTAAGACCTATAGTTGGCAAATAGTCATTCCACTAATAGTTTACCAATACTTGGCTCGTAATTGACTGATATATTGACCAACTATCAACCAACTATTGGTCGACGTATTGAATGATACATCAACCCCACATCAAACGAGACTACAATCACATCTATAGTGTAACTAATACAGGTGATAATCACTTGATCAAAGTTCTTGATCAAAACTGCCTTCTTTTCTCAATCTAAATGTGATTAACACCATTTTCAAACTCCTTGAATGATTGAAGACCTTAATAAATTCTAGTTGTTAACATAAGCATACACACTAGTCTAATATATTAATCTGGTCATTGGGATGGCACCAGTCTGGAAACCAGGCAACCTTTATATGATTTCGTTATTCAAAATCAGGCTAGCTTGCAACACTTTGTAGCACCTCCCCACCTAATTTAACGAAAATAGAGGTAAGCTTAAAAAAATCAAATTGTGATTTTTACTATTCTTACTAAAACAGATATTGATGGCTGAGGAACATCTGGAAGATTCCCAGGTCCAACACAATCATAAAACAGGGATTACCATAAAAAACTCACCACTAGAGCATGTAAAAGATTATCACCTCACCCTTGTTCCTTCTGATTGGTTCAATATGGATTCATCCTGTGAAGCAAGCACTGTTCCAGAAATCTTTAACTCTTTGCAGATCTCATCAGAGTTTTCATCCTTAGAAATGGAAGCTGGAGCTGCTCTCCTTAAGTTTGTATCATACACACAAAGAGATGTAGCTCCTCTGGTAAGTCAGCCTTCCAAGTTCTCACATCAAACACACATGGCAATAGATTCAAATACAAGACGAGCACTGGAACTGACAAAGCCCTTGATGGGAACAGACAAGAAAGCGACTCTTTTTGGAGTCATGAATGACACAGCCACTGCATCAGGACAAAGGTTGCTTCACTCCCGTCTGTGTGCGCCATCAACTGAGGTTGATGTTATTCAAAAGAGATTGGACGCTGTTGATTTTTTTTGTATGAACAGGCATCTTGCTGAGGAATTGCAGAAGGCCTTAAGAGTCTGCCCAGATATAGAGCGTAAAATGCAAAGGGTAAGAGGATTGTAATTTGTCAAGATGTTATAAGGGGGATTGCATGTTTGTCTACGGTAAGCGACAAAAGTGTTCTTTGCTTGGGTACCTTGGACACATCTTACCCCTCACCACTTCGATATTACCCCCTTGTCCCCGAAACAATGTTGGATTTGCTCTCTGCAAGACTTGCCTTGCTCCTGTACAACATTGAAAAAGGGGAGAGGGGGTGGTTCACAATCTACACCGGAGTTAAAGTGGAATAATGGAAATATCAGAATTGGCACACATTTTTAACGAACTATCTCAGCTACTTTTGTCGCTCATTGTAGCAACCACCACAACTTGCTAAGAAAATGTCTTATAAGTGGTTAAATTTTCCAATTGAATGAAAAGAGTAGAGTTTGCTTTCCTCACACACCATTAGAGCGCAGTAGTGCAGCTTGCACTCACAACCTTGTAATTCTACTTGTCCTCCAGTCCTCCGAGTGTAGCAGTTGCTATTGTTTTGGGGAGCTAGGTGCATTGTTCTAATGTTCTGTCAAAGGCTAGCAAGACATTCATGTGAAATCTTGCGAGGCCTGCATCTGGACCCCTAGAGCCTGGATGTAGTGTAAGAAGGAGTAAAAGTCATATTTTTCAACAAAATGAACTTTAGAAATGAGTTGAAATCAGGGTCTACTCTTATCTTGCAGCTGCTTGTGAGGTTATTATTTGGCCGATAAAACAAAAGACAAGACAAATGACACCAGTAACATTCTGTGAGATAAGGCTTGTCCCAGAATTCTTGTTGCATCTAAAACAGCAAGTGATTTTTGTTCCCATGGCCCTGGTTTACCTCCCTGTCATTTGACACATAACTTTTCTGTTTTGAAGGTTGCTACTGGGTCTGCTAACCTGAGTGATCTCCGCTCCATACACAGTGCAATAGTCCTGTACAAGAATGCTATTTCCCTTCTTTATGACACATACTTTAATGGTGACCTACATGTTATTGAGGGGTTGTTAATGAAGGACTTCAGCTTGTTAGAAGGTTTGTGCAAAGAGCTCAGCACTGCAGTTGGTGAGCTTATGTCAGATTACAGTGTCATGGAGGGTTACTCAAACATAGCTGATGAGCTCAAGGAGAAACTTGACGACAACACAAGAGAAGTTGATAAATTGAGAGATCTTTACAGGTACTTGTTTGGAATGTATGTATTTTCTTTTTTCAGAACAAGTCATTGGAGCCCAATCTCTCAATCCACCACTATCATCCCCGTCACTTGAAATCCTGAGTACCCCTCCTCCCCCCGGGGAAGTTTTAGGTCAACTTTTCTTTTTGTACAAAAGTCCAGTATATTAAAATCAGTTTGCAGAATTCACACATAGTGACACCTATCTAGAATCGCTGATTTTTTCCCCAAAGTAATCATTCATCATTAACTGCTAAACTCAAGACCTGTGTGTGAAGCAATAAAAATGATTTGGAACATGACTTCATAACATAACTACATGTGGATTTAAAAATGTAAGTTTCACTTTTGACTTTTAAGTTAAACTTTAATTTCATTGTTGGTTACAGAGAGAGTCTGAAAATTCCCCGTCTTGTAATCAACAACCACAAGTCCTTCATAAGAGTTGTGGAAATCCCTGCAGGAAAAATAGCACTTTTAGAAGGAAACAAGGATTTTGTTCAGGTGGAAAGTACTTCAGGCAAAGTTCGTTACAGTACTTTGAAACTACAAGAACTAAATGCCAAATTAAAAGCTCTGCAAGAGGAAAATGAACAAGTTCAAAGAGCTCTGTCAGAAGACCTTTGTAATCAGGTACAAATAATATTAACAACAAGTATTGTTGGACAATCACCCCAAATCCTGTCAATCCTTATAATGTGGTTGCTTATGGGAGGTGGTCATGTCCACAGGGTTTTTTCTTCTCCAGGGACTTGTAATCAATTTTTAGGTCATAGCCTGTAGTCATTTCAGAAGCTTCATCCTTGCACAAATAATCTGTATTAATCCCCTGGGGGCTTAGTTCTATTTAAGACCTTTTGCAGGGGAGGAGGAGGGTGGGGGCTTAATACAGGGGAGGGGCTTATTAGAGATTGGGAACTTATCTCAAATCAAAGATCAATATTAGTCGGGGTACATATCAAAGAAATATAGTGGACCTTTTAAAGTTTTAGTGCTGTTTAGTAACACGTTTTCACAAAATAGCCACAACAATATGTAAATGTGGTCGATGAATACATATTAAAGTTGGCTTCAGTTATTTCCTTGTTCATAAATTAATTGTTATGATTTACAATTTAAGGAGAAAGGGAGGGGCTTATTTAGAAACATGGGAGGTTGCCAACTGTTTTACTGATATATTTTATGTCCAACAAGATGTTTACATTTAAAGAAACACAAAGAACATGGTTTCAACCATAGTTAATAGAGGGAAATGGTTAGTAAACCTGGCAAACATCAAAGAAGCAAACAAAGGGCCCAAGTTTTATGGCCAAGATTTATGTCCACGACCCTGCACATCTTTTGTGTTGCGCTCACACACTATGCACAAAGTACATAATTACAAATGTTTCTATTGGTTAGTTGCATGAACATGCATAACCACCTATTTTATTTTGTCAGGTTTTGTGTGCAGTCAACCCCCAAAATAGCAAACAATAACATACAACAACTGAAAGAACTTTGTTGGGCTTCATAACCATTTCTCTCTGTTAACTATGTTTCAACTAAACATTTTCACAAAAGAGTGATATTCGGAAGCTACATGTACAGCAGCACAATATCCCCTTAATTAATCATTTGCTTTTTTCTTTTAGCCTGCCAGCTTCACAATCTACAGATATTGTGAAAAAGAAATTAGTTGTTAATCACTCTAACTCATATTTGACTTATTCATAATAGGTAACATCCCATGCAGAGAGTCTGAAGCAGATGGCTGTTTCATTAGCTGAATTAGATGTGTCTTCATCTCTAGCACTGCTGGCCTTACAAAGAGGTTATGTCAAACCCGTTGTAGGAAATCAAAATGAATTTGTGGTGAAAGGCGGCCGCCATCCTGTGGTAGACATGCTTCAGCCTAACAGCTTTGTTTGTAATGACTGTGATCTTGGAGAAAAGAACCTGTGGATTGTTACTGGTCCAAACATGGGTGGTAAGTGTTCTACATAAAATATGTAGTAAACAGGAGGGTTCCCTTGATAAAGGTGTCTAAAACAGACTTTTTTATAAGCAAGAGCCATCTGAAAATATTGATAAATCCCAGTCTTATGTAAGAGTGTTATCTTCAGGTTGAGACAGAGTGTTATCTTTCTGATCTTTGGGTTGAAAACAAGTTTAACCTGAAAACCAGTTTGACCCAAAACATGTACACCTATTAAAATCATGAGAGATGTTATGTACAAGGAATCCTGACAGAGATCATACTCATCAGTGACCTTTTCCACACCAGTCGGAACCACAGAAGTACAGGGAGACGAGCTAGGCTGTTTTTTTTTACTTATTTTACATGATGAAATATGACATGCGTCCTGCATACTGCTGGGATCAACTATGTTGAAAGTGTCCTGTGTGGAGATTTAAAGTGGAATTTTAAAGTGTATATGACTGCTGGATTTCGAATTTTTCTGGTTTTCTGGCAACACAACTTAGTAGTTCAGTTTTAGTAGTTTAGTTCAGTTTGTTTGTTTCTTTTGAGCACGTTCTGGTTTTGACGTCACAGCTCATCTAGTCCCAGGTCCTTTCCTCGCATGGTTTTTGACCTAACCAGAAGTATAATTTCACGTGCTAGGACTGCTAAAATGCGGTGAATACAAAGACTGAAATTTTTTTTTCTGATGTTCAGATCAGCATCCCACGTAGATTCGATAGACAAAGTTAAAAAAATCTGTCATATACACTTTAAGCTCAGTAAATGCAAGTGACAAGTGAATTTACATCTCTCTAATTATCATCTTTCTTTCTCTATCCTAAATTTTTGTTTGCCTATTACCAGCCATAGTTCTATAAAGGTAGTTTCTAATAAACAAATAGACTTTCACGCTCTTAGCTGAATAAATTACTGTCGTTATAAGTGCTCTTTTTTTAATTCCATAGGCAAGAGTACATTTCTTCGTCAAAATGCTTTGATAGCCATTCTCGCACAGGCCGGGTCATTTGTTCCAGCACAAAGTGCAACCATAGGTAACTAAAGTAAACATGGCATTATTTTCTTAATTTCCATGTTGGTGTTGGTGTTTTTTATGGCCTTTAAACTTGTAACTGGTGAGTCCAGCTAAGATGATTATTGATATAAACTTTGAATGCTGATTTAACCGACATTTTAACCTTTTGAAATCTTTCCAATTCTCAGGAGCACCCAATGTTGATCCTCTGTTCTCCCATTCCTTTAGCACCTTGTAAAAGTTTTGTAATATTGTCACTCGACCCTTACCGTATATAACTCCTAAATGTTGTTGTTAGATGCGCGAAGGAATTTTTGCCCTGACTAAAATGTATTTCAGAGACAATTGGAGGTTCAGAAAATGTTTGAGCGAGTTTGTTGTTCTCAGTTGTGAGATGTCAGCGTAACATGAGAATCTTTTAAAGATTCGGAGTATATGTATGCCGACTCTTGCTTAAAGGCGATAGGTTGCAAAAGCGAATCAACAAAATTACAGAAATTCGTTCTGTTGGGTCACTGCTACCAGAAACTATAGATCTGCCGACCGGAGTGGGTTTATGTATTTTGGTCAGCGTGTAAAACTCTGGTAAATTTATTTTGCGAGCAAAGCTGTTTCTTGGTCAGTAAAGTCTTTGTTGGACATGTTTTAAATGAACTTTTCATTATGTGTCCTAAGTTTGTTTTTGTACTGATTCTTATTTGCGTTACATTTTCGGGATCGCTTTTGACTAATCGCCTGGGATCGCGCGGGTCCGCGCGGCAAGAGTCAGTAAACCACACATTTAGATAAATTGCAACTCTTTCTGTTTTATTTCACGTTTGGAAAAATGCAATTACAAGAGTTGGGAGTTCACTGACCTTGGCTTTCAAAACTGAGATTTAAATCTCATGTCTGCGAGTATGGCAGCGACTAGATTGTCGTTTAAATTGGCCATGGAGTTCTTAAGAGAACTGTATTTTGTAAGTTAGCAAGACCGGTTTCGGGAACGAATTAAGTCGTTTCCTTCGTCAGTTGCTTCAGTTCTGTGCTCAAATGGCTGTGAGCAGGCTTTAACCTGAATCTCGCAGAGGCACTCTTTTTTATAGCCCAAGGATATTCAGTTGTGTAAACTAACGCAGTTATGTCATTTCGGATATTTCAGCTGAATAAGTGAAACAGATATAATTTTCCAGTAGGGAAACAAATCTTGTTATTTGAATTTGCGAGATTTTGCAAGCCTTTCCAAAAATTGTATCTGGATTTTCCGTGACAAAACAACATTTTTACTTCTCCCACAACAACAGGCATTATATTTCCCATATCGATTAAGTTTGACAGGACACTTCACAAAGAAAATCTGAGGGGATAACAAGCAATTCACCAAAATGATCTGTTGGGTTCCTCTGAATTGGTGCTCCGCACACTGAGTTTGTGAAGCAACTGAGTTTGAAAGAAAATGAACGCTGGCGTTAACAGCGAGGCTTCTTTAATCGCAAACCGTTCTTTTGGGCTAAAAAGTACCTGTGAAATGTGTGGGGCAGCCAACGTACAAGAACTCACCCTCAGACTATTTTTCATATCAAAACATTCTGGGTGGGGGGGGGGATGGTAACAAAGTAAGCAACCATTAGCAGACTCGTAATCTGATTGGCTTTAAGTGCCCTTTTATTATAAACAACCCTTTAGAAGAAAAATAAATAGCCTTTTACAAATATACTTCTTAAAAGCAGGTGTAAGGTTATGTGAATCATGGGACTGTTTTGGTACACTTTCCAGGGGTTGTTGATCGAGTATTTGCACGGATTGGGGCCAGCGATAATCTTGTACAGCATCAGTCAACCTTTATGTCAGAGATGTTGGAAACAGCTTTCATCTTAGCACAAGCCACTGACAAGTCTTTTGTTGTTGTGGACGAAGTAGGTACGAACTCAACATATTATGGTGAATTATAGAGCTGTCTGTTTCTATGCTGTGGTTCAATTTGATCCTTGGTTCAAATTTTCTTTTCTTTTGTTTTTGGGTTTAAACAAAGGAAAATAAAATTTGAACCAAGGATTAAATTGAGCCACAAAAACTGTGGTCAACTATCAAGAACTATACTTTGCACTACTCAACAATTATTCTGCAAGTATATATATCTTATTAGACATTTTAGTGTGTAGTATCGCTGTATATTTTTTTACGAGTCATGCAGTATTTTGGCGAGCCCGAAGGGCGAGTCAAAATACAAATGAGTAAAAATTTACAGCGATACTACATACTAAAATGTCTAATAAGAGATTTATTATCCAACGTTTTCTTTTCCCCAAAATTCTGACTTGCCAAGGTTTTTAATCTTTTGCCCCATCGGGGGAATGAGACGAGTCTAAATATAGTGTGATATTTGTACTCATTTCGCGCTTTATTTGTATTCTACGAAGCAGTGTTGGATAATAACATCTGATACTTAGCCGACAAGGCCGTAGGCTGAGTTGACTAAAAACAGACAATATTCAGCAAGATTGAGCAGAATTATTTTATTGTATAACAAATTATCCATTATTTTGTCAAGCACTGCTGCACTTTGTTCGTTCTTGATGCAACTAAATGTTACACTCTACTCAATCTCGCACAGGAACTACTACAAAACTACAATGACAACACGTCTTCTCATCGATCCTTGCTTCGTTTTTATGTTCGCCCACGTGTGGGATTTTCCGATCCCATAATAATATGTAACATGGGGCTGGGCCCAGTCCCTCACGTTCTACTTGTAACACACTCCCCTCCAACAGAAATGTCGTCCCGACATTACAGGAAATACAAAACCAAAAAGAACAATGGTTAGGAGGGAGCGTCAGTTCTCATCATGTTTCAAACTGAATACTTATTGTGGCAGTTCCATTATCTGCAGGTTTTGTCTTGAACAGTTTGTAACTAGAGGGAAAATCCAACACAAATTTCGCTTATGAGTTAAATCACAGAAGGCGAGCAACAGGTCTGCTTGTCCATGGTTAATACTCGGAGTAATCAGTTGTGACTTCAGGAGTGTTCATTACTGGTTTGTCCATATGGGCTGTGGTATATACTGCAGCTGTGGAATGAATGGGATGTGCGGGGTGCAGTGAACACACCGGCAGTGAGGTACAAGCCAGTTGGCCATGACTTGGTAGGGAAGTATCACCTGAGGGCATTGAATTGAGTTTACTACTGGGTTTAAACGGTGGTACTCGGGTACCCCCATCTGATTGTAAGTCAGAATCTGAGGGGGTCGTCTCTCCCTTCTAGGTCGCGTAGCTCCCTCTAGGTGTTCCTCTGAATCTGAATTGTCACTTTCCTCGGGGGCCATATCAGTCACATCTAGAACGGATGAGTTTGGCACTGATGAGTCACCAGTGTCCACTTGTGGGTCAGGTTGGTCCCTGGTATCTGACATATTGTCACACTCTTCATTATCACAGTGGTCCTGTGGGTCCATAGGAGGGGTGTCTACTTCCGCCGGAAAGGCTATTTCATGGGTGACTGGAGAGGACAGTGTGTTCATCTCATACTCATCATCGGAACTCTCTCCAATGTCTTCAGGCTGAGGTGGCACTCTAGGTCTTGGTTGGGTGGTCTTGGATGATGCTCTCATTGGTTTAGGCAGTGGTAAAGCATCACAAGGAAGTAGCAAGTTACGGTGTAACACCCGTTGTTTCCCACGGCCAAGTTCTGACTTTACTCGATAGACTGGACTATCAGATATGCGTTCCTCAACTACATAAATTTGCTCTTCCCAGTGTGAACGGAGCTTTCCAGGTCCTCCCCTTTCTGAAAGGTTTCTAACAAGTACACGGTCGCCGGGGAGTAAGACTGCTGCGGAAGCCTTCTTGTCGTAATACACTTTACTCCTGGCTGACGATTTCTGGGTATTCCTAGATGCTAGGTCATAGGCCCGTCTCATATCTGCTTGCCACGTCTTTACATAGTCCTGGTAATCACCCTGTTGAAGGTCGTTGCCTAGGTCAAACAGCAAATCAACTGGTAATCGTGGGGAACGGCCAAACATCAGGTAAAATGGCGAGAACCCAGTCGTTTCGTGTCTTGTGCAGTTGTACGCATGTATAAGCTTGTTTAAGGAATCTTTCCAGTTCGATTTCTTTTCCTCCGGGAGGGTCCTTAGCATCGAGAGTAACGTGCGGTTCATGCGTTCTACCTGGCCATTGCCCTGTGGGTGGTATGGAGTGGTTCGCGAGCTGGCAACTCCACTGAGACGTTCTAGGTTGTGGAACAATTTGTTTTCAAACTCACCACCTTGGTCGTGATGTATTCGTGCTGGGAAACCGAACCTTGGGATAAACTCATTGTAGATCTTCTCAGCAGCAGTGCGGGCCGTCTTGTTGCGCGTTGCATAGGCTTGGGCATATTTGGTAAAGTTATCAACAATCAGCAGTACATATTCATATCCACCTTTGCTCTTGTCCAGATGCAGAAAATCAATGGAAACTACTTCAAAGGGTGCTGATGTCATCAGGTGCATCATAGGTGCTTTCGTGACTGTGTTTGGTTTCTTCTGTTTGATGCATCTGCAACGTTGTGTCACAAAATACTCTATGTCACGGTACATATGTGGCCAGTAGAAGCGGGACCTTGCAAGTTCTGCAACTCTCTCCACTCCAAGGTGTCCCATCTCTGTATGTAGTTCTTTAAGTGCCACTGGGATGAAGTTGTGTGGCAGAACTAATTGTATCTTAGAGCTTGTTCTTCGTCGCAGGATACCATGTTCATCAACTTCCAGTTTCTTCCATTCTCTCATAAGGTTGGTAACTCCATGGGGTTCATTCTTCAGTTGGCCACCACCCGGTTTGATCCCGTGTGTCTTGTAGTAAAGCACGCGGCATATAGCACTATCCGAGTGCTGTGCCTCCTTGATTTCACTAGGGCTGAAGGGTTTTAGATTCAGATCCTTTAATGTCGGTTCAGGAGTTGTCATGTCTGCGGCAATTGCCGTAACCCATGGGATTGTGCCTTTTGCCTGTTCCCTAACTGCTTCCACGGTTGCTTCAAGGACATCTTTGGGTACTTCCTCTGTACAATCGCTCATATACTTGTCTATGTCCAATGGGATTCTTGACAGAACATCCGCGTCAACATTAGTCTTGCCCGGTCGGTACTTGATTGTAAAGTTATAATCCGCTAACTCGGCCACCCACCGATGCCCCGTGGCATTCAACTTTGCTGATGACATCACATACATTAACGGGTTATTGTCAGTGAAAACAGTGAAGGATGGAGCATAGAATAAGTAATCCCTGAATTTGTCAGTAATTGCCCACTTTAGGGCCAAGAATTCTAACTTTCCTGAGTGCAAGTGGTAGTTCCGTTCCGCGGGCGTCAATGTCCTTGAGCCATAGCCAACAACTCTCAATTTCCCCCCTTGTTCTTGGTAGAGCACCGCCCCAAGTCCTTCGCTTGAGGCATCCGTGTGCAGTACAAATGGTCGTTCAAAGTCAGGGTAAGCCATTACACCTGGCTGCATAAGAAGTTCAATTAGGAAGTTTAATCGCTCTTGGTGTCTTTCATTCCACGGGATTTTGTGATTTGATGACAATTGTCCTTTCGATGTCGGCAACTTCCACTTGGGGTGCTCTTTCTGCCTTTTAGCTCTGCTGGGCTGGTCACTGCATTCTTTAACTGAAAGTAGGTCATAAAGGGGTTTGGCTAATCTGGAGAAGTCGCGAATATATTGGCGGTAATAGCTTATGAAACCCAGGAGTTTGCGCAATTCACCAACAGTTCTTGGTTTAGTTTCCTTAAGGGCTGCCACTGCTGCAACGTCTGCCGAGTCCATCGTGTAGCCGTCTGCTGAGACTATTCTGCCCAAGTAACGAACACGGGGCTTAAACAACTCACATTTCTTTGGCTTCAGCTTGATACCATACTCCTGCAAACGTTTAAGTACCTTTCGCACATTGTCTACATGCTCAGAAAATGTTCTACTGTAGACCAGAACATCATCAAGATATGGAATACATATTTCATCGCGGAGACCTTCTAGGCATTTCTCCATGTACCTCTGGTAAGCTGCCGGTGCATTTTTAAGGCCAAAAGGGATCCGGTTCCACTGGTATAAACCCCAGGGGGTGATGAACGCTGTTAGATGTCGGTGTTCGTCTGCTACGAATCCTTGGTGATATGCCTTTCCTTGGTCTAACACTGAAAAGTAAGTGTTCCCACTGAGACTATTCAGGATGTCTTGGATGCGAGGGATGGGCTGGCGGTCATCCTCAGTTTTGCTGTTTAACTGCCTATAGTCAACACATAGTCTCAGACTGCCATCTTTTTTCCTCACACACACCACTGGGGAAGAGTAGGGTGACTTTGAGTTGCTTATCCAACCACGATTGATCATATCCTGCAAGTGCGACTTTACCTCTTCGTACAAGGGCTTTGGAATTGAATTGTATGTTTTTTGTACTGGGACGTCATCTCTCAGGTTCATTTCCAATTTCAAATGTTCGGCACATCCAATGTCACCATCATCTATAGCGAAGGCCCCGTATTCTTCCCTCAACATCTCCTTGACAATCACCTGTTGCTCACTTGACAAATGGCTCAAGTCAACTGGGGGAGTCCACTTTGCTTTACTCTGTTCGGGCTGACTTGGCTCCCACTCATAACTGGTTGCCTCACTCCAAGTTTCACCTTCCTCTTTCTCTTGTTTCTGTTCAGCTTCGACTGGCAGTGGCGTGACGGACTGCACTAACTGTATAGTGCCCAGTTCTGTCCGCCTACGTAAGGTCATCTCTCGTTCGGTGTTGTTGCATACTGGAACATACATTCGGCTCGAAGACCCCGGGGAGATTCGGTGGAGACAGCCCTTAACTTCTAGCCCCTCAGGCCACGCCCCTTCCTCTTTGGGCTCAAACACAACAGGCAAATCTTCTTCTAATAGTCCAAAGTGTACCTGACATTTGACTCTCACAGTCTCTCCTGGTGGGACACGTATGTCTTGTCTACCGACTCTGAGCATACCGGTGTCAGCTTCATCATCCATACTTTGGATAAAATTAACCAGCGCTCTTGCTTCGCCCTCCTTCACAGATGGGAACGAGTCATTCACTATTCGGGGCAATAGGCTGGTTGTGTCGGGGCTACTACTCCTCTTAATGACCTCTTCAATGACATTAAAGCCGATGATGGGATACTCCTGATTATCTTCACTTCCTATTAGAATGGGTACTGTCAATGGCTCCGAGTACCCGTCCTCCCCAACCAACTGGAACTCTACCTCAATCCAGCCATCATATGCGATTTTTGTACCATTCACGGCCTGGAGATTTAATCCATCTTCCCCCAATAACTCGCTTATGTCTCTTACTGGCTCGTTTGGTAGGTTAATTTCTTTCCAATGTTTGGACACAACACAAACTTGAGCTCCGGTATCCCACAGGGCATCCACCTTTTCCCCTTGAATCAAGCAGGAAACCACACATTTTCTTCCCACTAATTTGGTGAGTTTGGAGCGTTGTCTCGGGGTTAGGTGGGAACTGAACGACGTTTTCAATGTTTCAACACTTGCCTTAGGTCCCGTTTCCCTCAGTTCAACTTCACTAATGGCTTGACATAGTTTCTTATGCTTCTCCCAATGTTCCCTTTGACAAACTTTTGAACAATAGTGGCTAGTATGGCACTGTGAACACCGCAAGTATTGATGTGCCCAATCCTCTCTCTTTCCACAGTTCATGCATTGTTGGGACTGCTCATGAATCTGGGGGGCTGCTCCTTGTCCCGTGGGGGCAACCCTTGTCTGTTTCCCTGGGGGCTTGCTGAGTTATAGCCCCTTCGGCCTGACCTTAGGCATTGGTAACTGAAGTGGCCGACATCACCACAGTTGAAACAATGGTTGCAACGAAACCCCTTCCTTGTCTTTCACAGTTCCAGCACCCTCTAGGGCGAGCCCTCCCTTGCTCTACAGGGTTGTACTGTGGGTGAGGGCTAGTGCGGCTTTGTTGTCCCATGCCCTCCCGGATAGCAGCCAATTCAGCTTTCAACTCTCTAACTTCAGTAAGAAGGTTAACTTTTGGTGGCTTTTCTGGGGTTTTACCTTCAACTGAGGCATGGCTGTCGTCATGGGTGGCCAATTGAGCTACAAGCTGTGTGGGGGTTCGGTTTGTGGGGTGGTCATGACGGGAACCAAGCTTCTGCATTCTCTCTGTTTCATTACTAACTGCTGCATTCAATTTCTCAAAAAGTTCTTCATCTTCCACTTGGGTGTTTTGCAGGCAGGGTTTTATCTCCATTTTAATGCTATCATTCCGTAACCCAGTTAATAATGAATGCAGAAACATGCACTGTACCAGCTTTGGGTCATACTTCAAATCAGATCCTGCTTCTTGAGATGCAAACAGTACTTTCTGCTTTAGATCAAGGAGGCGAACAAGAAAGTCCTGAGGGGTCTCCCCAGCTTCCTGTACTGCCGAACTGAGCAGCTGATACATTTCCGTAGCCCCCCTTTCTTGGTAATGTGACCGGAGTATTTTACGTAATCTGGCAAGATCTAGATCGGGCTTACCTTCCAAGTAGCTCCTCAATCTAAGGCCTGGATTGATGGCTCGAATAACGGCCTCGATAATTTCTTCTTCTTTATAGCCCCGTTTCAATCCAGCGTTAATTTGGTGAGCAAGACTGGTAAAGCTCAAGCGATCTTTCTGACGTGAATCTCCAATCTGTCCCGATATTTTAAATTCCTTCCTGAACGGTGGAATCGCTGTGGTTTCTTTAGGCGTAACTGCGTTTGTGCTTGACTTGACAGCAGACTTCTGATCCACATGTTCGGTTGTCACACCACCCTCTTGTTCACTCTTCGCGTCTTTCGTTGCCGGTTTCTTTTCTTTAATTGTTTCTCTGAGATTCGTTAGTGCTTCAGTTCCGAGTTCTTCGGCGTCTAAATATTTCGTTAGGATTTGTATTAACGCCAGACGTCCCGTATCCGTCTCTTTAACTTCGATATGTAGCCCCGCACAGATTTCTCGAAGACTCGCTTCGCTAAGCTGACAAATTGCTGTTCTCACCTCTATCTGAATCTCTTCGACGACTTTTACAGACATTTCGATGGTTTCTTTGTCACGTCGGGGTCACCAAATGTTACACTCTACTCAATCTCGCACAGGAACTACTACAAAACTACAATGACAACACGTCTTCTCATCGATCCTTGCTTCGTTTTTATGTTCGCCCACGTGTGGGATTTTCCGATCCCATAATAATATGTAACATGGGGCTGGGCCCAGTCCCTCACGTTCTACTTGTAACATAAATACGCTTTGTCTGCAGCAATCGGTAGGTAGGCCGTATCCATTGCAGGTAGATAAGTTAGGAACTTTTCTCTTTGCGTTGTTGGCACTTCAATAGTAGCTACTACACATGTATAAAAGCCGTCTTTATAGTATAAAAGCAATGCCCGTGTTTCATAAGTGGAAGCTTGACAAGAATACAATACCTGGAATATATCTGTGGGGGATTTTAACTGTTTCTTTATTTTTTATCCAAAGGACGTGGTACTTCCATGCTAGACGGTCTTTCCATAGCTTGGTCGGTCATTGAACATCTTCACAGCACCATACAATGCAGAACATTGGCCTCTACACACTACTATCAGCTTGCTAAACTCGCCAACATTCTGCCTCGTGTTGACAGCTACCATGTTACAGCCAAACATTCCAAGGACGGTTTAAGTTTCACGTATAAAGTCATTGTAAGTTAATACAGTTGAATACGGCTTTCTTGAACCTCTCGAATTCTCAAACCAATTTTCACTTCCCTTGGATAGTACTTCTCTGTAATTTTATCCCCGATTCCTCAAACTTTTCGAATTCTCAAACCAATTTTCGTTTCCCTTGGATAGTACTTCTCTGTAATTTTACTCCCGATTTCTCAAATCAATTTTCGTTTCTCCTGGGGGTTCCAATGGAAATCAGGATTCTACTGTACTAGTGCATTTTTACGGTAATTAAAGGCCGTATCATGATTACCTTCGCTCAGTTAATGATGCCGATCAAATATTTACATTTATTCTGTGGGTCAATCGAGAAGGCACACCCCCCACCCGATCGGTAATTCTTTTAAAAACTACGCGTAATTTTAATTCCCTTATTGACCCATAAACCCATCTGTTTTTCTTGTTTTTTTTCTTTCATTTAGCATGGATGTGATCAGAAATCCTTCGGCATCGACGTAGCAAAACTCGCAGGAGTTCCTGCAGCAGTTGAAACTCGCGCAAGAGAAATTCTCCAAAATTTAGAAGAAAAAGACAGCATACTGGAGGTCACTTTGGATGAGGATGACATTGTGAAAGAAAAGAGAAAGAGTGAGAAAAAGAACATAAAGAACTCAAGTGAATCCCATTCTACATCAGATGCAGGAATGGTGCTGATTCCTGCGCATGAATTGCAAGTTGAAAATGAACTCACCAAAGCGCTTTTAGTGCTCAACCCAGAGTCTATAACACCCAGGCAAGCCTTGGAAATAATTTATGACCTGCGAGCAAAAGCGCAGAAGAAATCCTGTTAATAAATTCATTATATTTAACGTTGAAAGTAAAAGCTATTTCGTAATAAAACGAGCCTTCCCGCGAGCAACATGAAAACGCTTCATACATGATAAAGATATCAAATTAAAAGTTCAAAGTTATTTATGATGACAGAAAGATCGTTTCCCCGAGACTAAGGTAGAAAGCTTAATGCTAAAAGCTCTGGTAAGCGACCAGCCTTTTTTGTCCCAACGTATGGTCGCTTACGGGAGGCCAGGGACTGATACTGTTGTGTCGGTCTCTGCTTTTAAATTCCTGGTGAATAATTAGACTGTTCACAGCCTCTCTATACGTAAAAGAAATTAAATTGACAGTGTAAAAGAAACTAGAAATAAAGTAAAGTAAACTGAGATAATAAAATAGCTGATAAAATAGTACAGGTAAATTAACTAATATTTTTGTTTTTTGTTTTTATTTGTTTTGTTCTGCCTTTTAAGATTAAAAAGGCTTCCCTGGCCTTATGGGTTGAGTTCCAGTTGGAAAGATTTTTTCGATGGGGATTAATTGCATGTCGTTAGCAGTGTGGTTAGGAGAAGAAAGAAAATGTTCTTCCACTGTAGTAGGGTTAGATTTAGTGTTAGGGCTATCTATGGTATCGGTCTAAACATCGTTAAGTCTCTCCTATGTAACGTAAATTACAGCGGTTACATTGAATCATGTAGATGAGGTTTTTAGTCTCTCAGGTCAGGTTAGATTTGTTTGCTTGCTTGAACATTTATCTCGGGTCAAGTCTGTTCTATTGTATTCGTTATGTTCGCTAAAAAAATTGAACTTTATTTTTCAAGAAATATAAGTACAATAAACCTTAAAGTCATACAACTTTTTACAAGCAAACAGCTAGGGCAATTCGAAATGATTCAAGTTCACCTGTCAGAATTACCCATCTTTTTTTTACCTTTGTTATGCTTTGTATCCATTATTTTCCTCTTTTGAGTGAGGGTATCAAAGTGGTAGTGACCTTTACGCGCCTTGTTGTTAATACAAATCTAGGAGATTTTTTCAGATATCTTCATCCTCTATTGCTCCGCCGGAACTTGCTTTCAACCATTAAATCTCGTACCCAGATCTTACTCTGTCTTACATCTGGGTACGGTGCTTTATCTCTCCAAGCCACTCGTCCAGCTGACGTTTTTTAGCATCTGGATCCATTCTGGAGTTTTTTGAGCGGTATTTTGTTGAATTTGTGCGAATAAACAAACTGCTTGGTAAATTTCCTCCAAAGGGAAACCGCGCACACCTAACTAAAGACACCTGCCCTTCAAAATTGGAAATAAATGAAACGCGAGATCAGAGCATAAATGGAATCTGACTGCTCGAACCGGCCTTTTTCCAATTGGAGTTTTTTGAGCGGTATTTTGTTGAATTTGTGCGAATAAACAAACTGCTTGGTAAATTTCCTCCAAAGGGAAACCGCGCACACCTAACTAAAGACACCTGCCCTTCAAAATTGGAAATAAATGAAACGCGAGATCAGAGCATAAATGGAATCTGACTGCTCGAACCGGCCTTTTTCCAATTCACAGCCTGTTTTACGCTATAAAACATTGGGGATTCAACAATATTTGGATACAAATTACTCATTTTAGATTTCTGATTCGAGGACTACGTAGACTACGTTAAAACGTACTAGGGGATATTTCCCATTTAAGGTATCACGACCCCCACCCCCAAAAATAAATACCTGAAATCTCAAAAAAACAGTCCCCCCGCCCCTCAGGTCCCACCCAATATTGTCACAGCATGCTCGGTTTTCCAAGTTCCTTAGACTTTCACAAAGTCCTTCGACGCGCGGTTTAGGTATGTCACTGTTTTGTAATATTGTCACTCGACCCTTACTGTATATAACTCCTAAATGTTGTTGTAAGATGCACGAAGGAATTTTTGCTCTGACTAAAATGTATTTCAGAGACTTGTCCTTCCGATAAGCGGCAATTGGAGGTTTAGAAAATGTTTGAGCGAGTTTGTTGTTCTCAGTTGTGAGATGTCAGTGTAACATGAGAATCTTTTAAAGATTCGGAGTATATGTGTGCCGACTCTTGCTTTATGGCGATAGGTTGCAAAAGCGAATCAATGAAATTACAGATGTTCGTTCTGTTGGGCCACCGCTACCAGAAACTATAGATCTGCTGACCGGAGTGGGTTTATGTATTTTTGTCAGCGTGTAAAACTCTGGTAAATTTAACACCTTTTGCGAGCAAAGCTGTTACTTAGTCAGTAAAATCTTTGTTGGACATGTTTTTAATGAACTTTTCATTATGTGTCCTAAGTTTGTTTTTGTACTGATTTTTATTTGCTTTGCATTTTCGGGATCGCTTTTGACTAATCGCCTGGGACCGCGCTGGTTCGCGCGGCAAGAGTAAGTAAACCACACATTTAAATAAATTGCAACTCTTTCTGTTTTATTTTCACGTGTGGAAAAATGCAATTACAAGAGTTGGGAGTTCACTGACCTTGGCTTTCAAAACTGAGATTTAAGTCTCATGTCTGCGAGTATGGCAGCGACTAGATTGTCGTTTAAATTGGCCATGGAGTTCTTAAGAGAACTGTATTTTGTAAGTTAGCAAGACCGGTTTCGGGAACGAATTAAGTCGTTTCCTTCGTCAGTTGCTTTAGTTCTGTGCTCAAGTGGCTGTGAGCAGGCTTTAACCTGAATCTCGCAGAGGCGCTCTTTTTTATAGCCCAAGGAGAACTCGCAATTAAAAAACTGACCAATGAGAAGTCTAGAAACTGACCAATGGGGAGTCAGAGATTTCGATCCGACGCGCGTCAGTTAGCATGAGTTCTGTTATTATCCGTGAACAATAGACGCTAACTGATCGCGGTCGTCGCTTCGCGACTCGCTTCGCGACGCTTTTCAGCTCGCTACGCTCGCCAAAAGAGGGCGACTTGGTGCAAGTCTACAAGTTCCTGTACTGACTATGTACGGCTTTTCCCAGGCCCACACGGTCAATTTATTTCAGTCACGCAATTTACGTAACCGGGCGAAAGGCCGGTGACCGATTCGAGGCCTAGAAACATCCTTTCAACCCTATCCCCACCCCACGAGAGCAAAATAAATATCAGACGCAAAATATGCAGCTGGACGCAACAACGGTAGCCGCGGGTTTCGCCCATAACGAGTTTCGCCCATGAAGCGCTTCGCCCAGAAGCAAGCGCGCTAAACACATGAGTATACCTCGTTCTTAAATCCATAAGCCGAAACAAGCGTGCTAAACACATGAGTATACCTCGTTCTTAAATCCATGAGCCGAAACAAGCGTGCTAAACATGAATATACCTCGTTCTTATCCATTCTAAACCATTCTCGTTCTGGGCGAAACAATGTGGGCGAAACTCGTTATGGGCGAAACTCGCTATATCCGCAACAACGGCTACGCAGGAAAACAGCTCTCGACCCTAACCTAACCTGAGAGTATCAGGCCTTCCCAAGGGGAGGGGGGAAGGTGCTTCTTCCCTTTCTCCCTCAGGTAATTAAAACCCTTACCCAAAACCCACTTCCTCCCGCCCGCTAAATTGGGAACTTCTTACACACCCAGCGTCACATTTTGTCAATTTTGTCATAGTATATTTGGCTTTTCGCAGACGTTCTTTTGGTTCGTCACGCAATCTGTAAAAAACTTGCGTGACGAGCGAAAAGAACGTCTGAATCGTTTATTTGCTGTTTGTTGCCAATACGTTCGCTGATGAATTCCTTGCTGGGTGCCCCTGTTTTTAGTTTCCTTTGCAGACGTTGTCTGCGTTGTTTGGAGGGAACGTTGCGCGAGAAGCACAAACAACGGCTGCGAAGTGTTTTTCTGGAAAACTGGACACGTGACGTCACATGACTCGGTGCCTTGTTGGGTGCCTTGCGGCTATTGCAAAACCTTGCACATGCAAGAGGAATCGACTTTTACTTTGGCGTAGGAGCAAGACGAGTTAACCGACTAACGCTTTTAACTTGATTTTTTGGTGGAGATCTGAGGTGAGTTAACAACGATCAGTCGATTTACCACTAGCTGGTGTCCATCGTTCCAATCACTCAGGTTCCCATTTTATCGGCTCATCCTCGGTGTAAGAACCAGTGGAACTCATCACTGATGTGAAGCAAACCTCAACACGATATAGAGTAGAAAAAACAGAAGCTCCAAAACAAGGAAACATTTTACAGGTTCTTACACTGAAGCAATAACAAATTATATAATTTCTATCGAAAACCATTGATTGGTCTCTTGGTCTGTTCTTATCAACAAACGTGACTCTAGGTACAACTAGTTATAGTAATAATGCCCCGGTCAGTGGAAACCCCGGCTAGATTGAAGGCTTCCATTGAGTCATTTAACTAACTTGAACTTCATTAGTATATACCACACAAGTGAATAGTGCTTTCCGTTCGTGCTGCTGGGTTAACTCGGAGCCAGTCGGACGTGATTAATCATCAACTATGGAGCAGTCATTTAACTACAAACTTAATTGCATAATTTTGTTTGGATAGTAATAGAGTTTCTGGAAAATAGTCATCAAATTTGTTAACATGGTGGATTTGATTTTGAATCTTTTTAATTTGTAGATTCACTCATGACTGCAGCTGTTATAAACAAAGCAACTACAGAACTCACTCCATCTTCTACTGAAGAGGATGCAAAAAATACTTATGATGCTTGGTCTTCAACTTATGAACATGTAAGCTGACAAATCCCCTAAATTTGTGAGAATTATCAACTGTGTCATGTCATCCATTTGGTTGTTGCTTGTTGTTGTCGGTGACAAATTGTGCAATGTTTTCGTGGTAACTGAGCAAAATAACCACTTTTTCAAGCAAAATAATTATTGGCTTAAAGAGTCTGACCCATCCACTTTGCATTGTGTGCCTGTTGTTGTTTACAAGCGTGGAGGCCCACAAAAACTATCATAACACGATAACACTTTCTTCAAAAACAGCGATCGCTCGAAGATAAAAAACTGAAGGACCCCCGAAAAAGCCAGTAATAGCGACTGAGATGTAAAATCTGTTTGTATCTTGATGTGAATGCTAGAAACAAGTCTTATTGCTTCTCTTCAGTTTGTTATAATTATTCCATCGAACATTGTTTTTGAAAGAAGCATCATTGTGTTTCAATAGTTCTTGTGGGCCTCTGGGCTTGTAAACAACAACAGGTGCACAATGCAAAGTGGGAGGGTCAGAATCTTTAAATTTTAAGTTTTAACTCAGCTGGTCACTTCCTTTGGATGAAACAAGGCTACTGATTTATGATCAAAACTTGTTTTTGGTGTTTATGTGTAGGATACAGACAAACATGGTTACAAAGCTCATGTCTTATGTGTAGAGGCTTTCAACAAAGCCATGCAGTCTAAAGATGTGTTCCCAGATGCAAATAAGAACATCAAAATCCTTGATGCTGGTGCTGGCACTGGAATTATAGGAGAGATGCTGGTCAAACAAGGCTATACAAACATTGATGGCTTGGACATCTCACAGAAAATGTTAGACATAGCAGAAAAGAAAAATGTTTACAAGCGCCTCATTTGTGCTCCTTTGAGTGACATTCCCGTAGAGCAAATACAGACCGCTGAGTATGACGTTACATTGTGCGGAGGCACCATTGTTTATGGGCAAGCAAAGCCTGCAGCACTGGACGAGTGCATACGTCATGTAAGACCAGGTAACAACAAACTTGCTTATATCTTTTGATTTCTTTTAAAGACTATACAAGGAGAGGGGGGAGGCCTATTAGAGATGGGCCTTTTTTCAAATGATATGTCAGTAAGGGTAAAAATAGAAGTCATTAAATGGACTTTTTAGTGCAGTTAAGTAACATATTTTCACAAAAATAGTAACAAAAAGTAAAATTAAGTAGCACTTAAAACATAATGTTACCTTGTTCGAAAATATGCCATGATCTTTCATCTCTGAGCTATCGGTGGGAGCAGACTTAAATGTGATCAGGCTATATTAAAAATTGAACTTCCAATGGTGGGGCTTATTAGAGAAATAATTTGAAAATGTTCCCCTGTAATGGAAGGGAGGAACACAACAACTGAGACCCAGTAGGGAAATGGCACTGCAACTGTGATCCTGTAAGGGTGGGTAGGGACACAATTACAGAGACCATTTATTGGAGAGAATGGATAGGGTCTCTTAATTGTGTTGTGTTCTGTGCAACAATTAAGAGGCCCTGCAAGAGAGATGGCACACATGACAACAAGTCAAGCCAAAAGGGCCACTTTAAACTCTCACCACTCCTAAAAGCACTTCCTTTGTTACTACATTTTGAGATCACATCTGATAGCTGAAGTCATGTTTTGACATGATCCAACAAAGATTTGTTTATGTTCGTAATTAAACAAAAGGAAAGTGTTAAGTAGTGAGTTTGCAGTTGCTTAATTTTCCTTCTGATATCATTAATTATTTATCAACATAAAACAAAGAAAATCAGAACTGTGACGGTGGTTTGGAAATCTGATCATAATTACCATACATTGTTACCATTTTATTTCTCTGTTAACCCCTTAGTTTTAGTTTCCATTGGGAAGATATATCAAACACTCGATACAGTGTTGCATCACATTTCCAGACACCTTGAAGTTCGTTAAAAATACTCCACTGCACTTGATATTTTCAACTCACTATTCAGGGACCGCGGAGACCAGTTAAAAGTGGTAGGGCTAAGATAAATAGGGCCAAGATAAATAAACAAGCATTAGGGGCCACTGCTCCTCCATTCATGTTGCATTTGCACGCCATCATATATACAACCACAATAAATATAACATAGCCGCCCTCGCTTGGTATACCACGCAATACAGTTAATATGTTAAATAAAACTACCTATGCTCTCTACTTTTTGAAGTTGCAAAAATTTCTCTTGCGAGAAACAAACTCTTGTGCGACGTCAGCTGTTCAGACACGGTCTGTTAGGCCCCATTTTTAGGGGTGGGTGCGCGCTAAAAACCTAGGCTGTTATAGCCTGTTCCAGGCTCTCGGTCAGTAGGGCGAAAAGCAGGCAAGCGTGAGCGAAGCGAGTGAAGGGAAATTGAGGGGGTCTTGGGTAGGCGTGAAGGCGCTTTGGCAGTACGGTAGGTATGATGGGAAGGCCTGCAAAAATAACTGTCGCCGCGCAGCTTTACTGAGCCTTTGACTTCGTGCATATGCAAGAGTAGACGCAATTTATTGCTTTCAAGTGGTAAAATTAATAAAATAGCCATGTCAACTAGAGCCCTAAAAAATCAACCCAAGCAAAAAAGTGGTAGGGCTATAGCCCTACCAGCCCCTCCCCCTCCGCGGCCCCTGCTATTCAGTGTTTGGAAATATGATGAAACATTCTCTCACATTTGATATATTACTGAAATTTCCACAAATTGGGCACTGTACGCAATTGAAGTCAAAAGAAACGGAATTCTCCAGGTCAAAAGGTGTAAGTTTCAACCAAGATTCTTTTGATGAAGGTAGAATTCACCTGGTCAAAAGGTGCAGGTTTTATTGAACATTCTAATTTAGCAATGTTTTTCTTTTGAAGGTGGTCTGTTTATTTTCACCATTCGTGCAGACTCCTTCGACCCAGCAGAGCTTGGTTACAGCACCAAGTTTGAGGAGCTAGAGAAGTCAGGAAATTGGAGTCTTGTGAACAGAGAACGGCGTGAGCTGTACACTCACCCTGACGAGGAGCGCTTTAGAGACTGTTACTTGATCACTTACAAAGTGCTCAAAAACTAAACAACAATTGTTTGACATACCTCAGTTATTGTCACAGGTTTTATTTTCCTTTAACACTGTATGTTTTGTTACAGTAAAATAATAAAGAACAGACAAATACAAAACATTTAACTGATGTTTGGTGCAACAACAATAGTGAGTATATAATGAAAAAAAAAAAGGGGAAAAGCACCAGTATAACTTTCCCCAGCTGAACGAGAAGGGCACAATTACAAATCAAGCCGACAAAGAAAACGAATATTAATAGCAATTTAATGTCGTCTCACTCTGGAACAGACAATTCTTTATAATAACATGCATTTCTTTTTCTATCCATCCCCTTGGTAAATACCATTTCGATTTAATACACATTTTGCATTTTACAGTGGGCTCCCAATTCCTTTAACCCTGTTATTCTCGAACCAATCAAAAGTTGTTTCTTATTCAGACTTCATGTCTTTCATTGATATTTGCAGGGTCGCTCTTTTCCCAACCACTGGTCAAGGGGAATGAAGATCCTGGCTAGGAGGGTAGCCACCAACAGAAGGGTGACATGACTAATGCATACTCCAAAATCAGAAATCCGCTGGGAGACTGGAACCCATTTCAGTATTATTGTGCTACCCTTACAAAGAAATGAAAGCTAACTGCAAGCAAACCAGAGTGGAGCTTACTGCAAACAGACAGGAGTAGAACTTACCGCAAACACCCTGGAGTGCTTGGGTTCCAGTCTCCTAGCGGATTTCCATTTTAGTCACTACCCCAACAGAAATCCTTCTAGTCTCATACCCAGAGCCCCTTGTTTCTTCTGGTCACATGGTCGGCAAAAGAAGGAAATGACACAAGTAAAACAAGTAGCACTGGGGACAAGAATGAAATCTTACCAACACATAATGGTCTGGCCCCAGTTGTTCAAAGGGTGGATAACGCTATCCACCAGATAAATCACTATCCAGTGGATAGCATAGTTCGTTTTGTCAACACTAATCCACTGGATAATGATTTATCCGGTGGGTAGCGCTATCCACGCTTGAACAACTGGGCCCAGTGCATTAGCGTCTGATAGCGATCTTGTTCCCAGGGCCTGTCTAGATATTTTGTATGGGGCGACAAATTCTCTCCAGAGGTGAACACTTCACCATATTGAAATTCTCATATATTGCCTCTATTAACAATTGCACAAATCCACTTGTAGCATTTGGATGAAATTGAAGACAACATAAAGGCGCTCAGAGGGAAAGTATGGAGTGATAATATCTCTCAAGAGATGAACACTTTTCCACATTTGAAATTCTCGTATATTGGCTCAATTGCACAAATGGTTACCAGCAAAAATGTGTGCCTGGAAAGTAAGTGAAAATCTTAGAGCAAATTATGTTATTACCTCTTTTGAGTGAGGATATCAAAGTGGCAGTGACTTTTATTCGCCTTGTTGTTGATACAAATCTAGGAGATTTTTTTCTGATATCTTCATCCCCTCTTGCTTAGTCCAGTTCTGGCCCTCTCTCTATCACGTAACACTGCGTGACAGAGAGAGGGCCAGAACTGGACAACGGTAAGATTTCCGCACAGCCCCTGCTACTTATTTAACCCTATCCAGACCGGGGGGGGGGGGGGGGGGGGGAAAGTGCCCGCACTGACTTTGAAGGCTTATACAGTCTGGGATATCCCTATATTTAAGGACTGTCGTAATGTTACGGACCTATTGTTATCAGGGAAAATGGCAGACGAATGCGTCCCTTTTATTTAATCGATTGTTTCCAGGTTTTTCAGCTTTCCAGGCTTTCTCTGGGACTTTTGACGAAAAGAGTGCATGAAAACGTCGGAAACCATCTTGGCAATTTTATGGGAAGATTTGATGTCGATTTTCCATGCGTTTCTTGGCCATGAATGTGTTTTACAGGTGGCATTTCGCAGTGTCAAGGAAGGTGAAGAATTCCTTACAATATCTTTATTCACAGATTTTTTCCAAAGTTGTAAATATTTTTCCCCAATTGTTAAATCCGTAAACTTTCATCGTGTGAAACCTGGGCATGGTAGACGGTGATGGACAAAAGACTGACCCCCAGTCCATGGACTACCCCGATGGACTACCCAAATGGACTACCAAAATGGACTACCAAAATGGACTACCCTAAAATGGACTACCCCTAAAAAATCCTATTTCGCTACCCGGGAGCTCCCAGGGACCAATAATATTAAGAATATATTGTGTTACCCTTACAATATAAAGAGCTAACCGTAAACAGGCTAACTAAAGTGCATAGTAGGCTAACCGGAGTGCATTAAGGAGGCTAACCGGAGTGAAAAGTAGGCTAACCAGAGTGCATAGCAGGCTAACCGAGGTGAGTAGTAGCCACTAAAAGGAGTGCTATTTTGATAGTTAAAATAGCTTAATCACCCGATCACCCTCGTTCCCAGTGCCTTTCAAGGTCGGTGCGATTCCTGTATTTAGGTACTAAAGTGTCCGTGAGGATAACCCATAAAGAAGGCCCATGCAATGTAAGTATAGAAATAGCAGTTCTTTCAATCCTATACTCATTCAAAATAGGATTTCTTAGGGGTAGTCCATTTTAGGGTAGTCCATTTGGGTAGTCCATCGGGGTAGTCCATGGACTGGGGGTCAGTCTTTTGTCCATCACCATGGTAGACAACCTAGATTTTTGATAGACAATCTTCAAGAATCGGTAATCCTACACCAAACCAGCCGTTCCATGAACAACCGAACTGTCTTTATGTTATGATGGTTCTTTTGTAGTAATTTTGATCGTTCACGACGCCTTTTGGTTTTTTGTTTTCTTGTGTTTATGGAGATTAAATGTAAAGAACCTTGTTGCACTCTGTAGAATTTGCGGCAAGAAATCAAAAGATCAAAAATGGAAGGCTGATGCACTTACATATTGGCAAGAAATAAATTGTATATGCAATGGTCTCATTCTGGTGGATTCACCGAACGTCCATCCACCTTGCATTTGTGTAAAATGCTGGATGGTATGCAGCACCTAGGATTATGTTCAAAGAGATAATTTTGAGTGTTTATTTCAGCAGGGAATGCAACTTCGTATGACAATTTTGTTTAGGCAGTTTCAAATCAGCAGCTAGTGTCTCTTATGTTTCAAGAGCTAAAAAAGCATCCTGTGCTCTTATCAAATAATTTTTAGGCCTTCAGAGAGTGGGCACTTTTTTAAGGTGCTTATTAAATTTTCAGCCAGTACTTTAAGTAGTAAGATTATTTTGCAACAAAGCAATAAATTATAACAAAACATGACGAGCCCTTATTGACTTTTCCTACCTTCAGGGTGGGCGCTTAATCAAATAAACACGGTATCATGTCTGTTTTTTTTTCTGTTTGTGAGGAAATAGTAACCATTTGGTGATGGAATGTCCACTGGTTTGGTGTTTGTTAAAACGATAAGTATAGTTATTTACCTCAATGTAATATATTTCTTTGCACTGATCACAGCTGCATTTTGATTTTGCAGGCCCTGCAGTTGGCCAAACAGCAACAAAGGGAGACCAACAAACCATAAACAGAAAATATAAATAAATTTGAAATCCATTTTCTCCCAATCTGACTGCTGGTCATTTTCCGTTTTGTTCATTCCCGCCCACACCCTTCTCACAAGGGCCACACTGAGGAATTAATTTGCTTAAGGTTGTGGCAGTACACTGCAATATTAGGGAGTTTAAGAAAACCACAACGGCAACGGCAACGGGAACGTCGCTAAACAAAAGGTTTAATGAGTAGAACAATGGCTATGCACGTACGTTTTAATTCCTGGTACATTTCTTTGCTGTCCTCTGCAAAATAACAACGTGAAATGATCGAATTCTGCGTTGCCTGGAGAACGTGAACCACGACAGCTAACTTTTTAAATTTCTATTTCGAATTTATCGCTGTGTTCCAGATTTAGTTTTGAGATAGTTTTGACAGAGAGAAACAAACTAAATGACTTTCGAGTATCGCGATATTCGTAGCTAAAATATAATTCCTTTTTTAATCGACGTTGTCCTCGCCGTCGCCGTCGTGGTTTCTTAAACTCCCTATTCTCCAGTTAGTACGGCTTGAGCAAGCTAGGTAGTTAGCAAGCTAGGTACTAAGTAGTTAATTCGTTAATTGTGCTTATTCGAGTAGATACGATAACCAAATTCTTCCAGGCAGAAGAATAAATCATCACCGGAAATGTGAACTTATTCAGTACTAAAGGGTAATTGTGGCCTCGAGAACATTGCGCGTTTGGAGCATATTAATTTAATCTCCGTCGATCTGTTTTTTAATATGCTATAGGGGACCCCAGATCGGAGTGCGAGAATGACCTTTGAATTTCAACCCAGTTACGTTCCCAGATCCCTCACTCCTCCTTATTGCTGACCATTATCTTTGGGGAGATAACAGACCCTGAGCCTACACTTCTGGAAGCGGAGTCCACAGTGTACGACCCTCCAGCAGCCAACGCCGAATGGCCGTCTTTCCTTTCCCGTTAATACGACCAAACTTTTATGGCCCGTTGGTGGCCGTATTAACGGGGTTCCACTGTATGTTTTTTTTAGATTAACCCCTGCAGAGCCACAGTTGTGCAGAGAGCCGACGGGGCGTTCGTGCCTAGTGCCAGATGCCACAACCACAACCCAGCAGTTGGCGCCGCAGTTTCTTCCAGAATCAAGTCCCGCCTAAAAGAGGAGGCTTCTGCGAGCCTGTTCAAACCAGCACCCGCGATAGTCAATGAGGTCTTACTTCGAGAGTTGACAGACGCACCCTGTCCCGCCCTTCCACGGCACGAACACCTTGCCAGGATTGCCAACCGCTTTCGCCAGAAGTTGCGACCCACCGACCCAAACGACTTGGAGTTCGAGTTGGAGACAGAACACGTTCCCGCAAACTTCCTCCTTGGAGATGTCCGTGTAAGTCAGGTAAGTGCTTGTTTGTGTTTTGTTTTCTTCGGATAGTGATATTTGGTTGAGAACAGATTTGGTTAAAGAAATCGATCTTTATTGATATCTAACCTGTCGATTAGCAATTTAATGCAACATCATTTTTTTGTAATAAATAAGAGCATTTTAAGTACATCTTAGGCTCAAACCTTCAAATAATTGAGAACGTCAGCCTCGGTAGAAAATTAGGTTGTTGTTGAATGTGCTACTTAGTAAGTAAGGTTACACAAAGGTGGTATTCTACACAGATATCACTTTAAACGACCCTTAACGAAACGAGAAAACAGTACAACGACAATCCAAGGCTAAATCATTGTCTTTTTCTCTTTTCACAACTCGCCGGATTCTGCTTTTTTTTTTTTAGGAAAACCACGAGATCTCGGTTATAAAAACCGTGATATCCGTAACCAAGCTGGCCCGCCTTCTCATATGAACGCATCGAAAGTTTTACAAAAGAAATAGGAGTGAGGCGAGATCTCGGTAAAGGGCCAGCCCGGTCAACCGGGCTTATATGAAGAGGCCCTAAATCACAAGTCATTTCCTGAGGAATTGACTTCCTTGCGTCAATCTCGCCGCACTTCCTATAAAACTTTGGTTATTTCTAGTATAGTTTTATTAAAGAGTATCAGTTTCCATAAGTCTCCCCTACTGTATGCTTATACTTCCTTGATATAAGCTGGTCATCCCAAAAGTCAACACCACTACAATCTGTAAGGAATATTGCTGCAAAGGCATGGAACTCGATCCCCGACACAATGCGAACACCGACTTCATCAATTAACAGGGTTGCACTTATAAGAGCCCAATAAATTCCGACTTTTCACTGACCTCAAAATAATTTTCACTGACCTCACATTAGCCGAATTATTAATTAAGCCAAGTCCACTTTTACATTTGCTGAAGCTTCTTCTGCAGACCATCAACATTCTTCTCTTCATTTTCGATCTTAACGTTTTTCAGAGGATTTTGAATGCAACAAATCCATTTTGTTTTTTGTTGCAGCCTTTGTAGCAAGTGCATCTCCTTTAGTAAGTTCCTGAACCATTTTCTCAAACAAAATTCCGACTTTTCACCGACTTTGACAAAAACTAAGATTTTCCCTGACTTTTTGCAAAATTCAGACTTTTCCCCGACCTTGAAAAATTTCTGTTTTTCCCTCACTTTTCCCTGGCCGTGGCAACCCTGAAATTTAAGGCATTTACAGTGCAACCCCGCCTAACGGCCGCCTCGTTATTACGGCCACATTTTTTGGTCCCAGCGAAACGCCCATACATTTTCTTAGGATAAAACCCAGTTTATGTGGCCACCCCGTTAATACGGCCAACGGCCACATTCTGAAATCGCAGCCTGTATGATCCTTTATAATTTTACCCTGTTAACACTGCCGCTCGAACAAAATACCACTAATAATTGACCAAACAAAACAAATACAGTGCTTGAGAAACAATATTGAATGATACTATTTTATTTAAAACCTGTTACTTGTCATGTCATTGACCTCTGTGGTTTTGTGGTCAACTAATCACCAATTGTATCTAATCAAACAACAATTTACATGAAAAAGAATAAACTTGACAGACAGTAACATTCCCTTAGCTAAATTACAAAGCGATTAAGTCATTGTGCGTGCAATAAAGCAAATAAATACGAAAGTTGCGGCTTCCTACCATAAATAGACCAGTCATGAAATTTAACCCTACCCCGTTAATACGGCCAGCCCGTTAATACGGCCAAATTTCCATGGCCCGTTGGTGGCTGTATCAACGGGGTTCCACTGCATCTTAAGTCCGCTAGTGTTATTTATTTATTATCATTATTATTATCGCTACAAACATGGATTGTTAAAACAGTCATCCTCTCTTGCTTGTTGCAATATTAAATATCACTTCAATTTTTTCCGTTTCAAACCCAAAAAATAATACAGTTCATAAAGTTACTGCAAGCATACTACTACATCGTTCTTCCCCTTTGGCAGCATTTCTACCATTTAGGTATACTAGCAATTGCTAGTTTTTGGAACATCTACACGTAGTAAAGACAATACCTAAATAGCTTGAAATTGCTGCTATGAGATATCGACATTAATACCATGCCATAGGAAATACAGCCAATCAGAATACAGGATACAGTATTAAACTCAACCTTCCCATCGTGTGCTGCGATCTTATTCGTGACAAAATATAGTAAGCGTATTTTATATGGTATGTTATAAAAAAGTTATGCAACACTTTCTCGCGGTATACCATGGAACATCCCACTTGTCACTTGCATCTTCTTGGCATACACACTCACCTGAAGGTTCGTGTGCATACTGAGAAAATACAAGTGACTCGTGGGATATTCTATGGTACACGACTCGAAAGCGTTGCATGACTAGTACGTACTGCAAATCAGTATAAACTGATGTTTTATTTAATACAACTTTTAAGATGAACCCAGCAAGTTTTCCAAAGGTCCAGGAAAAGGGTAGCCAAATAATTCGAAACTGCTTTGATACACTTCCCCAAGGCGTTTTATCCAATCTTTTGGTATCTGTGAATAGTACTTTACTAGTTCATCTTTAGTTTTTGCTGGAAGAACCTTTGGAAATTTCAGCTGAGTTAATTTGGCTTTCTCAAGAACATACTTAGCGTCTTCTTCTATATTTTCATAATGCCCCACAAAGTCATATTGAATGTCGCACGACCCGCAGATATCTCCATAATTTTCCCAGTGCCAATCCTCTTTATCACCTCCATTTAATATGTACTCTACGAATTCTGACCACTTCACACCATAACCACTCTGCAGATCTGCCTGGGAAGCGTTGGGTCTAAAGTTTCGAATGATCTTTTTCCCAAACACCGTGATGAATGGATCTTTATCAACCGGTCTCGGATGCACATATTTATCTTTGTAAGCTGACAAAAGCCGCTCAAAAGGTTCTCGTACAAACATGAACTTGTAGTAGTTTTGAAGCATTTGCTGTGCTTTTTCTGGTGGAAACTGTTTCACAGTAGGGCCATATGCTCCAGGTCCCCCCAACAGGGGCATCCATTGCCGGGTTGCAACCTTTGGTACGAGGCAGAATATCAGTTTGTACTTCTCAAACACATACATATGTTCTAACGCCTCCTTACTCGGTTCTTTACGCTCTCTGTTTCTACAGAAATGTCTCAGTCGCTGTTTTTGTTCGAGGTCTCTCTTGCCAGCTTCTCCACCTGTGTAATTAGCCATTTCATCTCCCTTCAAAACAATAATAAAAAAAATTAACTAGATGCCTAACTGCGTGTAGCCAGGCAGTCGTTATACTGAGAAGCCCTGTATTGTAATTAAGGTAAATGTTTTGCATTTGAAGTTGCATGAAATTCAGTCAAATCGATGTGTTTGCGGAGGCGTATTGCAGGTTTACCATTTGCAACCTGTTGCACTTCTTTGAATCGATTAAGAGCTTATTACTTGTTTGCAGGTTTTTAAGGGGTGAAATGAATCAAGGTCTTTATATCAACCTATAAACGTTTTAGCCTATCCTCGTTAACCTGCAGAACAGGTGATTTCTTTTGCATTTCTCAAGCACGTGAGACGAGCGCAACTTTTGTTTTACTGCTAATATTAGAGGTTCTTTGACTACAGAAATATTCAGTAAGACACTACCACTCTGGAACCTCTATTTTCATTCGCCGTTGTAAACACTACCTGCCAAAACAAATTTTGGACCCTGTTCTGGAGAATATCTGAAACGTCTGGTTTAGGTACAGTGTACATTTTAAATTTGTTTTCTATAGGCTCAAACAAAATATACCTGAAAATAAGTTTGTGCGTGTAGATTGCAGGATATTCTTCTGGGAATGGCCGTTGATGAATCTAATTAAATTCCTCATTATAAATTCGAAGGTAGAAATATTTGAATCCTGTTGTACCAATTGAGCAATTACAATTTGGTTGCACCATAAGTAATCAAAGGGTCTCTTTGAGACTACAACCATTTTGCATTAAAAAGATAAAAATATTTTGGTGGTGTTCCAAAAATTTTTCTTTCAGCTATCCCTTCTTTAAACCTCTTAAATTACACTCAAATCGCTGCCCCGACTAATGCATAATCCTGTCGACATATGTACGCATTGCAGACCTACCGTATGTGTTAAGGAAGCTCAATGCTGTAATGTATATGAAATGATTCGTATATGAACTGCGGATATATATGAGGGTGATATGTGATCTTCGCAGTGAATTTCCAATTTAAGCAATTGGAATAAAGAAGCTTGAAAAAATCAGGGCTTCAACGGGATTCGAACCCGTGACCACCATTGACACTGTTCTTTAGTTTAAGCTAGTCTCAGGAAGTTTACAAGGTTTCCAGTGCTCAAAAATTAACTTTTAGGTCTGGTCTTCCACTGGACCAGTAGGCTTAGAATTTCACTGGTCCCAGGAGCAAAGCTACTGGTCACTCTTTACATTTTTCCCACGGGTAATGCAGTATGTAAGTTGCAGCTGCAGGTAAATACACGGCAAACCATGATCAAATAATTAAACAAAACTATTTTATTTGCAATTTTTTAGTTGTACATAGCAACACAAGTATCACAATTGTTTCTCCTCCATTACATTTGGAAATTCCCTGCAAAACTCGCAAAACATTTTGTTTTCTTTCTCATCAAACTGGAGCCATTTGTACCTTTCTTTCCACGTTTCTTGAAACTTCTGTGTTCTTTTGGTCGGAGCTTCAGCGAGCTTTGTAGGTGTTGGGTTGATTTCTTGATCTTGCTTTCCTCCAAAGAAAGAATTCAGTGGACATTTTGATAAATGTTATTTCTGACGAATGAGCTTGCGAAGAAGGCCGAAATAACTATTTTGCCAGCACGGGACACAACACGGCCTGGGTCCCAGGCCGGTGCATTATGGGTGGTTAACCAGGGGTATATAAGGGGGAGTTTAGCACGTGATAGTCATCTAGGCCTCTGAACCAATCCAGTTCAGGGCTCCGTTTATTTTTTATTTTTATTTTTTCAGATTATTCTTCGCCTTGTTGTCGGCTAGCCTTGAATTTATTTGTAAAGCCTCAGTAGGATGGGCTACCAATTGCTGGAGTGTGAGCCATGGTTCCTACCCAGATTTCCTGCTTCTTTTTTGCCCACGGGGTTTTTTGTGGCAGGTTTTTTGTGGCCTCCGTGCTAATCGCGTTTCATTGTATGTGGTTGCTCAGCTCTGTTAGTTTGTTTATTCAAACTGATTTGTATTTATATTCTTGACTCGGGCTTTTGTAGCCGGGATGTTAAAGTTTCCGTTTTCCAATTAGTGGCACAGTGTATATCATTGTATTTCAGTATGAATTTTGTAGCCCTGTCGGCTGTTGGTAAGGAAGTTTAAAGCTTCTGCAGTTCGTTAGCCTATCTGGCAACATGTTGTATTTCGGGGTTTTGGTCCAAAGTTGTGGACTTCCCAGTCGCAATTCGCAATTTATAGCCTTACTGGCACAATATATTTGTATTCAATGAACTTATGAACAGCAGAGGGCTCCCTAGCCTAATGTGCTATTGTACAAGAAGTTTGTTTGTCTTGCAAGTTTGCTAGCCTAACTGGCACAATATACTTGTATATACAGGGGATTTTAGTCCACAGAAAGTTCGTTGCATTCAAGAGATTTTAGTCCAAAGTGGTGGGCTCCTCAGACTAACTGGCAGTTGTACACGAAGTTTGTTTGCCTTGCTAGTTTGTTAGCCTGGCTCACATAGTGATTTTGTCTTAGGGGTTTTTTGGTCCTAAGTAGTGGATTCCCCTGCCTTACTGGCAGTCAGTGATGTAAAGCTTGTTAAGTTCGCGTACTTACGCAAAATGATCGAGAAATAGCTATGCATTGCCATATTCATTGACGTGAGATGGTTGGCAGGAATCCACAAGGACGCTACGCTAGTGGCCAGCAGTGACGGTTTTTTCCTATCAAGAAGCAAGTTATTGAGTGTGTGATAACCTAGTTTATATTAGTTCTTGCAGTTGCTGTACATGTATTGTGGTTCGGGTTGGTTCTTGCCAGGCCGCCTTCCTAAATAAACTTATTTGTCCTTAAGCTGTGTGCTTATTTGTTGTGAAGTGGAGGTAAAATATTGTATTTTGGAAGAAAATATAGATGTGACCAAAATCTATAAAGTTGGGCAAACACGAAAAGCCGCCATATTGCATCCCACGATGCATTTCATTTCGAGTAGAACCCAGACTTTTACCTGCCAAGAGAGCGCCTAGCATTTTTTCCTCATCGCTTCGAAACATTCGTTTTCGGATATTCTTTGTTTGCTTTGATACTTTTAGCCCATTTTAGTACGATACAAAAGCAATTATTTATCGGAGAACTGTGACTTTACTCGTCCGGAGGACTAGTGGCAAAAAAACTACTCGTTTTGGGCAATTTTTACTCGTTTTGGACGAGTGGACGACCGTTAAGTTCGAGCACTGATTAGTTTCCTGGTTGGGTTCACTTTCAAGGTATTTCAGTATCATCATCTGACAATTACCAAGCCAAGCTATTTTTGTATGTTTGCGACCCAGAAATGAATTCTCGACAAAGTGCCAGGTTTGTGGGAGATTTCAAAATGGTTAACATTGTAAGCTATTACCTGTGGACAGTGTAGATTATTTACAGTCGTGCCAAGTGAAGTGTATTCCCCTAGAGCATTAATGAATTGATTATTCCAAATTTGAGTCGGCTAGCAATGTCAAGAATGCATTCATCTTATTATTAATGGAAGGGCCGATCAATGTTCGAATCATTATTTGGTTTCCGACCAATTTGAATTAAAGAGAAGGCGAGAAATTGAATCATCTAAAAAAAAGACGTGTTCAAATTGGGTTTCGAACGTTGTGTGATTCATCATCAAGCTTCAAAGTTGGGGTGTCAGACGTTTCGCACGAGTGATCGTGAATTTGAACTGGTGATAAAATTTTCCATCAAGATCTGTAAACCGTCCAGTTTCATGCGATTTATAAACGCAGAACAGCTTTTAGTGATAGCGACTTTCAAAACCTTACAGAGAGGGTTAACTACTCCTAGCATTTAACACTGCAAACTATGACCACCAGTATTTGATCCGTGATGTTGTAGAGATAATTAACAATTAGACCCGTAGCCCTTTCGGGCTACGGGTCAATAGCCCATGAGGCGAAGCCGAATGGGCTATTGACCCGTGGCCCTTGAGGGCGAAGGGTCTAATTGTTTTAGTATCACCCAACTAGTCGGACAGAAAAAGCAATAATAAAGCTACAACCAGTTTCAAAAAGGGTTGAGACACTCTTGGTCAAGAATGCCATTTACGATATTTTCATATTGTTACCTTGCATCGCCCCCTTTCCCCCTGATCAATGTTGTCCGAATTTCAGGATTATATTTAAACTTTTAGGCAGCAACTTTGAAATGGGGAGGGGGGTTCAGAATAAGATTTACATGTTTATTTTTGAAGCGAGGGCATATCTTTGAAAGACGAATACAATTTTAGGGTGAGTGTCTCAACAATTTTGAAACTGGTTGTAGCAAATGCAAGTTGAAGAAAGATTTATTTAGGAATAAAACGAAAGAAAGCGTTGTGAATTTCGCTACTCGAGGACTATTACTAATAGTCCTCTAGTAGCGTAGCCAATCAAAATGCAGGATTTGCATTAGTCCACTAGTTGGGTGATACTAATAGGCAATAGAACATGATGCTATCGATGCATCAGGAACTTCTAAAGGAACTAAATTCTTAATTCCTATTTATATATCTATTTAATATAATATTAGTATTTTATATTTGCATGTATTTATGTTAGTGTCCCCAATTAGCTACCCTAAGCTTAATATCCTGACACTTAAATAAAGTATATGTATGTATGTTTTCAAGGTGTGAAATATCCGCCATGATATGGCACTTCACTCTCTGTTTTTCCCCTACAAAATGATAATAAACGTTTCTCTCTTGCCAAAATCTTTGCTCAGGAAGTCGAAACAATGTTTCTGCAACTTGCTGATATCCTCATAATAAAATACCTTCTCAAACTCATTAATAATTCATTAAGTTAACTTCCAATCACGAGATGTATACCACATCACATGCATGCATTTGGATACCCAATGAAAAACAGTATACCAATCTCCAGTCAGAGTGGTATATACCACTAAATTATGCACATCGACAACTTGAATGAATATTTATTAGTCTGTAGTATCCTTGAAATTTTTTAACAATACAACTCACGAAATCCGAAATAATGCTAACAACAATTCCTTAAATGCAAATAGCGTCAGATACTAAATACTATTACACAAATTGTTTTCGGTGGATACAACTCTTCGTTCCTTTTGCTCAACTTCAATGACAAAATTTGCTTTGCCAACAATTCAGAGAGTCGAACGCTTCGAAACCTAATGCAAATTGTAATCTCTAAACAGGCCTCCTGAAAGAATGGACATTTTTCTCCACCCGAGTTCTTCGCCATTGTTTAAAAACATTAACGCGTATTTGTTTTTATACCTTGTTGACGGCGAATACGGCTTTCTTGACTTAATTCTCTTCCTCGTAAACCATTTTCAGTTCCTAAACCAAGCCGCTCCTTCCTCGCTCATAGCTTGGACGCTAATGAATCATGCATGCAATCGCGTTCTTACAGAAAAGGGCAAAAATTTGACACTGCATAATTTCTTATTGTTTTATTTGACAAAACATGTCACAGCATCATAATTTTCTATTGTTGCATTTGAGAAGTTATTTCCAAAACTCGAGCTCGTGTTTCATCGGGGTATCCAAACACCTCGCAACAATAAAAGCACTCAGCCTACGGCCTCGTGCTTTCAATTGTTTCTCGGTGTTTGGATACCCCGATGAAACACTCGCTCTCGTTTTGGAAATAGTACATGAAAGTGTTGGTTCACAAATACGAAGAAGTCACACTTGACCGAAACTTCACTTTTCAACTCTGCAAACACGAGCGCCGCGCCGCTTTTTGACCGGATGTGACGACACGTCATTTGTTGTTGGATGATTCAGATACGAAAATTTGACGAGTTTTCTGCCCCGCCCCTGGTGAATTCGCGTATAATTCACAGCTCGTTAATTACATCAGGATCCTTGTCAAATAAAGCATCGAATAAACAGTCAGTAGAAGCGAGATTCAATAAAAGTTTGGTTAAAAGAAGTGTTTGTTATTTTTTTTAAGTGGTGGCATTGAAATTCTGGTCATGAATTTACATTTTGGTGCGAAAAAAATATATTTAACCAAGATCATCTTTCAAGTGCGGTTCAAACAAGCAACTGTAAACAACAGTGGCGGCAAAGAGACACGGCACGCGAGCCACAGGAATTTCTGGAATTTGTCAACGAAAGTGGACGGGGTAGCAAGGAAAAAACTTGGCCCTATTTCACACATCGGTGGCGTGTTACCATCCAAAACTTTCCAGAAGTCATTTCCAGAGCATCTTTATTAAAGTTCCACCGTCTTTGTGAATATTAAAACCAGTTTGCCTTTAGATTGCAGCAAAAACTGGGTAAAGATTGCTCACGCTTTCTTCATGAAACTGATTTGCTTCAATTCCGCACACACACTAAAACAATTATAAGCAAATATCAGACTTACAAAATCATTTTGCTGCTGTGCTGATGCATACACTTTAGGGCCCCAACAGCGATTTTGATGAGGAAAAAAGCCGAAATTTTAACCCAGGCCTCACTGCCTAAGCAATCATTTCTGCATCAACATTCCCAGGGTTTTCGCGGCTTTTCCTACTGAATTGACCTGGGGACTAGCTTATGATTTCAACTGATCATTGGTTTCATTAAGGAGGCTCACAACGGTTTCCAGCAATTTCAAGAACTTAAACTTTGATGGGCCAGTACTACAAATCTTTATCAGTTGCTGCTACAATAATGATATCAAACAAATGTCCAATCATTGCTAAATAAGTTGTGGTCATTTTCATGACGTCACTGGTTACTATAGCAACGGTTTTACCTGTTAAAAACACCCTTAATTTTCCCTTTAAGTGCTTATAACTCAAAAACGAGTCCGGTGACCCCCATTTTTTATTATTGAATAATGATTGGCATGTTAAGATGCAACTTTTTGCAAAGTTCAAAAAATTTCTCCGGAGCGGTTTCAGAGCCACCTTAAATTTTCGAAAATTTAAGGTGGCTCTGAAACCGCTCCGGAGAAATTTTTTGAACTTTGCAAAAAGTTGCATCTTAACATGTCAATCATTATTCAATAATAAAAAATGGGGGTCACCGGACTCGTTTTTTAGTTATAAGCACTTAAAGGGAAAATTAAGGGTGTTTTTAACAGGTAAAACTGTTGCTATAGTAACCAGTGACGTCATGAAAATGACCACAACTTATTTAGCAATGATTGGACATTTGTTTGATATCATTATTGTTGCAGCAACTGATAAAGATTTGTAGTACTGACCCATCAAAGTTTAAGAGCTGGAAAGCGCTGGAAACCGTTGCGAGCCTCCTTAAGTTTGAATAAAACACTCTTCAACGACAGAAATGTTAAAAATAATTGAGAGTAAAAAAAGTAAAAAGTAAAGAAAAAGTACTTTTTAAATCACTGAAAGTTTCTTTACTCACATTAAATGTGGTTTTGGCCATGGTTGGGCTACTTTTCACTTCAGATGCTGGTAACACTAAGGCATTTCCTGTCTCTCCTTCTGGCGTCCTTTTCCTCATCATCTCATTTCTTTGACTTATGTATAGCAGAATAATTACGACAATGAAGATAATAACTGCGGCAACCACTCTGGGGCGTTTTGATGCTCTCATCATCTTCACTATTTGAAACAAAAGAGTGTGATTAATTGTGACAAAAAAGTTGTTTAGCAGTCTTTAAGAACAGATTTCAATGAAAGAAAAAAACTCTATTTTATCTTCAACTTGAATGTAATTCTAACAAAACAAATAAACGTCAAAAAATACTATACATTAGATTTAGTAGAAACTCGGGTGTGATTTATTTTGTTCCATGTAAAAAACCCAGAATCCAAAGTATATACGGTACCTTTGGAATCCTAAATACAATTTCCTATGGATGTGGAATCTAGTATCTGAGTACTACAAAACCGATGAAAGCTTACCTATTCCCCTCCACCTCCCTCACCATTATAATATACCACTGCCAAAAAACCTCGATATCTGCTCACTTTGAAGTATTGTCATGCAGACAATCGTGTAATTTCGACATAGAGGGGTCAACATAGTGGTCAGTGGTACCTGACCCTCGATCCTGATGGGCAGGGTTTTCAAAAGTAACCGGCGCCCGATGCAAGTCACCGGCTACTTCGAGCGTTAACGCCGGGTACTTTTGGAAGTCAAAATAAAAAAAAAATAGTAATAAAAAATTCTGATTCCTATGGGTTAAGTTAAAGATAACATATTTTGTTCTTGCCCATTGATTGCGTTCCAGCATCAGAAATCGAAGCTCTTTTATTCAACAGCATTCAACGTGGACCGGGAACCATTTGCGTTTTCCCGCGAAAGACTGACATTTGATCCTTTCGTGACTAGTTTCTTCTTGCGTAAGCGAATGTGAATTCATAAGAGCTTTGTACTTGGTGCTTTCTTTAAGAAAACGGTCCCAGTCGTCGGATGAAAAGGCAGAAATCACAGCCGCTTTTAACCCAGTTTGGGTTCAAACATCAAAGAAAGGAGATTGCTGGTATGAAACACTTTTTAAAATGCAAATTGTTTAGTGTTCGCCGGGTTTCTGTTTACAATCCCCAGTCGATCAGAAAATAAGTTTTGGTGCTTGTTACATTGCTTGTAAACAATATTGTATCGCTTAGGTTCAATTATTTATTGTCAACAAGGCAATTTGTAAGGGATGCTTTTATTTATTCAACGTTTGGTTTTGTGAGGCGCCGTTTCGTGAATGTGAACAGTGGCAGACTCTGGCGATTAAATAAATTTTATGCCGACACAAATTTGTTTGAAGCAGTATGAACACTTGGACAAGGATGTGACAATTAAAGCAAACATGTTTGTTACTACGAGAGTGGACAAAGTAACATTTCACCATTTTGGATCTGGTTCACCAAAAAAGCTTTCACAATTTATGAAGTGCTTGAAATAATCAGAATTACCCTGTTGTATTGTAAACCCTTAGCTAGTCCGGTCAAGTCCATTTAAGACTTAATGATTACATTTTGAGGAGTGAATCTGCCTTCAGACAAGATACTTATATTTTGCATTCAGCAAAATAAAATTAGTCATAAAAAGTAAACAGCTCATTTCCTTGTGCTAGAAAAATATCAGTTTTCAAAAACTGCTGACTTAATAAAGATCATTGAGGCAAAAATGTTTACGAACAGTCTTCCCGATCCCGATCATGTGATGAAATCTGGCTAGTCACATTTTCAATTTGTTGAGTTATTTCCTTTTTTCAAAAACTACCTCTTAGCCATTGCAATGGACCGTGTAGTCAGTATTCAGTCAGTCAGTGAGAGAAGTGTTTTTTGGTTTTTCAGGTTCGAGGTACTCTCAAGAACCAATCAGATTATAGTTTATAACGGGGTAGTAATCTGATGCAGTTGTAGCTATGGATTTTGTTCGAAGATATTAGATTTGCAGGAGGCGAAATTGGTGAGTTGAGAATTAATTATCCTGGATTTGAAATGTATTTTTGTGTAACAATTGTCTGCTTACAACACATGCCACCAGCAAAAGGCCCAACACTAAATTGTTATTGAAGTGTTTGTTTTGGACAGGCTGGTTTTGCTGACCTTATTAAAAATTGCATATTAAAGCATTTGTACAAAGCACATTTGAAGAATAATCTTGTTATTATGACGTTAATACTAATATTTACAAAGAGTTGTAAAAATGGCAAGGAATCTCCTTTGGCGTGTGTTGTGTTCTCTTGATATGTTTAGTTACATGTACAAGTGGTAATTTGATACTTTCATTATTCAAGTAGGAGTAGTTTCAATTAGATGTGACCAATCATTTGCCGTTGTTCCCACAGAAATAAACAAAAAAATCTAATTTTGTGACCGAGGTGAGAAAACCTTTCGGCATCCTTTTCGACTCAACTTTTGAGTTGGTAATTCTTGCTTAAGCTCCAAATATATTGAAAACAGTTGGACTCAAATCATAGTTTAGAACATTTAGCTACAACTAAAGTTTGTCCTCACCGAGATTACTCATAACAGCAAAACAGGCAAAATGATTTCAACCTGTTGTAGTGCAGTCACTGTCTAGTTTACGTCAGAATTTTTGCATAATTATGCCCAGTACAGCACGAGAATAATTTAGAAATACACGCGCCACCATTGAGGGTCATTGGGTGTTTTCTTCATAAAAGTCCCCCCAAAAAATTGACTTTCAATCAGTTGACCAATAGAAGAGCCAAAATATCAAGCGAAAGCATTGACTAGTAACAAATACGCTCAAGAAAACTGATTAACAGCGGGGGCAGCTGTAGTGGCAACTATTCCTAGTAATATTGTGTATTAAAGTGAGTCCCAAAGCATTGATATTTGTCACAGTAGATTTTTTGTTTAAAAAATAGTGTCATGGAATTCTTCAAATATTGCTGAAAACTCTGTGGCGGCAAAATAAACTGCAAATTAACGTTACTTCCCACCTTCGTGGGTGCCCTTCAGGAAAAAAATTTGTACGTGCGCCAGTTTCAATAAAACCTAAACAAACTATATATTAGTAGAAAGCTTAATAAATATAGTTTTTGAGAAAAATATAATTTAAGTGTCTTTTTCTTTTGGGAAGTGTCAGCAGCCGGTAAACCGTGAAACGACCGAGAGTTGTTCTCGTGAATTAATCGGGTATCGAATGCCGTGGCACGAGCAAAATGGCTGCACAGTCTTATTCACCAAGCATCAATCAACAAAACGGTGTCAGGCTTTTTCGATATTCTGATTGGATGCCAAGATCTCCTAGTCCAAAGTTGGAGAAGCTAAAAATATACGAGATGCGTTGCTCAAATGGTCGCCACGGGAAAAATATTTCAAATACGATAATTTCCTGACACCGTTTTGTTTGTTAATATCTGTGGAATGTTTTGCCCAAATTTTACGAACATCCGTGAAATCTACATACCCTATTAATTCGCTCAAAGTCGACACATTCTACGAGAAATCAAACGCGAGATTTTCGCTCAAAAAGGTTTGTAAACAACTCGCGCCGCCCCAGGAGATTATGTCGCCTCTTGAAACCGCAAGCCAATGGCGTAACAGGACCTCCTGGCGTCAACTACAATGGGTTAGAATTTCCCGGTAAAAGTGTTGCATTACAGTCACGTTTTCTATCTTTTGACCGGCAAGACGACAGAAAAGCAATCCTGGCAATGGGTTAAGTTGCCAAAGGCAAGGGGAAATCCCACGGCAAGAAACGAAACTCGATTGAGCTCGTCCAAATTGACAATACTCTGGTATTTCGTGTCGCTCGTTTCGAATTCTCCGTCATCAGTTTTGTCTGATGCTTTGATTTTTAAGCGACTTGTTCCAACGGAAGAAGACAGAGAACCAGCTGAATTAGACCGCTCGCGTTCGATTAATCGGTCGATGTCGACAAAGAGCCTTTGTGGCTTTCTGCGAGGCTTTTTTCCCTTTCTTCTGCAAAACCTTTCCTTTTTGTCTTCTTTGGCCCTGGTTTTTTTGTTGATTTTATCCAAGGACTCCTTTCTGTTTTAGATTTCTCCATGAAACTCGAACGCGCAATGCACAAAGAAAATATGCAAATCACATGAAATAAGAACCCTCTTCCCGCGAAATTTCCCCCAAGATGTCATCTACTTATGAGATTATGACACCTTCATTATTTATTAACTTTTATTTGAAAACATATTTTGTTAAATAATGTCGGCAATTTTTGGGATTTTTAAGTTTTTTTTTCTGTAAATGTTAGATAATATGATAAACTTCAATTTAGGCAAATAAAAGAAAAAATGATTTTTTTTTCACTCTCGAAGGTGGGAAGTAACCTTAACTAAATAAGATATAAGTTTTCCCTTGTTCCATGTCCAAAGCAGGTTTTAATCCTTTGCATTGATGTAAGGATGTGTCCTAGTGGGGAATGGGAATTTCAAGACAAATACTTGCCAGAGACTTCCTAGAAATTTGTGGCATAGCAGTACCCAAAATTAGCGGTTGCCCAGTTGCCCAAGACAACTAAAACTTTGTTTGGACAACCATTTTTTAGGAAAAATTAAGGGCTGTTTGCCCGAGATAAATTCGCCAGACAACCCAGGAAAAAATTGAAGTAATTACGTTACTGTGATGCGTAACAGAATAAAGAACAGAAGCTATAAACTCGAGACACGAAAATAGCTCTAAATGTGAGGTTCATCTCCTGATACTGATAGTTGGATCCACAACAATTCATGCAACAAAAGAAATGGAAGGTTGTAACAACAATTAATTGAACGCCGTTCGTTTGATAAGCTTGACCTCCTCAAAATATTTTGGCACACATGTATTTTATTAGTCTTTTCTGAGACATTGTGAGATGAATGCCTACAGATCCTTCAAGCAATGATTTATTTGAGGTAAGAGTATTGTTTAGCTTTATAAGGAAGGTCGTCAAAAATAGCCGCGCTGGCCAGCTTCAGTGAAATTTGCCAATGCATTATAAGCTACTAAGCTCGGTTATTTCAATTTAGAATAATATTAATAGCATTTTTCCATCAATTGACTCTATTTTGCCAACATTTGCTGCATTTTGCCAATGTTTTGTATGCCTCCAATTAACCATGAAGGCATTTCTGTTAATGAAACCATTTTGTTATTGTATTTTAATTGCTCTTATGTGACTGGTACTGTGGACATGCCTTGCTTTCTGTCACAAAGTGCTCTTCTTGAACGATAAGTACTGTAAGTTGTTTACATGAAAGCGCAAATGGCTTGTTTGCAGCTATTTCAAGGAAACCTTCTAGTTTGTGTCTCTTACATCAAATCATGGAAGAAGCCCATTGAATACATTTTTAAAACGGGTTTGAATTCTGGAAACCTGTCTAAAACTTTTTGCATTCAATTAATAAAATGTGATGTTTTGATATTTTGTAGTTAAATCAGTTCACAAAATAGAAAGCAATAGCTCATGTAATGGCCTGCTTTTTCTTCGCCTAGTAAAAATTGCGATTGCAAGCCAGAGATTACAAGATCTTATTGAACAATTTCTAAAGATCGATTATTATAAATTATGATATTCACAGGTCTCAACTATTTATAATATAATTTCAATATTTATCATTTGCAGCACTTCGAGAACTATGAACACAGAGGCATACTGATAGGGGTATTATTTTTTTGGTCAAATCCTATAAATAGGCAAAAATCATAGAAAATGTGTTAAGGACAACCAAGTCCTCATCAGGGTAACCAAAGTCAGGGGCTAGGTTGTCCAGCATTTGCCACAAGGGCAACCTTCTAATTTCGAGCACTGGTATAGAAACACTTCAAATGTTGCTGTAGACTTTGTGGTGGCAGGGCAACTGCAAATTAATTAAATTAGACTTTGATCATGAGGCTAGGCATCACAATAGTTCTTTCCCTTTCTTGGTGAGCAAATGGTATATGTATGTCACACCAATCAGATTGAAGCTTGTATCAAAGAGCCAATCAGGTTACCATTTAAAAAGCGAGTGACTTCTCCAGTGATCTGGAGTTGTCTAATTGCTGTAGATTGTTCAAACATTTTACATGTGATCGATTAACTTATAGACCGTAAAACACCAATCAGACTTGTAACCTGAGAATTCTCATTCACCTACTATTTGACATGCTAATTCTCTCCCACTTTCAATATTTAACAGTCTAACAGCATTTCTCCTTGCCATCAACTGAAAAAAATAACTCTTGCATGCATTGTTGCCCATGCTTCATTTGCGGAGTGCATTCGTGAAACTATATATTGGTTTTCATCTGTTAAACCAAAGGGAAAAAAGTTAGAGAGTTTCAAGAAGAAGACAGAATCAAGTTGGAAATTCATGATTTGAAAGAAAAGCTATTGCAAATTAATTTCCCACAAAGACCAATCAAGCAAATTTGTGGATTGCTGTTACATGTAATCACACAGAATTTTCCTGCATGTTTACTGACATGTGCTAAACTGACAGTGAATTCTCTGGTTGTGACCGAAAACTTTTTGTGTTTAAAGATAAGGCAGACTTGGCAAGCTTTGTTAAACATGATTTCATTCACTGAATGATGTCATAAAATGTCTTACCAATTGTCAAAATTCACTATATTAGGAGATCTGAAGTTGTTCATTGTCCGAGATTCGTGGTAAATTGGTGTTAGTTTCAACTGCGAAGTCCTTTTGCTTATTTTATACACACTGTATAGTGTATGATGAAAGGGAGTGAATAAAGTTTTGTTTTTTAGGTTTACAGACCTTCTGACAGGATGCAGAAAAAAATTGTGCGGGTTTTGGGAGGTTAATTGTGCAGTAAAAAACGGCGATTGTGTGGGAATTGTGCGGGATTGCACAATCTAGTAAACAACCAAATATCAACACATATACAATCACCAGGCCCCAAAAAAGCCTGACAGGGAAGAAATTCTGGATAAATGAAAAGAACGACTATAGCTTTCTTGCTTTGGCAATAAAATGTGGACCAACATTCTCCATTTGGCCACTATTTTGGCCAAAGTTTGTATCAACAGAATCACGTTGCATGACACAATAGATGAAGTTTAATTCAGCATGTACAACACGGTAATTCCACCTCGAAATAAAATGTTTTTGATCTGAACAAGTTCTACTTTCGTCAACAGGTAAAGCATATATTTTCCCGGAAGGGTTTACAATTTCTTCACACTTAAATTGCTGCATAAACCACACCACCGAGCCGAGATCAGTATGCAAATTTTATTACGTGCGTGCTAAATTTTTTAGCAAAAACTTACAAATAAGACAGATAACAGCATAGAACTTGTATTCCTGAATGAAAACATCCTTTACTTGGATAAATAAAAATGTAATAAACCCTGTTTCTTGATCAAACATTAATGATTTTCTCTTGCCTGAAGTTTGCAGGGCTTTTGTTTGTCAATTTGCAACTTTGATCAGTGCCGACAGTTGCGACAGTGCGTTCAAGTTTGCGAAAATATTTTAAAAGTTCCCACAAGTTGGCAGCCATTTCGGCCCGGTGATACATTTCTTTGGTGTTTTGTGTTTGCTACTGGTACATATATTTAAAACTGAACAAGGAAGCGAATGCGTTGGAGAGAAAAGTGGAATGATTTTTTTAAGGAAACAAGCATCCTGGGGACACGGCCACGTTATCTACAAAAGCTATCACGCCCACAACTGTTGTGCCAGCCAAGGCTAGACCTGCCAACTCCAATGCATTATGCACGAGTCTCACGCCTGCAGATCCAAAATCTTGAACATCCCCAGTGTCCTTCAGCAATGTTCGGAAGTCATCAGGGCATCTTCTAAAATCTCCAGGAAAGGTCAGAACATCTTCGGAAATGTTTGTGGTCTATTTTAAGGATCATTTGTGGTTTTGTACAGACACCGAACAAGCAAAAATAGTCAGGAAAATATGAACACCAACAGATTACCCCATTTTTCATCGCACCACCGTTCACTAACAAAAATACTTCATTGTTCACCTCAATGTTTATATCCGCTCAAGCTGTTCAGTCGCGGAAAGCAGCAGATTTATCGATTGTTTTGGAAAGAAAATAGCCTAAAAATCTTCTTGAAAACTCGGCAATCAATAGGAATACTGATTTAATTAGTTTTTAAGCAAATCTTTCTATATTGTGCGTGATTTCGCGGATTTTTAGGATTTGTGTGGATTGTAAAGGGTATGACCGAATTGTGCGGTCCCATACCCGTGCACCCTGTCAGAAGGCCTGAGTTTTACACAACATTGTGGATATGGATCATTCATTCGATTTACAGTAAGTTAAAGGGCTGGGTTTGTTTGGTTTTTTTCCTAAAATTGTTATTTAAACAATCTCATGGATAATGTGTGTTAGAAAAAGCTGGATAACTTGTTCATTCGGTAGCAAAAGATTCTGAAAAATGTTTACAGAAAGCAGTTCTTCCATCCACCATATTGGCTCGCCTTCGGTGTCGAACAAACCGGGGCATCTGATTTCCAAAGAATAAATAACCGCAAGAATTAATGAGGTAATTCACTATGGATATATAGAAAATCTGCCATCAGATCCTTAAACTGATGTGACTAAAACTTGAACGCTTCGCTAAATATTCGACTTTCATGTTTCCTTCTTTATTTTACTCATTAATAAATTAACGATATTTAAGCTGAATGGCAAGTTTTTGATCGACATAAAATTGTGGAAATTGGGCGTTCGATTTACAACTAAACTTGTTGAATCCTATTGGTATGGATAATTACAGAAACCCTTAAGAGCTGAACAACCCCTTATGAGTTTCTGAAAGTTCTTAATTCTGTAGCAAACATTTACCCTTCGATCAGGCTCGCCTTGGAAGCGGCCATCATAGATCCGTTCAAGAAAATAAGTCATTATGAAATATGGAGAATAAGTTTTCAGATTCTTATGCTAGTGGAGATATAGTTGTTTGAATCTAAGAGTTTTTAGCCTTAATCTTCCAAGAGGCATCCAGATAGAGAGAAACATGCATACAGTGTGTTGCCCAGTTTCTGGCCAAAAAAAATTGAATCGGTTATTTTCGTTTGGACTCTAGTCCACCGCAGTAAACTGATGAAGATATGAACATTTCAGCTATAAATTGTTGGTTTTGGCGGCCGGCGTTTTGGACAAGAAAACACCGAGCAATGATGAATTTTGTTCAGGCGAGTAAACGTTTAGCAGCTAATTTTTGCGCTTTTCACTGCACACCAAAGCTACCATACTAAAAATAGCTTGTTTCATAGGAAAGATATCAAGGAGCTTCATAACTTTTTGACAGGCTTTAGATTAGCATACAGTAGGTAATCGCATGGGCCGAGTAAAATTAAGGATTTATATCACACGTTTTCAGAAGTTGCAGAAATTGCTGAGTCGCGCAGCGACAAGGGCAGTTTCTGCAACTTCTGAAAACACAAGTGATATAAATCCTTAATTTTACGAGAAAACATGTGATTACTTGTTTATCACATAGAGGGCAAAATTTTTTGGAAGACCTTGAAGGCGCCAAGCTAAATTTATCCGCAGCGGAACGAAAACCTCATAAAATCACATTTTAAAAAACAGCAAGATCAAGCAAACGCTTACATTCAGAACAGGATAATGTCGGCATTTATGTAAGCTTAAATCTCAATGTAAGTCATGAAAATAAAAATAACAAGCATTCACTCAATGAGCAAAGTAAAACGTAACTTTATTCCTCTGTTTGCAAGTTTCGAAGCTTTCCGCTACATGCACAAGTCCAAACAAACTTGCAGATATAGTTTCTCCTGTTTATATATGACCATCTTCCTTTTCTAAACAAACTCTGTGATCTTTACTCCGGGTTGCATGTGATGAAGCCACATTTGATATAAGTGAGACAAAAAGGTTAGTTGGCCGCCATGAATGAATTTCGTCACAAGCTTGCCAAGTGTCTGGCTGATGCAAGTTTTCAATGAAAATAATCTTCCGTTTCCTGAGATTCAGCTTTCGGCATTTCGTTTCAAGCTATCATCCGCTTTCCATTCCTTTTTCATCAAATAACGGGAAACTGAAGTCAAATTCCTAGGCGACATACAATCGAGCGCTGTGTTTGAAAATTCTGTTCAAAATCCTGCAGTCAAGAAGCCAACCAAGTGCGGCGCATTTAGTCAATTAGAAACAAGCATTTTTTCGGCTCGTCCAATCAGGATCAAGTAATTTTGCCCGGGGCAATTAATAAAATTAAGAAAACATGCCCTCTGTCTCAGCCAATCAAAATTCAGTAATTTTCCCCTCTATGTTATAAAAGATGAAAGTGATTAGGGTTTCTGTCCTCACAAGCTAGAATTTAACTGTTTCTGAATTTCAGCGGCCAAACTTTTAACAAAGATTTGGGGTTACGGTGCCAGTTTCCGGCCACCTAGAGACAAATTATTCAAAACTTAGTTCTATTCAGTGAAATAACTTAAGTTTATAATCTACTGCTCGAAAAATTAATGGCAGGTAAGCAATAAGTACAAAAACAGCTAAAGCAAGCATGCATATTTGTTGTCAACAAAAATGTGAGCGCCTGAATAAGCAGAAGATCCAGAAATGCGAACGGGTCATCGAGGTCGTACACGATTTTCGTAAAATGGTAGACGAGTAATTATTACCGAATAAACCAATATTCTGACATAACTGATACATATATGGACTGACAAGTCGGTTTGAGTCGACTGAAGTCGAGCGGCTTCAAGGAAAATGTCCTATACAGCCGGAAACTGGGCAACTTACGAGCTTTGCCAATCTTTAATACTCTAGGATAGCAGTCAACCTTTGTACATTTTAAAGGTAAGTAAATGTACTTTATTTGATAGAAAACTGAAAAGTTTTCCACGCATATTCAAGAAGTTATAGCGATTACAAACTGTAGTGTCTATAGTGGCCGGAAACTGGGCAACACACTGTATTCGTTCTTTGCATAATGCAAGCCAATCTAATGCGCTGAGAAGATGGAAAATATCAATCGTATCCATTCCAATATTTAGAAGCTGTCTATCAGTGGGCGTTAAGCTATAACGTGAAAGGCAAGATATTTGAGTCACTGGCCGTTTTTATACTAGAGACGTGTTACCCGTCTGGACGAGCTTCAGCAAACATTTTGCAAATTGTCCGGTTATCCCTCTCTAGTATAAAGACGGGCACATGACGCGTTACCCGTCGAGATGAGCCACTTTTCGAAACGCGTCTTGAACGACAGATTTCGAAAAGTAGTTCATCTAGACGGGTAAGGCCCATTCCAAACGTCGCTCCACTCATGTGCCGAACCTAACTGGTGAATAAAGTACGGCAGAAGAGCGGCGTTTGAATCAGTTTGGTCCAGCAGTTTTAATTAGGTTTGGCAAACAATGTTAAGTTCAGCAGGGTCTTGGTCCAGTTCATAATTATGTTATAAGCATTGAAAAAATGCAATAAAAAATGGGGGTCACCGTGCTCGTTTTTGTGCAACCTGGACGGCTATTATGGTAAATATATGACCCTCGAGGTTTATATTAGGAATCCTAGTAATCCGAAAAGGGAGCTATCATTTCTAGAAAAAATCATTTCTTGCATTGTGTGGTTCCAGAAAATATCCATACCCCCCCCCCACGGAAGGTCACTGGAAATTCCAAGGGGGAGGGGGGTTAAACCCAGAAATTTCTGAGGGGTGGAGGGGGTTCACGGGCAGCTCCTTTTCCAGAGGGTGAAGAAACATGAAAAAAATTAACAACATACGATCGAAACGAAGCACGAAGAAATACTTACGTACGTTGTTTTAAAACAAAAAATAAAGCTCCTTTCCATCGAGATGAGGTTTACATCATAAGCTTTAATGTTTCTGTTTTTCATTCGAGTTTCCTAGCGCTTGCTAGCGCGTACAAAGATGCTTCTTTCTTCGTGACCGAGTCAAAATGGCGGACGTGACAGCAGAAACTCGTCCCAGACTCCCACTGGTGTCTTGTCTCAGAAGGCCTGGCTGCTAAGCTAGTGAAATTACTTTGGACGAACGTGAAAGATTTGCGATGCGATATTGAAGGCGGCCGTTTAAGAAGTTGCTGGAATCCTAAAAACAAAGCTTTAGTAGATTGTAAGGCAGAAGTTTAGATAAATAACCGGGCCAGCAAGGAATGTTGTAAGTTGCAATTTTTATTTACAGTATCGTTGCGTGCGGAAGGAGACTTGAAATTCTGAAACAACACTTCGCGAAAATTGTAACATATCTTCTAGTACGTAAAATTAATGACTAACAGTGAAAGAAATAAAAAGGTCCAGGCTTTTAACAAATTAAAAAATTATTCTAGCGGCGTTGAATGAAGTTTTGAAGCTACATGTTTACTTACTGATTTCTGATTTACAAGTGAAGATCACGCACGTATTAAACGTTTCTGCCGACTTTATTTATTGTCCAAATGCTAAGGATACAACTAGATTGTTACAATCGCCCTACGTTTTAAAGTACGAAGCAATTTCGAATTTTCAAAGGGGTGATTAAAAATATTGGAAATTCCTGGGGGGTGGGGGGGTCCCCACAGACCCTCTGGAATGGAAATTCCTGGGGGGGAGGGGGGTGCAAAAGAAAAAGCCTTCCATGGGGGGGGTATGGATATTTTCTGGAACTACACATTAAAATATCGAAGCAGTTATACAAAATAGACTTCAATCTTACATAACAAACTATTTTAATTGAACTGGAATTAAGATTATAAAATAAATTAGAGATTTTGCTGTGTGCGCACGTAAGCAGGACTACCAAAATACATGCTTTTTAAAGCATTCAAATAAAAATATCTCAAAATAGAATGATCAACTTTTCTTTAAATCACGATATATTGTAGTCAACCGTATGCCATTTAAGTTAATGCCTTAAAAAATGGGGATCACCGTGCTCGTTTAGAAGAAAATAACCATTAATTTCCCTAAGCTTAATCTGAAGGAAATGCCTTAATGTTGTGTGCGCGAGCGCTCGTGTACGCGCTAAATGACGCGAAAAATTGTGAGCAGCAAGGATGCGCAATGCAATTCAGTGGAATCACCTTAATATGTTTCAGCTCAAGAGAAGCGGAACTTCATGGGAAAATTGTTTTGGTGGTAATTCCTTTTTGCTGTTTCCCCAATTTGTGAGATCAGGTTTGTAGATTAGGATTTACAAACTAATTCTCGAGAGAAAACCAGTTTAAATAATACAAATCTCGCGGAATGAATTTGCTTTTCCGGAAATATTATTATTAAAACTTGCGCAATAGTTTGCTGATTTCGACTGCAAAAACCTTTTATCATCCTCAACGCAGGCGTTCAGTCAACATTATTATTGTTAACGACTTGTTTTCGCGAATTAAGTTCGACACAAATACGCCGTTTGAATCAGCTGTCGCTCCAAAGTCGCTCCAAGGTCGAACCTTACTGAGTTAGGCCCGGTTCAAACGTCGCGCTATCGTCGTGTCGAACTCAATTAAATGAATTAAGTTCGACACTTAGCGCGACTGTAGCTCGACGTTTGAATCAACGTCGCGCCAGAGTCGGGTAGCGTCGCTTAAGTCGCACAAAATTGATGTGAAACCTAATGCATACATTATGATAATGTAGTGCCGAGCACTTTCACAGCCGGATTACGTGAGACGCATGCGTAAATATGTTTCAGATTTTGAAATATGGCGGCTTGGAAAAGTACCTTTGCTCATAGCGATGTGAATGACAACTAAAGCTTCGACTCAGAGTACGAAGATGAAGGCTGCTGGTCACCTGAGCAACGCGAAAACAGTAGTGACACGACTGAGTCGGATTTAGCAGAACTTTCAAGCGTAGCGACCGCAAAATCAAAGTCGAGCACTTCGCGAAAGCCGGGAAGAAAGGGAAACGGTAATAACAGAAATGGTTGACATCATTTGTTCGAGTGAACATCTCAGGAAAGAACTTATATTCAAAAACACCTCACGTTAGCGAAACACGGCATTCTATACGGATGTCGTGAAACAACTTAAGGAACGACTCGCTAGCCGTGGCGAAAATTTTCGATTGGGGGCGAGTCAACAGCTATTTGGTGCGACGTTTGAATCAACTGTCGCGCTGCAGTCGTGCTAAAGTCGAACTTAATACAATTGAGTGCGACACGACGATAGCGCGACGTAGGTTCGGCACATGAGTGGAGCGGCGTTTGGAACGGGCCTAACGCGTCTTGTGCCCGTCGTTATACTAGAGATGGATAACCGGACGAATTACAAAATGTTTGCCGAAGCTCGTCCAGACGGGCAACGCGTCTCTAGCGAAAAAAACGGCCACTGATGTGATACCTCTTTCATTCGCTAAGGTTGAGAAAACGAATGATGCGGCCATTATTAGTGCCTACTGCGAGCGAAGTTCTTAGTAATCTTCAGTGCTCAACATAGTTATCAGGCGCAAAAAGGTAACAAAATCAATTACATACCCTTCTCTTCTCCACGGATGTGTTTGACAACAGTTTTCATATATATAATACAAAGCCAAACAATTCAAAGCAGTCTCCAAAGCACGTTTTACAGCGTCATAGTTATATTCGAACACGCTGGCACACCTGGATCGTGGATGTGACACACGCAAAAATCAGTAAACCAATAGCAAGCCTTGTATCTTTGTTTCGTTTCCCCGGAAACGAAAGGCCAGCTGGAAAGAAATGGAGGACTGTGACGTGGACTGGACTCTGGACTGGGCTTTTTAATTCAATTAAGGGGGGTCCTTCTTAAGGCGGGGGTACACCTGAAGCCTGTTTTTCCACCGCTAAACTTTGTTTAATGCGAATATCTCGTCCGTGTTTCAAGTAATCCAGAAACTCTATGCTCATTTTACAAAGCTATGTTTAGCGGGGTTTTGTAAATTTTTTGGTGATTTTGGGGGATGTTTGGGAACAGATAGTTTTCTCAAAGGTTAAGTAAAATTTGGAGAAATAAAAAATATTACAGATTTAATGTGTTTTAAAATTAGAATTTGAAGTTAAAAATTAGTAGATGGACACCCAAACAGTCCCCCGACAACCTGGGGTGCTCTTGCGTGGAGGTCAACTGTCTGTTGGTGTTTCAAAAATAATTTTCTTTCTTCTATCCCTTCCTCAAACCTCTTAAAATTTCACTCAAAATCAGGTGTACCCCCACCGTAACTACCAATTTGTTGCTGTGGAAGTATCTAACCATCATATTTTGGAAACCAGACTTCCTATGGATATGCTATTTGTACAACTATACAAATCACGGCTATCTTTGACAAGTCACATGACCAGAATAGAAAAAACCCTAAAACTGAAAGGGCATATAGATCTGAAAATTAAAATCATCAGAGTCAATAGATAAAGAACGTCCACATGTTTAATGCTTCGTATGGGTTTCATGAAATTCTCATTATTATAAAAGTTATGACGCAATAAACACCCGTATTTCCAGACTTTTTTAGTAGCGTTCCTTTTTTACCTGTAAATGATAATTCCATACGTAGGATCACAAAGGAGGCTCTGTTATCTCTGATTCTTATAAAAAATTAGAATTCTGCCTTCTTTCCTCCAAGTTTTAGGGATTTTAAATTCTTGCTTTCACCTCAGAATGAAAATTTCGTCTTAACAGCTTTAAACGCACTCCAGGAGCACAGAAATGTCAAAATAACGTAAGATAAACATAGTGTAAGACATTTTCATTCAAATCTTTAATACAAGTTCTATTTAGAGCAATGTTCAAAGTATTCTCATACATTGTCTTATCGGCTGAAGAATCGAATACAACGTCTGGGCCGCCTGTGGTTTTCTCACTCTCCCTGACTGACTAGAACGCCAAGCTACGCTGGCTATGCGAGGCATGCGAGCCAGAAGTCCCTAATCCCAATAAAAGGCTAACCGCAAGCTACCTAAACGATCTGTAGGTTAACCGGAGTACTTTTTAGGCTAACTAATGTGTTATTTAGGCTAACAAATGTGTTAGTTAGGCTAACCGGAATGGCTCGCATGCCTCGCATGGCTCGCAAGCAATGTGAACCGTGCAAACAAGAAATCCCTTATCCCAATATAAAAGCTTTCCGCAAGCTACCTTAGAGCTAACTCGTAGACTAACCGGAGTGCCATTTTTATATGATTTAGTCTAACCAATGTGTAGCCTGTGTACAGCCGTCCCGCCCCCCTCACAAAAATCGGGGAAGGGACGTCTGTATTTCACCGTCGTTAATCGTGTTCCAGTATCCTGCTGTTCTTAATTTAAATTTCACATAAATTATCATATCGTAAAATGGAGGGGTGACAGCCAGGGGTGAGAGGCCAACACGACTCCTACGTTCGTGACATCTGCATATTTGCCGTATTATATTAATTCGGTCTTTCGCCCGTTTTCCTTCTCACTTGGGCACGTTATGTTGTATTAGTATATACCACACAAGTGAAGAGTGCTTTCCGCGCGCGCTGATTGGTTAACTCGGAGGTGATTAGCAAAGTACTATTCACCTCCGAGCAGCGGAAGAGAAACAAGATGGCTTCGCGCGTCGCTTTGTGTACCGAAAGTAATATTTTTGTCCGTTAGTTATTCAACTTGTGTGGTATATACTAAAACAATTATTCACCTCCACTTCGGTGAATAATTGTTAATTATTTGGAGGCAGTATTAGTTGAATAGAGCCACCGCAGTAAGACTGTGGCCTTGAAAATGTCTAGATGTCATAGGTTTCCTGTTTGTGGAGTTTGACATCTCTAGCTCCAGCTGTAATTTCATATTTGCCACATGTTTCGCTAGTGCGGTTTGTTTTGTCGAGTTTTGACTCATTTCTTTTAGCAAGGCCGGGTTGCAAGGTATGCTTTAAGCTCTCAAAGTGTTCACTCTGGAAGGACAAGGTCTGAAATATTCTGTAAAAAAATTGATTACTTGCATTTTACTGTAAAATATTTGTGATGCCGCGCTGTATTGATCACTAGTAGGGGGCGTCAGTGGCAAGTGAGGAATTAATCGTCCCAAAACCACACTAAAGCTCGCAAAAACAGACAATCAACATTAGGCAAGTGATCTTTATTTATCTGGCTTGTTATTGTAATTTAGGAACAAAAGATCTCGAATTCAGCGATTTATGGGACATTACGATCGTTTGAGTCAAACCGAGAACGACCGTTGCATATCATCACCAAGGCCATCGCTTGGTCTGCCTGTGGTTCGTAATGGCTCTGTCCAGCCTTGACTTCGTCTTATGAAGGGTGCAACTAGAACCTGAAAACCACCCAAAAATGATGAAACAGCCCAAAAGGACAAAAGAAACCAAGAAAGGTGAGTACAGTTTCTTTACTTTATTGAAAAAAGGTAAAAATGTTTTTCGTCGAGCGCTTTCATTCCACGTTATTTTAAACTCCATACATAGTCTTATAGAGCGCTCGAATCTCCAACGGTCAAAATTGTAACACAACACCGCGCACTTCAAGTAGTCACGTCCTACTCGATACGCTTACATAAATCATTTATACGCTTACATAACTCATTCGGACGCTTACATAGATCATTTATTCAATCGATTTCTCGAGTCGTGAGTTTGGGATGCCTGCGAGGGGAGGGGGCGGCTGTACACAGGCTAACCAATGTGTTTTCAAGTACCTCGCAGATCTGCCTCGCATGGCTCACTGGCTCGCACATTGTGCATCCCCTCGCGCGCATGCGCCACAGGTAACTTAGTCCGCTTTGGTTTTACCCTTCAAAAGTCTTTATTCATTGTCTGATCTGTTCGTTTTTAGTGCAGAATGCACTATTGTGATGGTTGTGTGGGGCTGTCGTCCGCTAACACACTAACACACTAAAGCGCTAGCGCGTAAACTTTGATAATCAATTAATTAATTAATATCAATTAATTAATTATTCTTGTAAAGGGGGTAAGGGTGGGGAACACCTGACTGTGTGCACTAGGTAAAACGTGGAGTGTATTGACGTTACTTTTATGTGAAGAACACAAAGACTATATATTTGTTTCGGGAGACTATCTTCTTTCCTTGTGGTATTATTCTTCCTTGAGCAGAAAACTTTGCGTTAAACGCATGCGCAGAAGATAAATCTATTTAACAATTAGATTATTCGCTCTCAATTTCTATGAGGTGATAGTTGATGAGGCCGCAGGCCGAATCAACTATCACCTCATAGAAATTAAGAGCGAATAATCTAATTGTTTTAGTAGAATTCTAACTGAAATAAACGTAAATAATGGTTTCTAATTATTTTTCTACGCATTATCGATCTATTAAACGCTTTAACAAAATCGCACGCATTGAATTGTCCTTGGTAAATTTGCAGTTGTTTACGCGCGTGTACCCGTTTTTCAATAATTTCAAGCTTTTAAAGTCAAGAAACCGCTAATGTCCTTCTTTTAGTCTTCTCGGGAATTTTTTTATCCATTTACATCTAAACTTCCTTCCAAAACTTCGGAAAAACGTAAAAACGTCGCATTTTGTGGACGACCTTCGGCAACTGCACACTAATGGCTGATAGTGTTCAATAGCTCAGCCAATCACATTGCAGCATTTGCATTAGTGTACTAGTAGAATTCTACTAATACGTGTTATATAACAACCGAGTTACTGCGCGCATTGTGATTGGCTGATGCCTGTCATCTATTATGACGTCACTGCGTGGTGTGACTCGCGCGCGTGATCAGAGTTCATAGTCCAAGTCAGTCTTCTCGGCAAAGTTTTTCAAAACTTGCAGCGAAATCAACAAGAGAAAGTTCAGCTTAATTATAAATCTACATATAGGAACAATCTGCCAAATAGTCTACACCTTTCGAGACATTTAACTGGGCTAAACAAGCTTGAATTAGACAGTGACTGATTTGAAAAATTATCGAAAGCTGTAAGTGTTTGTCCGATGCTCGAGCAGTTTCGAAGCAGTTTGAAGCCGCTACAGGAAATCCACGAATGAATGGCAGTTGAACGCCGTTGAACGCTTACCTTAGTTAAAAGCTTACAGAGTACAAAGGGAATAAAGGTCAGTTTCTTTCGTTGGCATTTTATTTTTCCTTCATGTTGCGTATTTTAAAATCGGTTTGACAGTGCTTCGTGATTACGGAAAACTATAAACTCGAAATGAAAATAACCTGGGCTCGCTGGTAGCGGCGTAGAGTCTTGTTATTGTATAAAACAAATAGATTTCATTTTGCGGTGCGTCTGTTCAGTTATAGATCACAGAAGACGTCAAAATGTGGTAAGAACATCAGTGACCCACTCGCCTAGTGGCTCGTGGGCTCCTTTTTTGTTCTTACCACATTTTGACGTCATCTGTGATCTATAACTGAACAGACGCACGGCAAAATGGAATCTATTTGTTAATTGTATACACGCACTGTAATGCTGGAAACTGGAGTGAAAAGGCTGCTAGGTGTCTCCAAAGGGATCCAGAATATCGACTTATCTTATTTCCCTAAAAGTAAACATTTTTAAGAGCAGTTGCTAAGGAATGGCTGAAGACTGTATTTTGAAGCAAGCGATTTTGAAGCTTTTTGTAACGCTAAATGGTGAATTTTGTTTGGGGGTACACCTGCTTTGAAAAATATAACATTGCGCGTGCGAAACTAGTGCCAGTCCCAAACCGCGCGTTAGAATTTAAAATCCCTAAAACTCCACGGAAACAAGGTATAGTTCCGATTTCTTTTACGAATCAGAGATAACGTAGCCATCTTTATAATCTGACGTACGCTTTTACCGTTTACACGAAAAAAGGAAACGCTGCTGATGAAAGTCTATAAATATGAGTACAAAAAAGGTAAAAAAGTTCTCACTAAAATGAGTTAAGTGCCTTGGAAAAACGTTTAAAGTTCCATACGTTTCGGGCTTAGCCCTTCATCAGTGGAAGTCAAATCTTGACTTCCACTGATGAAGGGCTAAGCCCGAAACGTATGGAACTTTAAACGTTTTTCCAAGGCACTTAACTCATTTTAGTGAGAACTTTTTTACCTTTTTTGTATTTTTTAAGTGCCACGCAGCACAGGAAAATTTATTCTTCCATTTATCTTGATTTTTTATAAATATGAGTGTTTATTAGGCCATAACTCTTATAACTAGGAGTAATCGTAGATTATGTAGTGCGTTCGATATGCTCGCCATTGATGAACAACGTGCTACTTGTAACTTGCCTTGCGTGAAAAATTGTCATTTTCCCCATGCAGGAGACTTTTCGACCGAACATCTTCGGTCTTCATCAGTTTCAAATGTCATAAAGGCCGTAACGGCTTTTTTTACTGTTCCCTAATTGGCGCGTGCTACGATAGCAAACGTCACAAAGCTATTGTTGCGCAAGATCGAATCACTCGAAAGACTTGCGAATTGATGGTATGTCAATACGCTCATTGCCCACGTTGGGTCTCGCCTAGAGTGCCAAGCCTCAAGGAAAGTCTCTTGTAGTAATCCCTCGCTCTGCCGACAATGGTTGCATGTTCGAAATACATGTAAGGTACCACCGACGCCACTCGAGTGAGATCGTCAAACTAAGGCCAATAACGAAAGCGAGGCAAATTGCAGAAGAAACGAAATCTCGATTTTTCTTAGCCACACAAGATTAGGGTTGCGTTCTCCTATCGTCGAACGCAATAATGCGAATCTCATGAAAACGATACGTCACTTTACGCATGTGGACGTTCTTTATCTATTGACGCCCATTTTAATTTTAAAATCTATCCGCCGTTTGAGTTCTAGGGTTTATTCTGTTCTGGTCACGTGATGCGTTAAATATGACCGTGACTTGAAACTGTTGAAGGAATCTTCAATAGAACAAACTCATGCAAAAAGCTTATCTGTATGAGGTCTGATTCCAAAATATAGCAATTAGAAACCTGCCTTAGAAACAAATAATGATTCTTAAAAATTTAAATCTTACTCGCGGGTTTTTACTGTATATCAAATTCCTTATTAAACGCTAAAAGTGTCCAAGCCAAGGATCTCTCTTTTAAATTCATGAAATTTGAAACTGCCTCACAAATTCAATGTTTCGGACAGGATTCTATACCTTCGTCGCCAAAACGCTGAATGAATGTTGAATTCCATAAGAAGTAGTTCGTGGATTGGGAAGCGATAAGATCAATGTGCTGTGATGTTGATATTTTTATTGCTTTATTTTACACCCTTTTTTGTAACGAACCTAGCTAGTTTTCGGAACATCTACATGTAGTAAAGAGCATAAAGTAAAAAGCATACGTAAATATCTCGAACTTGCTGTAATGAGATATCAGCATGTATTGCAAATCAGCATAAACTGAGGTTTTATTTAATTAACTCAACTTTCAAGATGAATCTAACAAGTTTGCCAAAGGTCCAGGAAAGGGTAGCCAAATATTTCGAAACTGCTTTGATACACTTCCCCAAGGCGTTTTATCCAATCTTTTGGTATCTGTGAATAGTACTTTACCAGTTCGTCTTTAGTTTTTGCTGGAACAACCTTTGGAAATTTTAGCTGAGTTAATTTGGCTTTCTCAAGAACATACTTAGCGTCTTCTTCTAGATTTTCATAATGCCCCACAAAGTCATATTGAATGTCGCACGACCCGCAGATATCTCCATAATTTTCCCAGTGCCAATCCTCTTTATCACCTCCATTTAATATGTACTCTACGAATTCTGGCCACTTCACACCGTAACCACTCTGCAGATCTGCCTGGGAAGCGTTGGGTCTAAAGTTTCGAATGATCTTTTTCCCAAACACCGTGATGAAGGGATCTTTATCAACCGGTCTCGGATGTACATATTTATCTTTGTAAGCCGAAAAAAGCCGCTCAAAAGGTTCTCGTACAAACATGAACTTGTAGTAATTTTGAAGCATTTGCTGTGCTTTTTCTGGTGGAAACTGTTTCACAGTAGGGCCATATGCTCCAGGTCCCCCCAACAGGGGCATCCATTGCCGCGTTGCAACCTTTGGTACGAGGCAGAATATCAATTTGTACTTCTCAAACACATACATGTGTTCTAACGCCTCCTTACTCGGTTCTTTACGCTCTCTGTTTCTACAGAAATGTCTCAGTCGCTGTTTTTGTTCGAGGTCTCTCTTGCCAACTTCTCCACCTGTGTAATTAGCCATTTCATCTCCCTTCAAAACAATAATAAAAAAAATTAACTAGATGCCTAACTGCGTGTAGCCAGGCAGTCGTTATACTGAGAAGCATTGTATTGCAATTAAGGTAAATGTTTTGCATTTGAAGTTGTATGAAATTCAGTCGAATCGATGTGCTTGCGGAGGCGTATTGCAGGTTTGCCATTTGCAACCTATTGCACTTCTTGGAATCGATTAAGAGCTTATTACTTGTTTGCAGGCCATTAAGGGGTGAAATGAGTCAAGGTCTTTATATCAATTTATAAACGTTTCAGTCTATCCTCGTTAATGATAAATGAAAGCAAGGGACCGCGGACGAAAATGCTGCTGGTGTACGTGGGAGCTACTGACAGCTCTGATCAGCCAAATATAAAATACAAAGACAACAAACTGCAAGGCTGACACTACGTAGAAATGAAAAGCCTTAACGGGACAACGACATGATAGAGTCCAAACTGAAAGTCAAAAATGAAAACTCTGGACAGCTGTTTCGAAGTCTATGCCGCACAACTAGCGTGAAGACAGTTGTCTATAAAGTGCTCGCTGGTAATGACGATCCGAGTGAGCTCAAATTCGAAAGCCCGCCCATTGACAACAGCCGTGTGACTATTACTCAATAGGTCAAGAATTCGAAATATCATGTCGTTGTCGCGATAAGGAAAGTGAGAATAGCCAGAACTATCCGTACACTGCTGATATTCACTGTTTTCACATGGTTTTGTCCATGTTTGCAGTGTTATTTTCACATGGTTTTGTCCATGTTTTCAGTGTACGGATAGTTCTGGCTATTCTCACTTTCCTTATCGCGACAACGACATGATATTTCGAATTCTTGACCTATTGAGTAATAGTCACGCGGTTGTTGTCAATGGGCGGGCTTTCGAATTTGAGCCCACTCGGATCGTCATTACCAGCGAGCACTTTATAGACAACTGTCTTCACGTTAGTTGTTCTATTCTGTGCGGCATACACTCTGCTGACGAGACCCAATCAGGTCGAAACAGCTGTCCAGAGTTTGCATTTTTGACTTTCAGTTTGGACTCTATCATGTCGGTGTCCCGTTAAGGCTTTTCATTTCTACGTAGTGTCAGCCTTGCAGTTTGTTGTCTTTGTATCTTCGTTAGCCTGCAGAACAGGCGAAATTTATTTTTTGCGTTTCTCAAGCGAGCGAGGCAAGCGCGAGGGATTCATGCGAGGGGGGAGCTTGGCTCACCATGTGCGCATTCCTCGCGCTCAGAAAATACGCAAATAATAACGCCTGTTGAAAGTTCCCTACTCCTTTCAATCTACTGTTGAAGCAAAGGACTCTTGAATTGTGATAATGCCACTGCCTCCATCTTACAAGACATAATCCTCACAATAAATCAGTTTCCCAACAAAGAACCTTTACTATTTAGATGCATATTTTTGTGTTTACAAAAGAGTTTTAAAATATTTTTTCGCGAACATGTACTCACTCCAGATGAAAACATAATAGCCAGCCAATCAGATTGTTATATTTGCAGTACCCTGTAATTCTATTTCTTGTGGTAATGCATCTTGCTAATGAAAAGTGTGGAATACGAGCAGACAGAAGTAGTTTTAAAAACAAGTTATAATTTTGCACTTTATAATTTGAAACTCTCGTATTTCAACTTTTGTTTATTGCTAATATTAGAACTTCTTTGACTACAGAAATATTACCATGCAACAGGAACCCAACTTGATCCAACTTTTACAATTGTGGTCACTGGTGATGCTACTATAGCTATTCTCCTTCCCAGAGCCACAATCCTTTTTGCAAGCACAACGAATCGAGAGCTCTGAATGGGACCAAATTTTTTGCAATTGTAGTAAGGTTCTTTTTTCATGCTTTGGTTCCAGCCAGAGCTCTTGATCCACGGTGCTGGCTCAGCATCGCAGCTCTGGGTACCAAAAGGTATTAAAACTAATAGCTACAACTTGACCTGACTTTGACTACAGTGGCAATAGTAATTTCAACTAATAATTAAAACTTTATCTGACTAGAGTATACTTTTAGAAGAACAAAACGTGATATTACATATTAATACCTGAAACAGGTGTATATACGAAAGCCGAGGAGGGACATCAGACTTCAGACTTCAGACTTCAGACTTCAGACTTCCGACTTCCGACTTCCGACTTCCGACTTCAGACTTGGCTTGATTTCCGCTGACCTCCGAGTTGTTGTTGTAATAAACATGAAACATGTTGAAAAGTACAACAATCAGTCGCTAAACCCAATGAAGCAGAAAGGCTATCCAAGAATAAAAAACGCAAAAAGCGTAGAAAAAATGCAATGCAGAAGCGAATGATTACAGAAAGGGAGCAAAAATACATTAACTGACCACCAAGTCATCATGTTAGCAAAAGGGCTTAAGTTTATTGAAACACCCGTGACAAATGAAAATGATGACAAAAATAATGGAGGTAAAGTTTAGCTCCCAGAACGCAAATCACAACCACTCTAGTGGCGTCACTTTCGGCGATGTATATAAGCGAAACATGAGTACCCAATAAATGACTTTCAAACACTCAAACTAAGGGGAGCTTAAAAACAACTCAAAGAAACCATCGCTCTCAATGCTTAGAGGCTGCAGTAGCCTTCAAAAGACTCGGATCTTAGAGAACTGTGGTAACGAAACGTTATCCAACGAACTAACCGCCACTTCAGATAAACAGGATGACGGTTGGAGATCCACTGATTCGATACACATTAAATACTACAACATTCTTTTAAAGGCTATTATGAATCTTTCGACAAACATGAGCTGATAAACCTAACGAAATATGCCACAGAGCTAGCAAACACAATGGCATAAAGATTATTACTGTAACGGCTCTAGAGAGTGTAAAATCCTCCGTTAACAGACTGAAGGCTTACATTTAGCGACCAGCGGGAGCCGTGTTTGGCCTGTCACATTTTATATTTTCACCTTAAAATTTAAAACAAATACTGATGCAACAATGGAGTCTCATCCAAAATCAGCCACTGCTGAAAACAATTTCCAAACCGCCTCCGATCATATCATACAAAAGAGGTAAATCGCTCAAAGACATACTCGTCAGAGCAAAACTTTAAAGGCTCACGCGTCGCTGCGCCGTAAACCACATAGGGAAGTCTGTGCATGTCTATGACGTTTTCAAGTCTGAAGTCTGAAGTCGGAAGTCGGAAGTCTGAAGTCTGAAGTCTGAAGTCTGAAGTCTGAAGTCTGAAGTCTGAAGTCTGAAGTCTTAAGTCGGAAGTCGGAAGTCGGAAGTCGGAAGTCTGATGTCCCTCCTCGGCTTTCGTATTACTGGCCTCCACGAGCGAGAAAATTCCACGCTATTCTCGAGTATTCGTGTGGTCGAACTTTGCCGTTTAGTTCTTCGATGACAAATTGATTACAAAACTCTCTTTGTGCAACAAGTTTATCTCCGACAGTTGGCTCTGAAATCTGTTTGTGGGTCACGATAGCCACGAACAGCAGAATCTCCCTCCATCTTGAAGCATGAGTAAACAAACTCTCGGCCTAGTCCCAACGTGTTCGATCTAATGCCTGGTTACTAAGCTACGAACGTTCGACAAACGTAAACACCAGTAAGCACACGCGCTCTTGTTCGCAAAAATTTGTGGAAAAAAGTGTTGAATGAAGAAATACCTGTCAACGAGTACCAGAAAAAGATCAGTCATATGTCAAAGTTCAAGGAAATGATGCTCATTATATTAAAACGCTAAAATTGTGGGTGAGACGTTTGATTGCCATAGTGAGTTGCATTCGATGAAGAAGACTTCTGAAGACTCTTTTAAAAAAACTTTTTTTCCAAAATTTAAGTTGCTAAATTCAGGGTGCGGCTTATCTGCGGGTGTTTACGGTATTTGTAGATCCCGTCACCGTCGAGCTTTACAAGCTTTTGCATTTCCCCTTCTTTTCGATGGCAAATGATCGGATTGCGTGCGTTGTCTCACGCTTGTGTACGGTGTACGGTGTATTCAGTCTCCATTTCTGTAGGTTAAAATCCACAACAACTAGCTTTGCAAAGTGAATTCTTAACGCTCAGAACGTTTTTTCTTCGCTCCGGATGATAGTCCGCTCAAGCTCCTGACGCATAGGTGGTCATAGGTCACGTTAATTTTAGTCGCCGAGCTGGCGACTTGCGTTCTAATTTAGTCACCAGCTCCAAAATTCTAGTCGCCATGGCGACTAAAATGGTCGCAACTTGGAGGGTTGATCAGGTTTACACTTCGCTGAGCCGAAATGCAAATTGTGATCGTATCGCGTCTCATGGCGTTGGCAAAATCAAGATGTCAATAAGACCCGTCAACAATCAGTAATCTGACCAATCAGAGGGTGCACCAGAATCTGGTGCACGGCGGGTGCTTTCAGTAAGGCACTACCTCTCTGGAACCTCTATTTTCATTCGCCCGCTGTAAACACTACCTCTATTGTTATTCAGGGCTAGGGGCATTGCTATGAGCTGTTATCTATTGTTTAAAGAACCAATGAATGTATCTCCGGTGCTTTGGAACGGCGGCTCACTCAGGCCCTTCTCGGCTCGCTTCGCTCGCCGATTTCTTTGGGAGCCTGCTCGCAGGCTAATCAAAAGCAAGCTCGTACGTACGGGTGGCATTCTCTAGAGAAAATTATTATTTCATTGGGAAAACTGTAAGGAGTACTCGCCTTTTTTCACAAATCTACGTTTAGGAATCTCTTTTAGTTGTATTTCCTTTAGATGTTGCGTTTTACTAAAGTGTTTCGCTCTGCAAGACCGCCATCTTGAGAAAACAAATGGGGAAGGTTGGGAACGAGCGTGGATTGAAATTATTTCATGACGTCATTCCACGAGTGTAATATTCCGCATAAATTATGCCATTCCGCAAGTCATGCCACATGCCATTCCCCAAACTCATTCCGCCTTTTACCCTCACCGTCTTTCAGCGTGTCTAGTTGTAATAAAAGTTTACTTCAGAAAGGAATTATTTGTCTGAATTTAGTACGCATATGGTATAATTTTTCAACTCGCACGTTTGTGTTAAATGCCGTAAACGAGCCAGGAATTTTTGGGGTGGTGGGTGCGCGCTAATAAAAGCCTTCTGGACTGGACGTCAAGTAAATGGCTCCTTGGCGGTTTTTAATTGAGAGGACTGGGAATGTACTGTGACCAGGCGCCATAATGGGAGGAGACCGTAAGCGCGGGATCCACGCACCGAGTTAGGGTGCGAGACAATTTTTATATTTTTAGAACAGGTAGTGCCATCCTCTACGTCATAAAATAGAAATCGCTACGACCAACAAACAGACGAAGAACAGATAAGATATCCGCATTATCGAGCGATTCTTTGTTTGCTTGTAGCCTAAATATCAAACGTCTGTTCTGGTCACGTTCCTCCTCAACAAAGCCCTCAGGCAAGGCTGGGTTCTCACTGCAAATTCTGAGAGTAGAGGTCAATAGATCATCAGCGTATCTTCTCTGGTCGCTGCATGCTCGTCCTTACTCTTGAGAAAAACGCCGAATTATCGAAACCAAATAGGCCTCTTTACAGTGCGTTTCACAAAACTTTTGAGAAACTGTCTCCGAAATTGTAAATTCGTATGCAAATTTAACAAAACTTTTCAAGCGGGAAATGCGACTACAAATCACTTCATTAAAATTGTTTGGACATCGTCAATACGAGTATGGATTATAGAAAATTGTGGTCTTGAACTGAAATCAGGCAGGAATAACTCCTGTACGAGTATAATTATGGCGAACCTTGCCATACCAGCTCATACCTTATGACGTCAATAAACCTAATTCTAATGGTCCTTCTAGTTAGCAGCTGCTATTGTTTTGGGGGCTTGGGGCATTGTGGTTGTTGTTTGTTCTATTGTTCTCTCAGCCACTCATGTGAGACCTTACGAGAGCTGCATGGCGACCCAATAAACCTAATTTACATGTTGTGGCCGCATATAAAGTAATCAAGCGTATCGAACATAAATCAAGCATATCCTGTCGTTATAATATTGTAAATAATTTCTGCATTTAAGTTCAAAACAAACGAAAGCCTACCTCATTTTTAGCTATTTGAAATCATTTATTGTTTTCCGGCCAAAGCAATTACAGAGCGAAGCGTGCTATCGTTTCCACTAAACCGAGTGTTGTTTCGGCTGACTAAAAGTACAGATTTTATTTCTCAGTTACAACCTAATGACTTGAAGGAACTGATAACCAAATACCTTAATTAGCATAAAACTTAAATGTACTACGGACTTCACGCAATGTCTACAGATCTACAGGACGCACTACAAGGAATAGGGGTACCCGACAAGCAATATCTAGCATTAATATATAAGTATAATAAAGTTATTCACAAATGACGACAAGTAAATGGCTCCTTGGCGGTTTTAAATTAAGAGGACTGGACATTTACTATGACGGAATAATTGCAAGTGGAGATCCAGTAAGTCCAATAACACTTCTAGATCCTTTGCAGTTTGAGAAACCCAATACTCTTCGTCATTCTCGACACGAATTTACATTAACTGATAATCAGGAGGTCCAACAAATACTCCAGCGACCATAAGCATTCCGTCGCGTGATGTTTTGACCGTGATCGTGTGGTAGCCTGGGTTCACTCTAGTTGCGATAGTATGAACTCGATCAAGTTCCCCGCCTGAGCGAGGAGAGTCGCTGTTTGTAGATTTATTTTGTTTATTGTCCAACCATATTGCAGCCTTGCCTTGCTCTTGTCTGGTCAAAACAATCACGGACCGTGAGCGATCAGAATTGTCGTCAGCACTTACAGGTACATAGATCTTCAGCTGAAGGGTGCTTGAGCGTTGCCACGCACACCACCCCCCTTGGGTATCAGTGCGCAGCTGTTTGGACATTTTTTTAACATTCATTTCTTGAGCGAGTAAAACAAAACAAGGTGAAAAACCACTCTTGTTTATAACTTCAAGATGAAGATTTGGATGATGAAGGTCTTTGAAAGCGTTGGGGCTTTTCCCAGTCCAGCACAGTGGGTCTTTCAACGCTTCGGTTTCGCGTTTGATAAGCAAGGGCTTCGGCAAATTTGAGCTTTCTTTTTTTGCGACTGGTTCGAAGGCATTAATGGAAGGTTTGTTGACACCAAAAACACAGTCTTTTGAAACGCTTCGAACATGTTCAATCATCATCGAAGCAACCAGAGAGTGCGCCTGGAGGCCAATATGATTGCCATCGGAGCCAGTCATGTTGGTGAATTTTACTTTCCAATGACCTTTTTCCTTACGACAAAGTATTTCCTTCAAACTGAACGACGTTATATTATAATAGCGTGCAACCGCAGTTTGCCCAAAATTCTCTAGGTTTATGCACGATGGATTCCAAACCCTTTTCGTAGCCGGATCAGGGCCTAGTCCGCCGACAATATTAATATAAAGCACCGCGGGTGCTGAAGGATACACGAGGACTTGTCGAGTTAACTGCTCCAGTGGTTTCGCTGTCTGATATGATTTGTCATTTTGAGATATCTCTATCAAAACAATATCGATCTTCTCGCCTTTTGCAATAATCGTTTTGTAGCAAAAAGCAAAGAAAGGGCTCCCAGTTGACCCGATTGCTAGTTGAATTTCTCTCACAAAGGACATTGTCGCTGTACCGAAAGTATTGTTCCACCATTTCGCAAACACTTTGAAATACAATCCGTCCAAACTGTTTTCGTCCAATCCTAATCTTCCTCCGGCGCTTTGAGAGCCTCCAATGACCAATAGGTTGATGTCTTCACCCCTTAAAGCTTTCTTGACAACGTTCTTCAAGCGAGCAGGATTACCAGCTTGAACTGCCCTAGACATCAAGTTGTCGCTAATGTTGAAATATGTAAGGTTAACATCGCTTAATACACTCGAAAAGTTGACTTGTTTTGCTTCTAGCATAAATTGTACTCCCTGCCGTTGCGTATCTAAAGCGTATTTTTCGGTCACGTAATGAAAAAATAAAATAGAAATCGCTACGACCAACAAACAGACGAAGAACAGAAATATCCGTAATTTAGATATCTGCATTATCGAGCGATTCTTTGTTGCTTGTAGCCTAAATTTCAAACGTCTGCTCTGGTCACGTTCCTCCTCATCAAAGCCCTCAGGTAAGGCTGGGGTCTCACTGCAAATTCTTTTGACATTCTGTGTTCACTCTCTGGTCAAATAGACCTCTTTACAGTGCGTTTCACAAAACCTTTGACAAACGGATAGTTTCACGGTTTGCGCATATGTAAACTATGACGCAGCAATATCACTTCTATCGTTTCACAGACCAATCAGAAGCGAGATGTCAATATCCAAATCGGGCCAAAATTTGCCCGTGTTGTGGAAACTTCACGTCAGCCGGTTGATCGACTTACTCAATCGATTGTCTTGAGAATCGATCGGTGAGGGTAAAAGGGGGAATGAGTTTGCGGAATGGCATGTGGCATGACTTGCGGAATGGCATAATTTATGCGGAATATTACACTCGTGGTGACTGTTTGTATGTTCGAAATATAAAGAAACGTATCAGAATATCGAAAGGGTCTTATTATAGTAAAATATTGCGAGCAATGTCTAAATGTAAGGTTAGGATAAACGTAAATCTACCTCAATTGCTTTATTTTGTCGTCTCTTCCGCTTAACCGATTTGAAGGGTTTTGCGTTGATTGTTATTTAACAATTATTCACCTAAATGGAGGTAAATATCCACCACATTCACCGATACTGAGGTGAATAATTGTTTTAGTATATACCACACAAGTTGAATAACTAGTGGACCAAAACATTACTTTCAGTACCTAAAGCGGCGCGTTATTAGAGGACTCACTTCGAACAAGGGTGGAAAGCTCATTTTCGACCAGTCCATCGCGCGCAATAAAAAACCACTGGTGCCCAAGGTAGGATCTGCTGTTCCCGCAAAAATGCCACCTGTACTAACTTGTTTGTCTTGTTTAAGTCGGGGGCACACCCGATTTTAAATGCAATTTTACTGTCACGTCAGTAAAATATAGTTAATGGAACGTGACGCTCGTAATCAGTAAGCCTTTCATGGCGGCGTTGTTTTCAATTAAGCTATTGTGTAGGCAAGCTCCCAAGGCCAAGCAGACTCTGAGATACATTGTATTCTAGCTCAAACATTATGACTTTGTTACCTCTAGCAGATTATAACGATCGATGGCATTGGCCAAGAATATTAAAGCACTATTCATGGCTAAGAGTATACACGTGTAATGCTAAGCTGTCCGGTAGTACAGCTCTTTCTACTGGCTTTCCCAGCAGACAAGCGTCTAGCTATAAAAGCTCAAACAAACTGTTCAGAGTTCACTTTGGTGTTCTGTTGTACAGCGCAGTTAGCACTTGCTATAACTATTGTTTAAAGTTTTTCATGGCTCACCGCTCACGCCGTGCTCTGAACACAGACCCGGGAGAGGATCTCTCAAAGCTTTCCAGCGAAGTCCTCAAACTCCGTTTACAAGCCCTCAATCTTCCAGTCACGGGCTCTAAAGGGCACCTACTTAGCCGTCTCAAGCGGGCTACGCAGGGCAACGCGGTTGCACCACGGCGAAAGCCACAAAAACGTCTGTCTCAGCCCAAAGCTCGTCGTGGGCGCTCAGCGAAAAGGACCGCCATCGAGTCGCAACCATCTGACGAAGCTGAAAACGTTCTACGCAGGCGAAATGTGCCATCAAGCCTCGAACACGAGCAGGAAGACAGCGCCCTGTCGGACAGAGCCTCCTTGTCCTCGATCGAGGAGATGTTGGAGTCCGATCACGAACCTGACATCCCAACTGTACCACGTTTCCAACAGGACGCCGGCTTCAGTCCCGTCCAGCGTTCGGCGATCGAAGCGATCGTGACTCAATCGGTACACTCGGCATTCTCCGCGTTCCGAACACCGCCCGCAACAACTCCAAGCCCATTCACTCCTGGCATGGCTTCTCCTCTGGGTCTCTCGAGGCCAGTAGATAAAAGCTTGGAGGACAAGATACTCAGGGGTGAGTACATTGACTTTGCCTTGCTTTTGCCAGACAATCAATATCAATCCCAGACCCCTGAAATCCAGCTCCGCTTGGACGACTCGTCCCCAGGCCCCATGGGTTCCCCAGTCACCATGGTTAGAAGGAAAAAACCAGTTGTCGATACGTTTCAAAAGTGGCTCGACGCGTTCATGGTGTACATGATCGTCCTCGTCACCGCCTACCCACGAAGGGCACTCGAGCTGATTAAATATCAGCAAATTATTAGCAGAGCAGTGGCCAAATTTAAGGGCTTGGCCTGGCTATCGTACGACCAGCAATTCCGTCGCCGTGCAGCGTACGACTTGTCCCTAAGCTGGGATAAGGTCGACCTCGAACTCTGGACGGTGACTTTCGCGGGCCTGGCTAAGCCCCACTGCAACGTTTGCTCCAGCCCTTATCACGCTGAGGATGTCTGTCCTTCTGCTGAACTCCACAGAAAACCGCGTCGTTCCCAAACCGTGTGCTTCGACTTCAACAAGTCCTCCGGTTGCCGGCGCCGCAACTGCAGCTACCCGCACGTGTGTCGCCGCTGCTACTCCAGTGACCATATCGCCCCAGACTGCACCAGTGACCATATCGCCCCAGACTGCACCAGGCAACAGTCCAGCCTCACTAGCAAGGCCACGAAGCCCAGCGAGCGTAGCAAGAAGTAAAGTAGAGCAGCAAAGGAGCCAGCAGAAGCCACTAGTATCCTCCCCTATTGACACTTATCGCTTAGAATTAGAGTTAACTAATCATCCTGATCGTAATTTTGTTTTTAATCTGCTAAGTATGCTTAAGGAGGGCGCTCGCATTGGTTATTCCGGGCCGCGTTCAGACCGGGTCTCCCCTAATCTTATTTCGGCAGTACAGCACCCGGATGTAGTCTCCTTGAATCTGCAAAAGGAAGTAGCTCTTGGGAGGGTAGCGGGTCCCTACCAGTCCCCGCCCCTGCCCAAGTTTCAGTGTCACCCGGTGGGCGTGGTTCCCAAAAAACATTCAACGGACTGGCGCACTATCTACCACCTCTCCTACCCCCAGGGCGATAGCATTAACGATTACATTCCAAAGGACCCCTATTCCCTTAGTTATGTCAGGGTCGACGATGCCATCCATATTCTCCAGTCCCTGGGAAGGGGAGCCTTCATGGCCAAGACTGATCTTAAATCAGCCTTCCGCCTGATACCAATTCATCCGGAGGACTGGAGCTTGCTGGGTATCCACTGGAAATCCCAATACTATGTAGACATGTACTTACCCTTTGGGCTTCGAAGCGCCCCGTTCCTTTTCAATCAGCTGTCGGACGGGCTTGAATGGATCCTTAAAAGTAACTATGGCCTCCAGCATGTTATTCACATCCTGGACGACTTCTTCATTGCCGAACGGTCTAAATTGGCTTGTTTATCTAGCTTTAGCACTCTGCTACGGGTGTTCATGTCCCTTAAGGCCCCAGTCGTAGCGTCCAAGACAATAGGCCCCTCCCAGGAGATTGAGTTCATGGGAATTGTTTTAGACAGCATCCGCATGGAGGCCCGCTTACCACAGGATAAACTCTCCAGGATTAATGAACTGTTGAACTCTTTCAAAATACGTCGCTCAGTACGCCTGGTCGAGTTACAATCACTCATTGGGACTCTTCAGTTTGCATGCAAGGTGGTGGTGCCTGGGAGAACCTTCCTTCAGCGGGCAATTAATTTGACCAGGGGGGTCCCAAGCCGCTTTCACCACATACGGCTTAATAAGGAGTTCTTTAAGGATCTGGAAATGTGGAAAGTTTTTCTCTTAAACTGGAACGGGCGTTCCTTTTTTCTAGAGTCTTCCCATACCCCTGCTCAGAATCTAGAGCTCTACACCGATGCCGCGGGCTCTATAGGCTTCGGTGGCTATTTCCAGGGCAGGTGGTTTCAGGGTCGCTGGCCTCCCCACATGCTTTTGAACCAAAAACGGGGAATAAGTATCGAATGGCAGGAGCTCTTTCCCATCGTTGTCGCTTGCGCCATGTGGCACCCCTTTCTTGCCGGGAAACGCCTTCAATTCTGGTGTGACAATATATCGGTCGTGTCTATTATAAATTCTGGGCATTCCAAAGTACCACGCATCATGGACTTGGTCAGGCGGCTCGTGCTCCTTTCTATGCAGCACAACTTTGTAGTCCGGGCTCGCCATGTCCCTGGGGTTTCAAATGAGATCGCTGACGCACTCTCCCGCTTTCAGATGCAGCGCTTCCGGGCCCTCGCTCCCGACGCCGACCAGAGTCCTTGTATCATCCCGCCTTCACTAATGACCCTTTGAGGGAGGAAGTCCTAACGTATGCCACCTGGGGTCTTGCCAAGAACACAAATCGAGCTTACAGCTGTGGGGAAAAGCGCTTCCTAGAATTTTGCCTGATGAATCGCCTCCTAGGCCCAGACGGGGACGTATTACCTGCCTCCGAAGGGACACTGGTTTATTTTGCATCCTATCTAGCTAGAACAGTGCGTCATAGCACTATTAAACTCTATTTAGCGGCAGTTCGTAATCTTCACATTACGGCAGGGTTTAACGACCCTCTTAAGGGTAAGCTCATTCTCCAGAAAGTCCTACGTGGCATTCTTCGCTACCAGGGAGACCAACGCATCCGTCGCCAACCAGTAACTCCTCGGGTACTTTTAGCTATTTGTCCCGTCTTGCAGTCATGGCTTAGTCCGAGAGATTTTTCTATGATATGGGCCGCTTTTAATTTGGCGTTTTTCGCCTTTCTCCGTTGCAGCGAGTTTACATACGCCGGGGTTCGTAAATTTAACCAACACTTTGATCTTTGTACTGATTGCATAGCCTTTCATCCCAACCTGGCAAGCCCGCAGCGTATGACGGTACATCTCAAGTCGTCAAAAACTGATATATCTAGGCAAGGACAGTTCCTCACCATAGCCGGTACCTCGTCAGCCCTTTGCGCGGTTGCGGCCATGCAAAACTACTTTCTTTTAGCTAGGCCAAAACAGGGGCCATTGTTTTATTTCCAGTCAGGTCGCTATCTTACCCGGGGTGTGGTGTCGAACCTCCTTAAGGACAGCTCTAGAGTTGCCGGCCTCCCTTATCAGTGCCTTAAAGGCCATAGCTTTCGCATAGGTGCGGCGTCAGTCGCAGCCGCCGCTGGCTTGCCGGATTGGCTTATTAAAGTTCTAGGTCGCTGGTCCTCGGATTGCTACCAGCTTTATATTAGAACTCCTCAATCTACATTAGAGTCGGTCGCCCCCAGGATGGCTAATGTTTCGGGGGATTTCTCACCAATCTAACTCTTTTGCTTTTTCGTATTTGCTTGGGGGGATGCATTGCCTCGCATGCATCAGTGGCGGTTAAGTCTGCGCAGCGACTTCCCCCAAGCGTCTTGGCTACGTTGCCTATGAATATCGCCCGCTACCAATACTCTTGTCCGATCCAGCACGTGCTGTCTTGCAGTCAGCTCGTAGTGCTGGGGAGATAAGTGAGGTTCTTGTGTCACGCAATCTCTGGAAGTCGCACAGGCTTACCTAACGCAAGGCAGTGCTCCCCCATTAACGCCAACTTGGGTCATTGTTTGTTTTAATTAGTAATTTGCGTGATAAGCAAACAACAAGTCACGATTAGATTATTTTGAAAGGAACAGTTACATTAAGTGAAATTTTAAGAGGTTTAAGGAAGGGATACAGGAAAGAAAATTATTTTTGGAACACCACCAGACAGTTGACCCCCACGCAAGCGCACCCCAGGTTGTTAGGGGACTGTTTTGGTGCCCATCTACTAATTTTTAACTTCAAATTCTAATTTTAAAATCACGTTTAATCTAAAATGTTTCTTATTTCTCCAAATTTTACTAATCCTTTGAGAAAAACGATCTCTTCCCAATTATCCTCCAAAATCACCCAAAAATTTACAAAACAGGGTTTTTGGATTAAACTTTGAGCTCTTGTGTCGTGGATTTTCTCTGGAATTACTTTCGTCTCTTATTTTATGACGAAGAGAACCTCGTCGAGTTTAACCTACTATCAGGCGTTATTTCGTGACCTTTCGTGTTATTTTTTTTTTCCACGGCGCGAGGAAAGAACTCCTGATGTTACCTCGAGTTGCACGTTTTCCACCCTTCCCCCCTCCCCCCTCACTACCCCCAGCCCACAAAACCGCTGGTCAAAGTGTGGCTACGTCGGTCGCGCCATGTTGACCTGTTGCACGTGTGGAATCGAAGGAAAATACTAATATGTTTGAAAATTGAGTTTATGTTGCATTTAGCGAAGGTTTGTTCTTTATTTGAAGTCGCCTGAACCAATGAAATAACAGATGTGAAAATTAAACCAACTTGTTTAGCTTTGTTTGCAGTTTGGAGCCACAAGATATAAGTGTCTCATAACGCGGAGCTGGTTGTGCAGCAAGTTTTGTTATCTTCTACCTCACGAAGATTCAAGAAGGTGAGATTTACAACTTAATTTTTATTTTGTAGCTATTTAGCGAGATAGTTGAATCGCTAGTGTTCATTTGGTAGTAAGAATTTTATAGTTTTGTCAGCGATTTTCCCTGTTTCACGCTGCCGTGATATGTCAATATTTTTGTCATCTTGAATTACCGCTTTTCTGCACCAAGAAATACCTTAGTACTATTGAATTAATGGGAGTGTCAGTTGTACAGAATGAAAACCTACCTTTTTCCAGAGTATTTTAGGATATTTTTAAGACTTTGTTCAAAATCTGTGTGTTTTTGCGAGCTCTTAAAATCACACGCCGAGGTGAATAAAATTTTGTCGTAGTCTTGACGTTTGGTTTGGGATCAATTTATCAAGGCTGATAAACTCTTCAATTCATAAATTAGTCTTTCAACATGTCAAGTTAGAATAAATGTTTACTTCAGGAACTTAATTATTTGTCTGAATTTACTGTGCATATGGTTTATTTTTCCATTTGCATTAAATGCCGTAAAAGAGCCAGGTATTTAAGGGTGGGTGTTCGTGAAAAACCTTCAGGCATCAATGGGTCAAAGTATTTTTTTTTTATAAAAAGTTCCACTAGACCTACATTCTGGCCAAGTTGGAGAATTTTCAATTTTTTTCAAATTGCACTCCTCCAGGTGATATTTACGGAAGCCCGCTCTTAACAAGAAAAATAGAAGACTAGCAGAAAAGGACAGCACTCTCTTACTGAATTCCGCACATTCTTGTAAACTCTCAAGTCAAGGGATTGTTTTAATTTCTCAAAGGAATATTTTAATTTCCTGAAGGAATACTTTTTGCTGTGGGTGATAAAAGCGTCGCTCAAAAGGAATGCGTCAGCACTTCTGATTTTTTAAGTGTGTAATATCTGTTTTTATTGAAAGAAGTACTTTTAGCTCATCACTCATCACTTGAAGGCAAATCTTGAACAAAAGGAAAGATACAAGGCAGGCAATTTCGATGGCGTTTTGAGACTACAGTGTATATTTTTTTCAATGCCATTCGTCGCTCGTCATTTAGCCTTTTGCAAATTAAAGGTATGTATTTTCCACAGTTTTCTGCTATTTTTCGATCGATTTTCTATTGTTATTTGTTGCCTGTGTTAATAAGCGAACAACAGGGGATCTTCATCTTTCCTTTGTCCTTTACCCTTTACAACAGGGGATAGCAGAACTTGAAATGCTGTGTCCTAACAGTACATATTTATACAGGTTTATACTTGCGCAAACCTTGCTGTTATAGAAGATCAAAAACACCTATGTCACCAGTTGACCTTGCCTCACTTGTAGCAGTATTAATTTCATTGTCACCCAATTCATCATTCGCAAAAACATCACAACAAGCGAGAAATATATTTATTTTCTTTTTTGTTTCGCTTATACTGATGCATGTACTTCATCATGCAAAATAGTCGTAGACTCAAAGGGGCCTTTGATTGTACTAAATGTCTAATGTTTCTGGATTGTCTTTTCCCTGTCTTGTCCACTCCATCTCCCCTTTCCGGGCCGCCCTTTAGATCCACCACAGTACGTAGCTCCTATAACGCCCGGGTATCACCGTACTAGAGGATGAACAGTAAATTAACAAACAGCATACATCAAGCATGTCATCTGGCCAGAAAGAAATTGCAATGCATAAGTGATTTACTCGCCAGAAAGGTTTTCTCAGTTTCTTCTTGCTTCTAAACTCAAGTTAAAGTGAGTTGTGTCGCTGCTTTGCGGCTTAATTTCACTTGGTAATGCTGAGATAAGCACAAAACAGAGGCCTACCATCCTATGTTTGTGTTTGTGTGGTCACAGCTTGCCAGTATTAGGACAGGAAATGGCACGACTTTGAGTACAGTTTGTGATAATATTACAAGTGATATTTAATTTGAAAGCAATTTGACAACTTTCACGAATTGTACAAGAGTGCTGTGCGATTTTTTATTTATTAATTTCTGTACTTCAGAACAGTATGCATTATAACTCCGTGGTTTGTCTTCAGACTACTTTGGTTAAACTTCAGAAACCTCCATAAGTCTTCGGACCAACATTGGTAATCTTCAGAAGACTTTGAGTTAACTTCGGAAATCTTCGAAAGTTGTCGGGTTAACTTTGGAAATCTTTGGAAGTCTTTGCTTTTACTCTCAGTAAAACAAAAAATGCAGGGCATCAAATGTACCATTATCTTGAGTGTTAAGACTTTACAGCTGTGTTACCTGCTGTATTTGGCAAAAGCTTGTTTTTCAGCTGTTGTGATTTTTGTTTTAATGATCAGGTGTGAAGAAATTAAAAAGGCAAGGGCTGAGTTAGGATATATATAAGCCAAAAGCCTCAAAATTTCCATAATTTTGTATTTTATCTACCGGTAGTTTCTGTAATTTCTACATGTATATTGGCCATAAATTGTAATAATAATAAAAAGTGGAGAAGAGTTTTGCTACTCCACGTGGATGGATACTCCAGTACTTTAACCATTGGGCCACTGTGCCGCCGCCAACAGTTGGGACTAAAGGAGTTGATTGATTTTATTTTCTAGATGAGATGCCAACAGGGAAATCAAGCATACTGGAGTGTTGATAATCAGCTCATAGTTGTCAAGGTAAGCAGTGAGTAACTCTTGATTAACAGTCTATGCCACAGTGGTTAAAGGCCACAAATAATTTTTTTCTTGAAAGGATTACCAGTATGTCTGCCATTTTGGTCTGAAAAAAATAACAAAATGATGGTGAGATGCCTTTATACACTTCAGTGCTACAGCATAAAGTGCCTATGAAGTAAAAAATAATTTTGCTTAATTTGCTTGTTTATATCTTAATTAACACAAATACGTGGGTTTAAGAGATCAAAAACGCTTTTTTGAGTGTTTTTTGAGCCTCGAAATTTGGATTTTGCAATTCGAAGTGGTTCCTTTTCGCGCTCAGGCAAACGCTCAAATTACACCGGAAATGACGTACTTGGCGGTTCTAAAGACATGAGGATCATGGCGGACAAGAGAGAAAAGAGGGCTGGCGAAAACTTCTTCTCGGCTTCTGAGTCAAACAAAGGCAATTGCACAAACAAAACTGCAACAGTGGTAATTTCAATGCACTAATTTTCTTTGGCGTAGCTTTGCAGAGTAAATGGAAGCGATATTTTCACATGCAAGAAATCGCAAGAAGGAAGGAATGTGTTCCATCTGCAATTCAAGGATTGCTGTTCTCAACGTAGGCTCGTCCTTGCCACAAATGAAAACGGTCAAGTCATGGAATACAAGTCATGATAGTGTAGGGGAAATTAATTAAAGGCTATATCTGCGCAAAAGATATGGTGGTACGTCCCTTTATCATTATCCTCTGACTACCCGAAAGCGACTTCAAAGTAACTGCAGATCGCTGATATGCGTGTTATTGTTTTATTATACGACTTCGCACCCCAAAATTTGATTTGTACGGGTAGCAAATCATTTTATCATTTGTAAGGTAGAATTTCTTTCCTTTCTCAAACACTAGAAACGAACTATCGTTCAAATGCGAACGAAAGCCTCTGGGGAAGAAGCAAAATATGACATATACATTCGACTTGACTGAGTAGAAATGGTTGTTTGTTTACATGTAGCGCGCTTCAAATGTTGTCATTCACGTCTGCAGGATCTCTGGAAATTTCCGATATTTTAATAATGGCGAATGCGCTCTTAAAAATACACTTAGAGCTCACAAAATGTTGGACAAATTTTACTGGTCCTGCAGTTCTTACCCCGTATATTTCGCGGCCTGTCAGTCAATCACTGACCTGCACTGTAATCACGAATTATATAGGCATTGTATTGCTCCGGATAAAGGCTGGTTAAACACGCCATAGTGCTTACTTGCAATAAGGAGAAATGCCTCTGAGAGGTAATTTTCGGTTTCATGCAGTAAAAAAGTCTAAAAGTACTAGTCTTGGGTTTGCAGAATCATCTCACTGTCTAAAAAGTTTAAATATGTCACGTTATACTCTCACACTTCGGAAAATATTACCACATTCCCCACAAGCTAAGAACAGCTTCAAAATGAAAGCAAGCTTCTGATCGCTACTAGTATTGAAACCACCAAATCATGACATAATCATGAATAACTATCAGGATAAGCGTAAACGGAAATTACACAAGCTACCAACGCTCGGGTTTCGAAGCTTATTGTGGATGACAATATATGAGGCAGGTTTCTTTTACAGGTCACAGGTCGCTTGCTTGCAGTTAGCTCTTATCGCAGCTTGCTTGCGGTTAGCTTTTTCTCTGGTTTGCTTGCAGTTAGCTTTCACTCCAGTTTGCTTGCGGTTAGCATTTATTTGTTGGTTAGGGCAACTGTTAATTACATGTGACCTGTGAACATGACCTGTGACCTGTAAAAGAAACCTGCCGCGACATATGTGCCTTTGGAAACAATAAAGATTGCTGTTTTCAGCGCAAACTCATCCTTTACTAGTAATTCATTTCAGGGAAATTCTCATTTGAATCTGCTTTACCGAACTTCGATCGTCCTCGTCGAGCCAACATTTGTATGACAGAGCGTTATCGGCCTTCAGTTTGACAGGTCAAACTACATTTCCATTAGTGCCATTGGTTTTTATCGGATGTTCCATTGTAAGATTCTTGTCTACTTGAAACACACTCTACCAAGTCCACAGATGACTACATAAAGCAGCGAAGTGTGTCTACAATACCCTTATTGAGCCAATCTTAAGCTATACTGACACTGCTTGGGGTGAACTGTCTGTTGGCTCCAGCAAAAGTCTGCAGCGGTTGCAAAACCGTGCTGCCCGTATCATTCTCAAGCGTGACTCTTCTAGAGATACTTTTAATGTTTTAGGGTGGACTGACTTAGAAACAAACCGTAAAATACACAAATGTGTTTTAGTTTTTAAATGTTTGCATAACTTAGTTCCTCAGTATTTAAGTAACTATTTCATTAGGAACTACAATGTACATGGTTACAACACTCGAAGGAAGGCTGACCTCCATCTACCAAAACCCAAACTTAGTCTTGGCAAACGGACTTTTAGATTTTCTGGCACAGCCCTTTTTAATTCTCTACCTTGTAAAATCCAACAAGCTGTATCACTCTCCTCTTTTAAAAATCTTGTCAAAGCCCATTTTATTTATAGCACCTAATTTATGATATCTATTTTTTTTCCCTACCAGTTCATGCTTGTAACTCGTTCCAATTTTTTTAAACTCTTTTTATATAACTATTTTAACCACTAGACATTAGTTTTTTAACTCTATTTTTATAACTATTTTAAACTATTAGACATTTTATATTTTTAGAAATTGTATTTAGCAGGGCCCCTCTGGATACCAGCCACTGTGCTGAATGGGCCACCCTGCATAAATAAAGTTTTACTACTACTACTACATAAAATTGTCCTTTTTACGACTGTTTTGCGTATGCAAAAAAGGAGTTACGAAGTTGAAAGGGGAAATTTTGAGGCGGTGGGTCGGTTGGCTGTAAACAAAAGGCTATTGACAGATGGTTGGCAGACCTAATGCAAATCTCAGTTGGACGTTGCAGTTTATAAAGACCGATGACAGACCACTGTACTTCAGGCGCTTATGTTTTGTTTTGATGGGTATGTGATGATAATTTGAAAATCGATTGTGAACATATTCTATTTTTATTTTACCTTAAATCAGGTGTATGTTGTTTCTGCCCTATAGAAAAATCAACAGAATTGTCTTAATTAAGTTTGCATGTGACGGTCAAAGCGAAATTGAAAGCGAAGTTTGTGTAATCGCTAGATGACAGAAGATTAAGTGTCATTCTGTGCGCCACAAAGGTCAAAGACAAAGCAGCCGATTTCCAAATAAATTTTATATAATGTTTAATAAATGAGCAGCAGTAGCATAACAGGAGGGGCAGCTGTAGTGTTAACTATCCCTAGTGGTATAGTATTTATTAAGTGCTCACGTCACATGCACTGTGTATTCTGTGTTGTATGTGTGTGAACCAACCTAAACTTGTATTTATGTTTGTTAACCCTTTAAGCCCCAATATCAACATACAAATTCTCCTGACTGATCTCAGTACATTTCTTATTGTTTAACTTGGGAGAATTTGTTAAAAGATCAAAACAATTTCCCTTTAGTGATCATTTTGTGTTAGCCTGCATCTCGGGTAACCTCATGGATGGGGCTGTTGCAGATTGGATTTAAGGCACTCTCATGCAAGCCACCATGACCTCAGATAACTTCACAGGTCTGGTTGGTACCTCAGAATACCAGAAATATAATAATTCGTCCAACATATTAATAATAATAATAACAATAATAACAATAGTTTTCATTAAACAATGTTTAGAATCATTAAACTTACCTTATATGTTTTGTAATTTTTTCCATGTACCATTTTGGCACCATGGGTAAAATCTTGTATTACAGTTCACAACATAGGATGCACTTCATTAAGCCGATACATAGCACTTAGGTTAGTGCAAATGGCACTCCGGTTAGCCTAAATAGCACTCCAGTTAGCCTACAGTGAGCTTAGGTCTGCTTGCGGTCAGCCTTTTTATTGGGATTAGGGATTTCTGCCTCGCTGCCTCATCTCGCATGCCTTGCTGCCTTGCCTATTTGTAAGACTCTGTCATGGTGGCCATGTTGTCATTACCAAACGATGAAAATTTTTCTACTTTGGGAAATGAGTTCTTTTCTTATCCAAAACTTGCTATTGTCTGTGAATACCAATATGGTGACCACTGTGAAAATGCTTTTTGCATCAAAGTTACAATATTACGAAGTACTAGAAATAAGAGATTAATCCTAGCACTAACAGATAGATCAACTAGCTGGCGATATTATTTTTAAAAAAGGTAAATAAAACAAAAAATACTATACACAGTCAATTTGAGTGTGACTGAGAGAAATGAGGAGTTATTGCCAGTTATAGGCATTTAATGTGGTAAGCCAGTTAAAAGCTGGTTGGTTGGGGGATCATGTGATTGGCTGCCAAGTGATAGTGGGGAGGGGGGTGGGAGGAAATGAGCGTACTTGAGGTACAAAGTACACCAAGTTGTTTAGCAAAATAATATTGGCAAACGGCGGTGACTTTTTGTTTATGAGTAAATTGAGTTAAACATTTACTGCAGTCTTATCTACTCTTTGCATCAAGGGAAGTAATTTTCAAACGTTAATTTTGTTGCCAAAGTGCTGCACAACAATTTTGATTTTTAGTTTGGCTGCCTAGTAACAGCATGTCTCAACAGATAGCTATGATGATAATAAATGGTATCTCTGGTTACCAACATTTGTCATCAAAGAAATGAAAGTGTTTCATAAGGAGTTTGTTTTTACTTTTGCTGCTGAAAACCATTCAAATTGGTTTTCAAAATTTAATGTATCTGCAATTTTTTTTTGAAATTCCAAATCTAGTTATCTTTGGAAAGGGAGCAATCATTTTGGTATCAAGTTTCAGAAGCAGCTAGATGCTGAGGATGACAAGGTATGAGCAAGTAGCTTTCAGAAAAACGTTCATTTGTCATGCTTTCATTAAGAGCTACTTAATTATTTTGTAGGTGACATTTGAGCCAATTTTGACATGTGTTGATTGCTGGAAGCAACTGAAAACCACTGAGCTTTTTACCTTGTCATATTATTGTACACAGTAAACACCAGTGGTAGGTATAGTAAATAGACGTAAAATAGCTCCAAATTGCTTGCAAGCATGTTGTAATGATAACAAATTAAACAACACCATGTTACATTTCGTCAACTTTATTTAGTAATCTTGCTTCTTAGTTTACCGGCATTGCTAAAAAAGTTCCCTGTTCGAAACCCATACAAACTCTCATATTCTTAAAGGCTGCCATTTGTATGCAAATGTTATTGTTGAGCGTCCTGTGATCCTTACAAAACAACTTTTATGAGTAGAAAAACCTCAATGTTATTCCAAACCAACATATCAGCTTACCAAGCATTTCTGATAAAAATGATTTAAGGCTGCCATTTATTAACCGTGCGGCCATGGGTTAAGCGCGGTTCTTGCTCTACACGGGATTTATTATCTTTCGTCGTTTTTGTCTTTTTTTGTCGGTGACCGTCGGCCAAATCACGATTGGGACTTCGAATCACGCAACCTGGGATGTTTATTCGCCAAAAGCTGTTGAAACACTAACGTACGGAAAATGTTACGGATATTGTTTTCTTTATTGCGTATAAAATATATTTTTTTGGGTTTTTTTGAAGCATTGCGTTCGAAGGGAATATTGAATACACTAAAAAAAGGTATTACGTTAGCCATGGAATGCACTGACTTTGCAGCTTTCACTTTCGCTTCATGACAAAAACGATTGTGTTTTCTTTGCAAGTTTATTTCGCCAGAAGCGATGGTCATTAATTTAATTCCAATTTTGCGAGTATTTCTTGTGGGTTTAGGCAATTGAAGTGGATCATTTGGCTGTTTTATCGAAGCAAGTTCAGAGGTTTGAAGGAAAATTAAATATTTGCACCGGTTACATCATTAGTAGGGAAAAAACCTTCAAGCTAAAGATAGCATTGAATAACATAAACCTTGGATTGTGTGACTCGCGTGACTACTTTGCTAGTCCTTTACTCATAGTGCAAACAGATTAAATTTGACCGTGACTTTTGAGAAAGATAGCTGTTAATTAGCAAAAAATATAAGCGCGGTTTTAAGTTGCTAGCAACTTCTTGTATGCAGATAGTTTGAAGGTGAAATTGTCCCGGAATTTTTATTTTGGCTAGTAAACATTTATTCATGCGAGGCTCACATGAACATTGCAGGCAGAGATTGTGTGGAAATCATCTTTAAAGAAAGAGGGTGGGGTCTCAGAAGGGAGTGGGTAAAGATCAACTTCATCAAAAAAGCTTTTAAGAGTAAATGGAAAAAGTTAGTGTTTTTTGTCACAATTTGGGCAACCAAAAGATAAATTACCAGGAACCATAAAAGTAAAAAAAGTAAATTTGTTTTAACGCCTAGTGGGTGTGTTCACCCATAATATAAAGCAGGGGTTGCCAAGCTCATTTTGAGTTACCATGAAAGTCCTTCCCTTTGCTTTATGCCCCCTGTCTAAAAAGCTCAATTATAATTTTGCAGTAATATTTAAAGAAAGAGGGTGGGTTACAACAAAGGTTAAACTCCCTTAAGGGGTGCCCATTTGAAGGGGCGGGGGGAGGGCTTAAACAAGATACCATGGTTTCCAAAAATAAGCCCTGATCTTATAGTGCTTAATTGACGTCCCTTTCAGTTGGACTTAGTTTTTCAGAAGGCCTATTTTTTTGGTGGGGACGGGGGGGGGGGGGGGGGAAGAAGAGTGGGGTGGCTTATTTTCTATGGATATTTGCATTACAGACGATGTTAATGTGTTATATTACCAGTAATATTTTGACAAAAGCTCTGCTTATTGTTTTGGTTGTAAGAAAAAGAGAAGAGGACACTTTCTTTCTTGCTTCCCAAGCTTCCCCAAAAAGTACCCAAAAATTTACAAAACACCGCTAAACATAAAGAAAATAAGGCATTTTCCACTGAGGAAGAGGGAGTACCCTCGAAACGTCTGGTTTTTTCTTACATTCAATAGCGCACATATTAACTCAAACTACTGAATGTATTACAGTTATTGCGCTACACAGTTTTATCTAGATTTCCACCGCTAAACATAGCTTTGTGAGATGAGCTGAGGGTTTTGAGAATGCCTCAAACAGGAGCGAGATATTCGCAAGTTAAGCGGTGGAAAAACAGGCTCCAGGTGAACCCCGCGAAAACAGTGCTACTTTGTTTTATGAAATACATAGCTTGTACTTTAAAGGTCAAATGAACCAAAATTTCGATTTTTCGTTATTCTTGCGTAATCTGTTCATTTAGAACCAAATTAACATATTCTGAAGTTTCAAAGTAATTGGGCTTTGCATCACAGAGATATTGCAAGTTCAAAAATGCTTATATTTGGCCTACACAATCGTAGAGCGGTCGGAAAAATTGTCGGGAAATTGCGGAAAACCAACTATGACGTCACTCCGCAGGAACAATTTTTGGGGTGAGGGGCCCAAAAGTTAGCACTGATTGTGATTTATTGAAATGGGCTGGAGGCCCATTTTTGTAGAAGCGTCGGGGGCATTCTCCCCCAGGAAAAGTTTGAAAATGTAGGCACGCTCTAATGCCATTTGTTGCATTTTAGAATTTTAGTTTAATACCAAAATGCGGCCCATCTTGTGCATGAATTTTTTTCGGACATTTCCCCTTGCATGAAGTTTTTTTGTTCCCCATCACTTTCCAATGGTCCGTCCCTTATATCATTGATGTTAGAGAGTCTATTATGGTTAATTGGCACAGCGTAAGGACATGTTGGCCCTTACTGGAACCTAATGCAAAATTTAATCTTTCAGTTTTCTGTTGCTGACTTTCATTTTGTTAAACCTGGTTTAACTAAGCATGTTTAGTTGGTGTGAATGGGGCATAAACGAATGAACGGATCTTCTGCCAATCAGAACTTGTCTAAAGTCTTGCTTTGTTTCTTCTTTTGTTTTTCACTTACTTTAATCTTGTATTCAGTCTCGACATCAGGAAGAGTCACCTCATACGTCACATACTCTTTGTCCACCCCAGAGTGCATGGTATAGGTCTTAATAGCTCCATCGCTATCGCTAAAGTGAAGTACGTACTTCTTAATGATGCCATTTGTTTCTTCACGTTTCCTCCATTGAAGAACTAGACGGGATTTCTCTTTGTGTTTTACTGAAATCCTGCGTGGAGGAGAGGGAGCTGAAACGGATAGAGGCAAAGGACGATTGGAGTAAGTGTAACTAGTCTAATACTCGTGTTTTCTATCCTTGACTACATTGGGAATCAATCATAGTAAATTGAGTTGTAGAACCTTGCCTCTATATCACTGCTGGCAATAGCTAAATTGCAACCAAACGAAACCTGGCCAAGATGGAATTATTTGATTGTGGCACGCTTTTAATTTTACAGAATAAAAACTGGTATTGGAGGGCTAAACACAAGATGAAGTTTGGTTTACTCTCGTACGCTTTTAATGTACTAATGTAATGAAGTTTATTTTGGTTTAGGAAAATTAGAGCATACCATCTTCAGGCATGATAACATCCACAGGAGCAGAAAATTTGCCCCAGTTGTCCTGCCCAACTTCCTCTCGGACCATAAACGAGTACATGTTATAGGGCTTCAATCCACCAACTTGCGTTTCTCTGCGGTACGGGTTTCCCGCGTTCACAATTTTATGACCATCCACATTGGAGTCAGCGGGGTTACCCACGTAAAGCCACTTTACAATGTAACGCGTCACGAGCCCCGTGAAGCCTGGGTGCGACCGCCAAGTGATACGAACACTCTGTGGGCTTTCCGTAACTATGTGGACTCCTTGAGGACTGTTTGGAACTGCAACAGAATGACAAATAATCTTTTTGTTTTACAAAGCGTGAACAGAGTTAGAAAGTGGTACATTTCGGGCGGTTACCAATTCATTATGGAAAGCTATTCTGTGCCTTTTTTTTGGCTTGCACTCGCCAAGCTTCTGCCATATTCTGAAACTAGTCAGCGCAAAGCATGCTTTTTAACCATTTAGGATCTCACTGGCACTAGTTTGGCACTATATTTTCCCTCACTTGGCATGGGTTGCGTGTTTTCCCGCGCTTAGTATTGGTGCATGTCAAAAAATTACAAATGCATAAATTTACCTCCTGGGAGTGTTGAAACAAATTCTTTATCGCTGTTTGGCCCTGCGCCCTTTCCCGTGAAGCCCGTGATCCAGACGCGATACCTCGTCAGCGGTTTCAAGTTGTCCAAAGTAGCATGCGTAACATATCCGTTTACAGTGATCACGTTCTTGATGACGGGGTAGCTCGTGTCTTCCTGATTATAATGCACGTGATACCCCAGAAGTGTTCCCTTCACGTGATGTTTTGGAATGGGTTGCCACTCGACGAACACTGAGTTGGATGTTTTCGCCGACACTTGAAGAAGACGAGGAGCACGTGATGGCACTAGTTGGAAAGTCAATAGAATGGTGGCATAGTAGGATGCAGAGTGATTTAGAGAGTTTTTCAGTTTCGTCTGTTAGCCACGTTAGAGCCACGTTTAAGCCGGACGTGTTAAATTCAAAAGGAATCTAACACGTCGGGTATTACAGAATTACTTCAGATTTATTTCAATTGAGGATACTGTTATCTTCTTTCCAAGGCATATCTGGTCTCTGTTCGCGTGTTCGACTCACCCCCTGAGAGAGACTTCTAAGATGCAATCAAAATATTCCGTACTGATGACGTGGCTATGCACATAAAGCTGACTGGCTGTTTATACTCGCCAAAATTCGTAACCAAGCAACAGCCAATCACCAAGCATGTACAGATCTCTGCAAAGCTACGTTATCAATGTGATGTTTTTTTTTTGTGGTGGAAATACCGGGCATCTTGTTATTGAGGGGAAGCAGATAATAGATTGAGTACTCTGAGTGACATTAATATCGACTAATATGCTTATCAGGTTTTCCAATATAGCCTCCTATGCAGACGTTCTTTTGGCTTGTCACGCAATCTTTCCCCGTTGGGGAGAAAAGATTGCGTGACGAGCCAAAACTACGTCTACGTAGGAGACAAGTTAACCAAAGGATCCACACATCAATTGCATAAAAGAATGTCGCGTGATACTCACCATCCTCATCAGTTATGACTGTCACTGGTCTACTGGGAGGACCGCTGCCCACATCAGTGAATGCAGACACCCAAACATCATAAGATGTAAATGGTTCTAAAGATGTTATCTCTAGGCTCTGAGTCGACGTGTTGACCGACAGGGCCTTTATCACTCCTACATGGTTGACTGAACGTTTGACTTTTGACCTCCCAGTTCTGTAATACACGTGATAGCCTCGTAAAATGCCGGAAATTCAAACAGGATGATTTCGTCGGATCGGACTCATTATGATTTTCTGATCTCCACAAAGATCTGATAGACTTATTAAAGCGAAGGAAACCTGATTTTGTCTGTGAAACTGACCGTCTTCCATAGTTGTGACCGCAACTGGTGAACTTGTTTCCTCCAGTCCTTCCTCCGTCATGGCTGATACTGTCACTGTGTAAGTGGAGAATTTTTTGAGACCTGTCAAATGTGCGGTTGATTTTCTAGATCCTATCTTCTTCGTATAAGCCTTCCCTGAAGCGTCCTTGTAGGTCACGTGATAGCCTGTTAAAGTTTCCGTAGGGGAGGTGTAAACTGGATCCCAGGTTACCGTCAAGCAGGTGGAGCACTGACTAAACACGTTTACGTTTTGTGGAGCCTCTGAACCTGCGAGACAAATTTCAAGGTATAAAAAATAATTGCGAGTGATTCCCAATCAAAATGTTGTTACCAAAGCGGTGTCCCTTTTTTTACAATGATCCCTAATTTCAGTTTCATTGACACTTTTGCACAAGTTAACGTATTGTTTTATGGATCGTCGTGGTTTGTCCACTGCATTAAGGGCAATTCCCAACGGACACATGTAGTACGATTCTGCGTGGTTTAAATCTTTTACTTTATCTCTCACCAAGGCGGAAAGTTTGAGATGGTCCCGAGTATATTCAAAGTATTAAGATTTAAGATAATAGTAAATTAAAATTAAGGTATACAAATGTAAAATTAAAAACTTAAAATTTGCAACAATGTAATTGTATAGAGCGATTTTTACTTGATTTAATTTTAATTTATTTTTTTTAGTTTGGTGCGTTTGCTTGTTTTTCAACGAAGGAAATAGAGAGAAAAATAATGGGACGAAAACGTTTCCTCACCATATTTAGTTGTGATATTATGTGTGGGACTAAGAACCCCGTTTCTAATATGGCCCCCGACGCGATTGAACCCCGTTAGGCGCACCCCATATGTAGTGTTCCTTTTGAGTCCCACGCTGAGAGTTGATTGGTTCACTTGAATGATGAGGTTATCATGTGACACGCGAGGTATCTTCCAGTAAATGACGTAACAACCCCGAAGAATTCCGTTGACGTGTTCTTGAGGTATTGGAGCCCAGGCTACCTTTATAGCGGTGGAATTGGCTGTCAGAGATGAAACACGAGGAGCCACTGATGGAAATGCATTTCAGAAAAGTAAGCTAAAAGTTAAAGCTCTATTATAAGTCTTTGGGCAGTATCCCGAGAGGTCTTCTAAGAGGGTAGCAAAGGGCTTATGCGTGACGCGTGATGAGGGAAAAAATTAGACCGTAACGCGAGAAAACGGCGAGAAAAGAAGACCGTGACGCGTGAAAATAGCGAGAAAAGAAGCTGGATTCGTGAATTTTTGTTTCAAGTTTACGTGATACGTGAATTTGGTTAAAAGTTGTGTGTGAAACGGGATAACGCCCCCCCCCCCCCCCCCTCTCTCTCTCTTTTTTGTGTAAACTACGCTAGAATTATAATTATAAAGGTGCACACACTGATGAACCAAAAAAAACCTTTAGACAACAAAAATGGCATAACCACAGTCTATAAGATGTGAACAAACCATAGTCAATGATTTTTTATGATTTTCCTCAATGTAACACTGTCAAAATTGAAAACGTTGGCCTGAAGTTTTCAAGTTTCAGACCACTTGTTTCCTACCTGTCCATAGCCACACCAGTTTTAAACAACTTTCGTGACCAGTACAGTGCGTTTTAGCATGGCCAGGCAGCTATTAGTGGAGTTCTAATTAATCCCAACACCTCCAATGGATTTTCAAGTAGCACTAAATCTTGGTGAGACTGCCCCTTTAAGCACTCCCCCACACCCCTCTTTAATAAGCCGGTTCGTCTTTCTTCAAACTGGGCAACATTTGGCCATTTCACGGTGTAGAAGACGAGCAATAAATGTACCAAGATTTATAACACGTTCAGAGCTATTGTTCATTTCCTACACACTTACCAAACTCGTCTGTCCACACTAGCAGCGGTCGGCTACTTGGTCCCTCACCCTTGTTAGTGTAACCCACCGCTGTACAGTACAGGACGCTGTCATTCTTATCAGCTCGCTTGTAACAAACTTTGTAACCAAGCACATAGCCATGTCGATGGGCCTTGGGAATCTGCTCCCAGAACACGATAATACCAATAGAACTTGTGTTGTAAGCTGTCACGTTGGCAGGGGGAGCCGTGGGTTCTTGTAATAATAGAAATACAATAAATATCATGTCAAACAGTTGTTTTGGGAGGTACGGTGGCCTAATGGTTAGCGCGTTGGATTGAACGGTGCTGTGTTCTTGGGCAAAACACTTTACTCTCACAGTGCCTCTCTCCAACCAGGTGTATAAATGGGTACCGGCAAAATACTGTTGGGAGGTAACTCTGCGATGGACTAGCATCCCATCCATGGCGCTTCATGCTACAGAAACCGGGATAAGCTCCGGAGGTATGGGCCACTTGACTCGACGCAGACAGCCAATTGGAACATATTTCATAACTGGGCTAAGACAAGTTAATCAACTTTCCACCACTTTCAGGCTATTGTGTGACATGTAACTATTTTAATTTAGACAGGCTTTCTGGTTTCGACTATTTTGCTTGGTTACCAAGGAAAATGGTAAGAATTGGGATGATCGGGGCACTCTCTGACCCACATTTTTGTATACTCTCAAGGGACTGTTTTAATTTGTCAAGGGAATACTTTCGCTGTGGGTGATAAAAAAACGTCACTGGATAGGAATGCGTGAGCAGTTCTCGAGCGGAAGTCTTATTTTCACACGTCCCTCGGAAGTGTTATTTCCCGGGTGTTATTTTCACGCGTCCCTCGTTAGTTAGCCTGTGTAGCTTTGCAATCTACAGGTTGGTATTTTTCAAAGATCTGTTCCAGACATCGATTGAATCGTTTAGTTTAATATCTTAATAGGTGCTGCAAATTCTTTGTCAGGGGATATTGGCGAATTCTATTGTCTATTGTTACAAGTCTGCTGTTTGTCGTCTTAATTCATAGAAGTATTTTTAGCTCGTCATGCAATGTGCCCTCACGTACAGTTTTCAAGCAGCTTCTAAAGACTTAATAAAGGAAAATGGTAATGTACAATAATGGTTTTAACTTTAATGGAATATGTTTATTAAAAAACGCATTAATAGCTCCATGCATCTAAGACGGTGTTGCCAAAAAAATGATTTTCGTACAAGTCGATTCGTCTACATTTTTACTCTTTTAGAACGAGGAATAACATTGTGTTAAGCGTGTTTGGGCTCTGACGTCTCAAGAACGAAGAATATACATTATGTTTAAATTTTAGGGTAGGCTAAACATGAGAGATAGTCTGGGCGATGAATTGCAAGTAAAGTGTAAGCGAATCGATTGTCGATCGTTTTGCCTATAAGATGATTTTCGCACAAGTCGATTCGTCCACATTTTCACTCTTTTAGAACGAGGAATAACATTGTGTTAAGCGTGTTTGGGCTCTGACGTTTCAAGAACGAAGAATATACATTATGTTTAAATTTTAGGGTAGGCTAAACATGAGAGATAGTCTGGGCGACTAATTGCAAGTAAAGTGTAGGCGAATCGATTGTCGAAACGATCGGATACGTTTTCACCGGAACTGTTTTAGCACACTCTACCCCATGATTTTCTATTTAGACCATCGGTGAAGCCATTGAGTGAGTGTACAATGATGGTCCGAACTTTAATGGAATGTATGGAAGGATCGGTAAAGAGTCTAAGTAAATAATGTAGGATCTCACCGGTTCAAAATGTGCCGAAGTTTGTTGCCTTGGATACTATTTGATAGTCACCTGACGAATCACGTGGATTAAGTGTTAGTGTAATTTTTGCTTACGCAAGCCAGATCGATTTTATATCTGGAACGACAGAATGTGCACAGTGGCTTTTATCTATTCGTACGAATATTATTAGTACAAGGATACGTTTGTTACGCGTTGAGGCAACAGAGGTATTGCTCAACATAAGTTTGCTTTAATAGATCACAAGTCTATTGTTTGTCGTCTTCATTGAAAGAAGTATTTTTAGCTCGTCACGCAATCTTTTGTTTTGACCACAATTCACGGACTTGATCACGACTTAATGCAGCTTCTCAAGACTTCAGACAGGAAAATGGTAATGTACAATATTGCTTCGAACTTAAATGGAACTTAACTGGAATTTTTAGAAGGATCGGTAAAGCCACTTAGTGAAAAATTGACTGCAAAAAGCCGTCGGGCTAAAATTAAACTTGCGCTTTAGCGTGAATAATGAAGGATCTCACGGCTTCAAAAATATGCAGAATTTTGAAGCTTTGATACATTAGTAGCTACATCTTGAAATGAGAATTAATCTAAAACAAAACTTCCTTCAAGTTTCTTTCATTTGCCCAGTCTACGTTTGGAATTTTAGGCTTCTGAAGCGTATTGATTTGAAAAGCACATGGTGACATCTGATATGCAGCGTGCGGCCGACTTACCATCGCGTTGTTGTTTATTTAATAATTGTGTTCAGTTTACGACCTTTTACATGCAAAGATTTACTACAGTACTTCGGAAAATGCAAACAAGTATTTTTTTGTTATTAGTTATAGTGATGGATAGCATAAAAAGCAATGTGAGTGTTAATTTTGTGGAAGGAATTCAGTAGTTGTCCGCTATCTCACGGCACCATGATTCGCAAATTATTATCCCCAATTACCGCTTTTCTGTACCAAGATAATACCACTGGTGGTTAAATAAATGTCAGTGACAGTTGTACAGAATGAAAGCCTACCTTTCACCAGAGTGTTTCGAACTAGCGTTATATTTTGTAGAAAGAGTTCGTGTTTTTGCGAGTTGTTAAAATGACGCGCGGAGGTGAAGAAATTTTTTTCACTGTCTTCAAGTTTGGTCTGGGATCAATTTATCAAGGTTGATAATTAACATTTCAAATCATGAATTGGTCTTTCAGCGTGTCTAGTTGTAATAAAAGTTTACTTCAGAAAGGAATTATTTGTCTGAATTTAGTATGCATATGGTATATTTTTTTCCACTCGCACGTTTATGTTAAATGCCGTTAAAGAGCCAGGAATGTTTGAGGGGGTGGGTGCGCGCTAATAAAAGCCTTCTAGACTGGGAGTCAACGGGTTAATGCATCGCAAATCGCTTTCAATAGTAACATTTCCCCAACGCATACTCTATGCAAAATAGGCGAATCTCGAAGAGATCTTTGATTTTTGTTTTAGACTCTATTGAATTCGATTCCATATCCTTCCATTTGGTTGGGTTGTTTTGCATTTAGTTAGTTTTTATTATATTCCGACAAAGAAAAATCCTGAAATTTCAAGATGGCAGGTAGTTATGGCAAATTTGAGGCGAATTATTTTCTCGTGATGATGTAGCTAAGAGTTTAACTTTATTAGTGAATTAATATTTCATTGTCAATATTTTAATATTGACTAAAAGTTTGCAGCACAATTTATAAAGAAGATTGAGTATATTGTACTCTAACACGGTGCTAATGATCACTGAATGGAGCTTGGCTATACCCAAAACCGAAGGAATACCTCCTAAGCGAGTCGTGATATCTTAAGGTCATTTCCCTGTATTGCATTGCGCATCCTTACTGCGCAGAATTTTACACGTAATTAGCGCGCGCACGCAAACAAAATGGCGGCTTTTTCCTATTCAACTTAGCCCGCGAGAGAAATAAATCGACGCTTTCTCGTAAACGAGTATGGGGACCTATCAATTTTTTGACGTATTTTGGGTGTAACGATCAAATTCTTTCTATAAAATGAATACAGATCAATTCCTATGTTTGAAAAAAAGATTAGCACCGGAAACGTGTATTTTGCCAGTATTCGCAAAGGAATGATTAAGGAATTATGTAGTATATACAAGGTCTTCTTGCTGCTAAACGAATGTGGTGACCCCCCCTTTTTTATTTCAAAATTTAAGTTCCCTGAAGGTAACCAACATTTTAGGCAAACTTTGGCTGAAAATCTATGTTCAGTTCTATTTCGGGGGAATGACCTTAAATCTAAGTGGCCTAAGTGGGAATTGTAATCATAAAACTCACTCATGGGTAAATAAAATGCCAACTATTTGAAAGTAATGACGTAGGGAATATATGAAAGACATATAGGTGAACTGCGGTGAAAACATGAAATTAATGAAATGATTCAAATCAGAACGAAAATAAATATTTCAAGAAATTGCTCAATTGCTTGAATACTGCGAAGATCATTTCATTCATTTCATAATTGAAAGTAATGGCGACAAGACACATTTCTGAGTTTTGGTAAAATCTGTATGCATGCACACAGCCAGCTTTCTCCTACTAAGAGTCCTTCTGGTGAGTGCAAGCCCTCTACACTCCTAGTGGGAGTAGGGCCGTAACCACACTTTTAACATAGGCGAGGCAAAAGAAGAGGGGGGGGGGGGGGAGTCTGGGGGCATGCCTCCCTCCCAGAAAAATTTGAAATCTAGAAGCTCTGACACACTATTTTCAGCATTTTTCAGAAGGCATTTCTTCAGAAAAAGCAATTTCGTTCAACTAGGGATTATTTTCTCACCTGAACGTAATTTGTTTTTTAGTTTTGGGCTACAATCTAGACGAGGTAAGTGCCTCGTCTTGCCTCTTGCTAGTTACGGCCCTGAAAAGACAGTACGGTTAGCGAATCTTTCAGCTAGCTAATTTAATGAAATCAGTCTCTTTTGTGGATAGAGAAATTAAAAGAATGGAATTCACATCAGGAAAAAAGTGACGTTATTGTCCTTGGAATATTCCTGAAATAAATACACTGGAACGTAGCATCAAACATACTCCGCTGCGCGTCATATTTTGAACTCTCTTTTCGGTGAAATGTGATGAAACACTCTGTCGTGTTTGATATGTTACTTGTTCTTTCTGTTATTTAAAAATTATGTTTGAGGTCGCCACTTTCCGGGAGGTTCGTTATTTTTTCGGGAGGTTCGTTATTTTCTGGTACGTCGCTACTTTCAGGATTTATCACCATAACCGTGAATTTTTATCGCTATGTTTGGGAGGTCGTTACTTTCGGAACTTTACGCTAACCTTTTTAAATAAGGAAATGATGACAAAAGCGGTTTGACCTCGGTGGGATTTGAACGCATGGCCTCTGTGGTATGAAATACTGAGATTATTGAAGAATATTTCTTGAATTACGTTGTCTAAGGCAGTCTTTGGCGTGTCTTTGGCACACCAAGCTATGGTATGATATTTTAACTCCTTTTTCTTATGTGAAAATTGCTTTAGAGGTGAAGAAAACCCAAAAATAAACAGCGTTTTCTTTAAAAAGTAAATCGAAAATATACAAGGATGGCTCGACTAAGGAAAACCAAGGCGGATTTGGAACGACAAACCCGGAGAGTTTTTTCTTTTTTCTTTTTTTTTTTTTTGGGGGGGGGGGGGGGTGGGGGAACTAACTTGGCCATTGTTTTCAAGATGCATTGTCGATCATTGTCGTTAAGCTAGTGTGCTAGTGTGACCGTAGCCCTAACAAGGCGTGACACTTGCGTGATCTAAACTAAAAAGCGACTGTTTACCTCCCTCGGGAGTTCAGACACGTGTGTACCTTGTGAATCCTCCCCAAGTTCCATTCACCAAACCTTTCCGTACGCGAAAAAAATACTGCGTAAAAACTCCGAGGTTATGAATTGTGACAGTACCAGTGGTACCAGAAACCATCATGGATGATTCATTGTCGTCCGCCTTCCATCTTATCTCGAAAACAGTGCTGTTTGATGGAGACGCTACCTCCCAGGCCAATTTCACACTTGTGTCACCAGTTACATAACCCGCGAGATAACCAGGCGGCTTAAGACCTGAAAAGAAAGGTATGCAATACAGTCAACTCTCTCAACGCAGACGCCACTGTAAGGCGGACATATCTCTAAGACGGACATGATTGGCTGACTGCAGTGGCGGACCCAGGGGAGCCCCCCCCCCAACCCCACCCCCCACCCATTTTTCGGATTTTCTTTGATTTGCCAGAATTATCTTCAAGCGCCCCCCTTCCCCCCCCCCCCCCCCCCCCAACCGTTAGGTGAAGATCTGGATCCGCCTCTGGACTGCAATCTTGGACAAAAACTAGTTGAGACAAACGCATTTCACGCATTTTTCGCAAATGTCTTGACTTGTAAGCAGGTAAAAATAAATTATCCCCCTCTCCCTCTACTGAATGTTGTTTCATGGGGTCTGCGATTCGCCAGGCTTTGTTTTCACAACACGACAGCATTCACAACATTGAAATGACAGAGGGGGTTGAAGAACTGAAACGTAAATTAGTGAAAACTTGGCCAAGCGTCTCAACAGTTTTGCCCAAGATTGTGGTCCTGGCTAAATTTCACTGTTTTATGTAACTGAACTCTCTTAAGGCGGACAGCATGAGTTGGTCCCTAGAGTGTAGAGAGTCAGCTCACTGTAGTCCCAAGGTTTGAAATCGAATAGAAAGTATCAAAATACTGAAAAGCTAGCAGAACCACGTGAAACCCAATACCTTCAATTTGAAAAGCCACACATAAGAGTTTCATCCACAGACTGGAAAACGTTTTTGTACAGCATAATAAACAATTTTACATGGAGGTGTTGTTTAAAACCCTTCCTTTGAACGGTCACATACGTCTTGGATTTGAGGCTCAAAACGTAGAGCCAACTTGTACAGCATCACTGTCGAAGCACTACTTAACAATTAGACCCGTAGCCCGAAAGGGCTACGGGTCAATAGCCCATGAGGCGAAGCCGAATGGGCTATTGACCCGTGGCCCTTGAGGGCGAAGGGTCTAATTGTTTTAGTATCACCCAACTAGTCGGACAGAAAAAGCAATAATAAAGCTAGCAAATGCAAGTTAAAGAAAGATTTATTTAGGAATAAAACGAAAGAAAGCGTCGTGAATTTCGCTACTCGATGACTATTACTAATAGTCCTCTAGTAGCGTAGCCAATCAAAATGCAGGATTTGCATTAGTGAACTAGTTGGGTGATACTAAATAAAATTATTGTTATATTACATACTAGGGTTTTGTCGACATTAACCATCTTGAAATGCACAGTAAACACTATTGAGGCTATAAACACTACCACATGAAAGTGCTGCTTGACAGTTTTCATTGGCATGGTCACACATTTGAGTTTTGATCTACAAACTTATAGTTCAATATTAGCTCTAGGTCAAGCGAGTCAAGTACTTACGCACTGGACAGGGGACTGAAGGAAAGGCTTGGCACGTCACACTGACGTCACCGCTGTCAGTAACGAACGACACACCGCTGTTCAAAGGTAAGGACGCTTCAACCTCAACTCTACGTAAAGAGTGCGACTGTTGAGTTTTTCATGAGGGAAACGAATTCACCCGGGAGTATTATATTACCTCTGGGTCAGGTGATAATGAGATAAATGACTAGACACCAGGGAAAAACTTCATGAAATTGTAGTCTGATAGCCCAAATTAGGTAAAGGTAAGGTAAAGTCTGCACATGCCTAGTGGCCCATCAGGCCGAAGCTTATCCCGGTTTCCGTAGCATGAAGCGACTAGGAGTATTTCTACTCCCCCCTGGATGGGATACTAGTCCATCGCAGGGTTACCCCCAGCAGTAAATTCGCCGGTACCCATTTATACACCTGGGTGGAGAGAGGCACTATGAGAGTAAAGTATCTTGCCCAAGAACACAACACAGTGCCCCGGCCAGGGCTCGAACCCGGACCGCCCGATCCGGAGTCCAGCGCACTGACCATTAGGCCACCGCGCCTCTCATAGATAGCCCAAATTGCGATCATATATTTGCAGGAATAACAAAAACTGTCAGAACATCAAGTCTTCAAACTCTGACCTACAACTATAAATACCACATAACAGAATTGCTGATATATGGTGTCAGTGGCAGCATTCCAAAAAGAAATACAAAAATTTCTCACCCAGGAATTGAAACGCGAGAAAAGTAATAGCTTTCTTGCAGTAACTACATTTATTACAAAGATTTATTATAAATAACCGGGAAAAAAAGAGAAAGGAAATAAAACAAGGGGTTTTCTCTCTCCCAGGAAACCGGTATGATATAAAATTAGGCCGTAGTTCGGGACAGGGGAGGGGGGCACTACTCGTATTTAATTTATTTATCTTTTTTGTCTGACAGTGACACACCTGTTGAAACCCTCAGCCCATTTAAGCCCAAGGAATGTAATTTTACATTCATAAAAAGGATGAGCTAGAATGTTCACAGTCCCCTATTTTCCCGTATGTTTGTCGTCATCGATCGCCGAGTTCGACTTTGCGCCATCTTGGTTTTTCATTCTCGAACGCAACCTGGGGAGAGAGAGCAAAATATCTGTGGGAGGGAGAGAGGGGATGCGAAAGATTTCACCGACTGACTCAAAGGTTGATTGACCCCAAAGGCCTGCATTTATGAAATAGGAAATTGGTAGGACGGATCACGGTAGGACGATAAACAAAGATGAAGGGCCGAGGCTCCTCGGTAAGATAAGATAAGATAAGATACTTTATTAACGTGCAATATACTTAGCTATATAGCTTGTTTCCAGATATTCCACGATATTAAAATATAAATTGTTAAAATTAAACTATAAAAATGCTAACTACTATAAAAATACTACTACTACTACTATGATTTAAAAAAAAAAATGAAATAAAGCGTCATTATTTGACTGATCATCATGGTAACAAGCAAATTAATTTAAAACCTTAAACCGGGAACCTTGCGGATAAAATCCTTAGTTCCAGCTAAGCTTCGTAAACTCTCAGGAAGTGCGTTCCAGTGTTTCGCGGCGTAATAACTAAAACGCTTAAGGCCGTATTTGGTGCTATTCACCTTAGGTAGAGACAAAACATTTACACCCCGCAGATTATAGCTACTCCTTCTGATATTAATAAGAGGATTAATAGTTGCCGGCACTCTACCCTGAAAACAGCTGTTAACGGTAACTAGCATGTCCTGGATCCTGCGGGTTTCCAAAGTGTTGTTTAGACCTATCCACTTTAACAAAGTCTGATAAGATGTAAAATTATCTTTATAAATTAATCTTAGCGCGCGCTCGTTTACTTTTTCTAGCTTGTTAGCGTTCCTGGTCCCGCAATGGTGCCAGACTTGGCTGCAATAAGTGAAGTAAGGCAAAATAAAGGCGCGGTAGAGTGCTTCTTTGGTCTTACAAGGTAAAATATTTTTTAGCCTATTCAAGGCATTCACTTGTCCTCCTACTTTACGACAAATATCCGCGATGTGGGCATCAAACTTGAGCCTGTTATCTAATGTAACACCTAATAAATAAATCTGGATAATGGGAAGTTTTTGTTGAAACCTTAAAATAACAAGCTCAACTAAAAGCTGGTTGATTTACAGTGACATCCGAAATCAGTCCTGCGTGAACAAGCTAAGGATGGGAACTTATGGTTAAGAAATTTGATGCAGCAGAGTATTATTCTAAAGGATCAAAACACCCTAATACTCTCCGCTAGAACTGGTTTTGAATTAGTAAAGATGTTTATAAAATTTGACAAGCAAATTGCTTTGGACATTCACGAATCACTGTTGGTTTATGAGTGCAAAATACGTTGCCAGCGACCATATAAGATAAGAATATGACAAAGAATAAACTGCTGCCATGATTAGGAGGAGGTTAGACATTAATTAATTTTTTTGGAAAGACGTTTGATTCTACATGATTGTAAACTGATCATCACATCAAAACGTGAAGCCGTCAAAGTTCACTAAGTGGTCTTAATGCAGTCGTTTCTCAAAATATACAGCCAAAATATGGTATTTTTAGAGGTTAGCGAGCATTAGCTAAAGGAGGTAATTCATGGGAAACAACAGCCAAGAAATGGTGCTTTAACTTATCATGTGAAGCATGTGTAACCCACAGCATGCCAAGGAACATGAAAACACGAAAAATCATCTCTAAATCTTGTTTCAAAGTATTCGCTTCGTTGTCTACCCTGTGTAGTCCTGCTTGCAACTCAAATGTCTTGCTAGTGTCCAAACATCACATCATATTGAGGGACCGTGTATTGGGTGCGAGCGCTTGAGAGAAGGGAAGACCATTGCTTGTACTCACTTCGTTTGCGCGGAGTTGGACGGGGTCAAGAGCAACTCACGGATTAATTTTCCCATCGTGAAGTTGAATACGCCTCGTGTCAACTCGTTCTGTTTTAAGTTGGCAATTAGTTGGCATACGATACCACAAGGAAAATATCAATTTACAATATCCGCGGTAACATATTTTCTAACGACTTGATTGTAGAAAGAACACTGCTCGCGGCTTACGATACACGAAGATACTGCAAGTTCTTCTATCGTTTGTAAGCATTTACCTGAAAACTCACTGAACAACTGTAACGAGACTGTAAAACATAATCTAGTATTTGAGACACATCACTGTTTTCATTTTTGCCATCTTGAATCTGTTCCACTTAGGGCGTCAGTTATTTCAGAGATTTTACAATTCGATTGTCGTTATCGTTCCTCTCTTTTTCTTTTATTACTGAATTATTTTACCCTAAGGACGGGTCCATAGGGATTATTTTCGAGATAAGTTTTTTAAAAAATTTCTGCGGGGCACTTTTTTTATAGTTGTAGTTCATGTTTTTTTTTCATTTTGATGAATGTTTATAAGAAAGAAAAAAGTAAACAAAAAAAGTCCGTGACAAAACACCACAAATTACATCGAAAGAAATCCATTCCTTAATCAAAAGAAACGTATTCACCATATGAAATTTCCTTTTCAGTTCTAACGTTTCTAATTCAGATTTCCTGCCTGTAACGTGTAGATGCTGTTCGTTGGTCTTCAATTGAATTCTCAACTGAAGGTATAATCACAGGTAGCCAAAGCTTAAAATACGACTGAAAATAAATAAAATGATCTTAAATTGTCAAATGTTTATTGTTTTATCAATCTTATATTACATATTCATGTGAGCTTTGAAAATTAGCATAATATGCTAATTCTAAAATTGCTCCCAACTATCAAAGCGAAGCGAAAGGTAGCACACTCGAACCGCTAGAATGCCGAAACACATGATGAAGTGTAATGAAATCATGTGTCGCACGCGACATTGCATACACCTCCCCTAGAAAGTGGCTTTTGTGGTTCCAAATTGCATATGATTAAATGAGAAGAATTGCAGAGGCGCTCGGGCCGCGGATGGTTCGTGGAGGTTTACCACTGAAATATTGCCGTTTTGCCGGGGAAAGGATGTAACATTGGGCACTTTTTCGGTATGTATTTATAGAATGACTATCGAAGCCTTTGAATTTGAGGCGTTTTGAGGGGAAGATGGCAAACTTTGAGAATGACAGCTCAGTTCATGAACACGGGTCGGCATTCTGGCGGTTCGAGTGTGCTACCTTTCGCTTCGCTTTGATAGTTGGGAGCAATTTTAGAATTAGCATATTATGCTAATTTTCAAAGCTCACATGAATATGTAATATAAGATTGATAAAACAATAAACATTTGACAATTTTAGATCATTTTATTTATTTTCAGTCGTATCTTAAGCTTTGGCTACCTGTGGTATAATCACACGGAGACAGCCAAACTGTCATGTATTATTCATGAATGGGCTATACGAGGGTTAATTCATGTTGTATTGAGCTGTACATGAAGGTATTTACCTGCCGTGATCAGTTATAACTCGATCCCCAATAACAAATCGGGAAATACTTAAGAAACCACAGATCACTGAATGCGTGTTTGCGTTGTTTATACTTTATCAGTCTTGTTACAAATAAAAAAATTGTAACTTTAAAATGAACTAAATAAGCCCAATAAGCCCTGCTCTGTCGGTAGAGTAAGACGTTAAGGTGGGTGTCCTCGCCGCTTTTAATCTTGTAAAATTAAACATTCGATTAAGCAGACATAATAATCTCACTTGTTGGTAGAAATTACAGTGCGACGCGCCTTACCGTGGCCACCCAACAAACTTTTTCACAAGTTAGCCAATGAGGTTGCACGATTATGAGTGACGGCCACGCCTCCTTGCAAAGTTTCAAAAATATAATTTAGGCACAAACGGGAAACGTTAACAGTCAAAACATACCAAGCGCTGCTATCAAGGATGAATAAATGAATTCATTAATGGAATTTGATTTCACTCCTTGCTTCAATATTCCATTATTGAGGTGAATATGTCAACGTTCAAACGGCTGCTCGATTCAAACAAAAATGTTGATTTCATAATGCTTGGCTTCGCGCGACAAAATATCCCTAATTTGCGTAAAAACAAAAGTTGAGTGAACAACATTTTCCCCACTTTTTCTTCCACCAGCAGTTACTTTTATGTCTATTTAGTACTCTAAAATCTCTTGCCTCTCTTTTCGTATTATGAGAGGTTTGAAAAAAGCGAGTGACGAACAAAATGATGAGAAAATGCTGTGCGTGACGTTTGACGGTTGACCAGTTGCCTTCGAAATTATGCAAATTTTGGCCAAGTTCCAACGCGCCCGTCACGTGAAGCCAGACAACAGTCTAATCAACATTCCAGATTTGAATCGAGTCGCCGTTTGAACATTGAATTATTCACTTTAAGAAAGGAATATCGAAGCAAAGAATGAAATCAAATTGTCATTAATGAATCATTCATTCACCCTTGATAGGAAGGAACGCTTGAGCTGTTTTGACTGTAAACGTTTCCCGTTTGTGCGTAAATTATATTTTTGAAACTTTGCAAGGAGGCGTGGCCGTCAATCATAATCGTGCAACCTTATTGGCTAACTTGTAAAAAAGTTTGTTGGGTGGCCACGGTAAGGCGCGTCGCACTGTAATTAGTGTCGGCTGGTTGTTGAGGAAAAATACTTGGTATCATTTCGGTGGGTGCCTTATCAGTAAAAAGCTGGCATAGGAATCTGACAACTGCATCACGCTGAAGCATCTAATTATCTCTCTCATCTCTTTAAATCAATTACTGTCCACCCCGGCGGCAAATTAAGAGCAACACAAACATGACAAAAGGAAGGCACTCGGGACTCTTGGCCTTATCAGTAGCACGAACTGACACAGGACTCTCTCAAAATAACAAACATCATGATCCCGCTCATCACCGGGAATTAATTAGCGTCCTTTAACCATTCAAGCGGGCTGGGTGTGGCCATGATAGCCCGGCATTATCAACACATCTTGACAAAACAGCACGTCGATAACGCAAATTGAATTCCGTTGACAAAAGTTACCTTTTTGACGGAAATAAAAACAAAATGTGTCTGCTTTCATTTGAAACAACAAATAGCCAATGCTTTCCATGTTGCTGTTTCTTGAGGTCCTTGAAGGCCATTTTGGCGGCATTCTTCTGGTAGATGTTGTTAATGTTTTTAAAATATTTTCATGTCAAGGTCGTGTATTACGTCAATGTTGAACAATAAACATGGAAGACTGAAGCTGTTCGTCAGGCGGTATTGTAAAGTTCGCAGATTTGCCTGTCGGAACAAGCTGCAAAAACGTTTATCGTGTATTTTGTCGTAATCCTAGTGAATTAAAATAATTAATAGTGATAATCTGCTATTTTCACCGCGTTTTCTTCAGCTTGCCTAAGAGGCTCTCTTATTTTTACCCGGAGTTTTACACGGTTTGATTTAAAATAACCTCTCGCGACACATGGAAAGCATTTCTTGTAACACAACACGCGTGCGGTATAAACACGGTCCATTACGAAAAGCAACCATTTGCAGTCAATTAATTAAAAAAAAATTAGTTAATCAAATGAGTTATTGATTGATTACATGTTGCATCTTGCGTGCGGAAAAAGATTATCGGAAATACTACATATGTATCAGGCGATTTCACAGGATAATTGTTAAATCTCACGCACAGTTTAGGAATCAAAGATCTCTTCGAGATTCGACTATTTTGCATGGAGTATGCGTTGGGGAAATGTTAGTATTGAAAGCGATTGCGATGCATTAACCCATTGACTAGGCTCGATTTCCGCCGTCCTCTCGTGTTCGGTCTTTCCTCTCCGAGAAGAGACGGCTGGACGCGTGAGTGGCCGATCGTGTCTGTGACGTAGATTCAAAATTTAATTTATGCGTCGTTTCTGATCACCGGAAATGGCATCCAAAAGCACGTTTTCTCGTTCCGATACTGCAGACGAACTATTGGTGGTTTTCACTGTCACGCAATAAAAAAATAAAAACGAAACCATTCAACGACAGAAGCTATGAATTTCAGATATTATAGAAGATAAATAGATAAACAATTTGTCCAAATCTCAGGTCTGTGCGGTGCACCTTTTGCGAGTTATTTGCCGAAACTTTCCACGCAAATTTATAAAGCTCAGTATGGAGACGCCATATTTGTGTCCTTCCGAGGGGCACAAACATGGCCGCCGTGATGTCAGAGAAACCATCTGGAACTTAATGTCCTTAATTTTGCTATTAATAGCGACTACTTTTGGCTCATGATCTATTATACTTTAACATAAACAGCACTTAGTACATTGGGAATGTTCAATCTGAAAAAAGGGAAAGGAAAGGCCTTTTTTGAATCAAAACAACTTTGTCACGGCACTCAGCTTGATACCACACTCGAATATTCAAAATGCTCTGTTTTTAAAACGAGGGGCACAACCAAGCTGGAAATTTGCAAAAAGATATATTTTTAGTTTATCTTACACCTAGGGACATCGAAAGTTTAGCAGGCCTATTGAATTTTGATTTCAGAATTTTATGACGTAACATGAAAACCAAGAATACCTTTACGGCTTACCCGATAAGTTTATATTTTGGATTGCTAAAGGAGTATCTAGCGTCTAAAAAAATTCCGAGACAAAGCGAAGCAAATATTATTGAGAATCGTGACAGGCGAGTCGCCATAAACGTATCATTTGTCTGCACACGTTTATAGAACGAGTAGTACATAGTATGGCTTGTATCATGCCTGGGTGTGCTCACCCGTTTTTGTGCTTTCCATTCATTCCGCGTTTCGCCAAAAAAGTATCATTTGCCTGCACACGTTTATAGAACGAGTAATACATAGTATGGCTTGTATCATGCCTGGGTGTGCTCGCCCATTTTTGTGCTTCGCATTCATGAAGTAGTTTTCCTGTTTGGTCTTCGTGTTTCTAGTTCTTTTGCGACTCTTGTTGAGTTGTGGCCAGTGGTGAACATTTTGCTATCCTCCCACGGGCTTTGTTTACGAATCGACTTTCATTGAGTCGAGTCGACACGTGTTGGAACGAGTCGTCAACATTTTATTGCCTCCGACATCCATCAGTTTTACTTCCGGTAGGCGTTTCAACTTTGGATTTCCACTTGCGGCAAGATTTGTGACTAGACTTCCACAAAGTCGAGTCGTCAGTACTTATAGACGACTCTGTAGACGACTCGAGTCGATGCGGGTGTATTGGACATGGATGGAGGGGAGGAGGACTCCCTACTGCGGATTTGTCTTTATTTTGACATGTTACATGTTTGCTTGATGCTCTGCTCGAGCGGTTTGATTTGGCTCACTTCTGTTTGCGAGATATTTTGACAAGGTAAACTTTATTTAAAACACACGCTTGCCCCTTCAACTATATTACATACTAGTTGTACCTATCTAAGTGCCAACGAGCGAAATATTCATGTTTGTTTGTAAGAACGGATAGCGAATGGTTTTCGATAGAACTTTATAATTTGAAATGACCAAAATATGGTAAATCGTAGTTTAGGTAATACGAGGAGAAAGTGCTCTTTCTCTAGTGTTCATATCAAATGACACGGGTTTGACAGATTGATAACTCTTGACAAATCTTTTAATCTTTTAAAGGGATAGTTGCATTTCAAGAACTTCTCATAAATAGAATCCCAAAATCAAAACTGCTAAGATTCTGTAGACGCTTTTCAGTATTAAATCAAGCAATGACGGCACAGATTTTAGTTTTGCATGCAAATTGTCATTCGATGTCATGTTTACGCAAAACTCTATTCCCAAGCGAAAAAATGACTAGAAAACAAAACCAAAACGGACACTGAAGGAATATGTGGAGACAGAATTTTAACATATTCAAGTGAACATTACATTTGCCGTTAGCAGCAAAAAACTTTCAATTTTCTTGCGTGTATGACATGCAGTAATTTTAGTGAGTGTCGCTTGGTATTGATTTTATTCCTTTGAGCGAAAATATAAACGTTATTTGATTTGGGATGAAATCATCGGTTAAACAATTGCTATAAACAAAAGCAACACTTAAAGGTGTCACAGAGCAGATTTTGGAAAACAGTACTAAAACAGCACACGGGTTCTGGCAGGTCTTTTAATCGGTACGGTTGTCTGTTGTTAAAGCCAACTATAACTGTCGTTTTACCATCTTTAACAATCTGTTTTACAGTATTATCCGAGCTCTATTTATGATCATAGTTATCATTTTAATTAAAAGACAAAAGTAAACTTCTTTGTTATGGATAAGTTGGGTGGCCTCAGCTGTTTAGGGCGACGAGAACAAATGAATCGTAAACTTTGCCAGATTTGTTTACTTGTGCAAAAATCTGTATTTTAAGAAATATCAATGTTAAGGATGCCTAACTGAGAATAGTAGTCGAAAGAGAGGAAAGTTGTTACACTGAACTAAGTGTCTGCGTGGAGAAAGTTAAGTTTCCGCTCGCAAAACTATTGGAATTCTGAGTTTTTGTCTTTCAGCAGAGAACAAAGGATTCCGAAGGTGTCGGCAATAAAACAGAAAGCTAGATTTTAATGAGCTCTGAAGAACTCATTACTATGCGGATCGGAACTACGAGGTGCGAGCGTTCCACACTGTAAAACAAACTAAACGTTGTAAGAAATTGCCTCGTCGGAAAATACGACAGCTGAGATCACCCTTACGAAATAAACTAAAGTTTGTCAATGAAAATAACGTAAATACAGATGGAAATATCATATTTTAAAGTTCTAGTTATTTGTCCTGTTTTACAGCTTCATAAAAGATCGTACTAAAAGTAATATTTCATGTTTCCTGTTTAGTTAAGCGAGTTGTTCTTTAAATGTGATGGACAATAACAATTACAGCGAAATTGAGTTATAGCAGTAATTCCATGAACCGATAATATAATTCTGCCAAAAGAATATAAATAACCGAGAAAGAATAAGATAACATTGAAAATTCTGATAAAACGAATAAATAGTGATAAATAGTAAGGTCCGACTTACAGGTAAACCGTTTACACAAGTAAGCTCTGAATAAATATATTTGAATAGCTATCAAAGAACTAATGGGTTTGTTTGAAATATCCGTTCCCGCAATGGGGTGATCTTTTAGCAAGAATCTATATATTAGTAGTTCAAAACCATAATTTTAGAATTGAAACGATCTAATATCAAATCAAAAATAATCGAATAATAATTTCACCATTAGTTCTTTGACAGCTATTTCTGTTGACTATGTGGATAACCGCTATTTGCTTTGAATAAACAATCCCCAAAATACCCTATTGTTAAAATACCCAAAACTACATCTTAAATATCCCAAAGTTAATAAAATGTCCCCAAAATACGATACGAACCCCCAAAAACTAATTTTTAAAATCTTTCCTCAAACCCTAAAAATATCCGAAAACATGGTCCAACAAAGGTAGCATTTACCCGATCGTGGCATTCTCGTAAGTCAAGAAAACTCCATTTGAAGTCAGTAGTCCGCTTTTGATTTTCCTGTCTCTCTTGAGAAATCAAAGGACTCCAAAGTCGAAAGATTATTTCATCGCTTTGAAGACCTTGATGTTCATTTTTTCGGCGGTCGAGTATTCTGTAGGGTATTCTCTTTCCATTTAGAGTTCCATAAAGGTGTATTTATCGTGAAAGGAGTGAATGAGCACATTGAAAGTTTTAACAGCGAGCCGTGTGGACGCCATTTTGGTCATTTGCTCTTTAGCAAGGAGAGAGAGACTGGGGACCAGTTTGGAAGAACAATACAACCCAAATATGGGATGTTTACTTACACCCAAATATGGTTAAAAAAAGTCCCTTACGCTGAAGTTGAGATTTTTTTCTGGTATACACTGATATACGCGCGGCTCTATGATTCTGCCGCCTCGTCAGCCTCGCCTCTTGGCTTGGCTGCCACGTTGGCAATTAAATGGTATTTCTCGCTTGACCTGTAAAATTATTTCAAACAATTCAGCGTCTACTTGTTGTAAGGGTGGAGGTTCCCTTTAAAGAACGTCCACATGTTTAATGTTACGTATCTTTTTTATGAAATTCGCATTATTATAAAAGTTGTGGCATAACAAACACCCGTATTTACAGACGTTCTTCAGTGGCGTTTCTCTTTTTCGTGTAAACGGTTAATGCAAACGTCAGATTACAAAACAGGTTATGTTATCTCTGATTCGAAAAACAAATTTGAAATTGTGCCTTCTTTCCTCCAAGTTTTGGGGATTTCAAATTCTAACGTGCAGTTTGGGACTGGCACTAGTTATGCACCCACAATGATTTCTTTTTTTCAAACGAGGTGTCCCCGAAATAAAATTCACCATTTAGCGTTTCAAAATGCTCCAAAATAGCTTGCCACAAAATACCGTCTCCTGCAATCCCTCCAGCAATTTGCTAGGTTTGTTTTGTCCCCCGTGATTTTCTTTGTTGTGGCGCGAGCTCATTTTGTTTAGCCGCGAGTGGACTTTGTTTCGCCATATGTTTTTGCCTTGATTTGTTTTTATTTGCCTTGACTGTTTTGAAGTGAATCAAATTTCTTCGCCTTCATCAAGGTCCTTTTTACACTGAATTACTCTTAAAGGTGTATTGGTGTACAGTAAAAGTTGTAAAAAGTTTTTCTACTAAAATTTAATGTGCGTACTTGAGGAACCCAATAAAGTGCAGGGACATCAATTTCAACTTTTGAACCAGTTTCAGGCCAGAAAAGTCAGACGGGTTAACCACGAAATATATTGGCGTCTCGTTCGTCAACAAAAACACGAGAGTTTAACGATGGCATTTTATATTGCCGTGAGTTTATTTTGTTGTGCCTCGAAATATTTCATTTTCCTGTGAGCAAATTTCTTGTGCCGAAATATTATCTTGTACTTATATTTGTCCACCGTAGACGCTTAGAAATAGCGTGGCTTCCTATCTGGAAACACTCCGCTTTTAGGCCTGCCTCAAAATCTATATAACAGTTTTTTAGAACTGTAAACCGCTTAGAGACCCTTTATAAGCGCATTATGTATTATTTGCATTATCAAATAAGAGGATAGTCGCTAAACTGAAGATTACCATCGGCAGGGAACTGGTCAAGACATGCCGAGTGACCCGGCTCAGGGCATTTGTTGAAGTAGCCCGGTCTGTAATCAGCATATGAACTCGATATATCACTTCTGACTGACCAGTGCTCTGAGTGACGGTAAATGTTAGGCCCATATCGATTGCGAGCAAAAAGTCCTGGATTACGCGCTGCAGGCACCCATTGTCCAGCGATCATCACTTTTGTTGGCCGCTGACCCCTCGCAACAAGTAACTCTGATTCTAGAATAGGATAACCATAAAGTTCTACCTTCCATCCGTCTCTATACGTTAGAATTACGCCTCCACGTTTTCGTCCGCCTTCCACACAACATTCTGTCTTTCTTTCATCGCTGAATCTAAAGCCCGCTGCTTCGAATCTTGGACGGAGCTTTTGAACAGCCGTGTAATTCTCGGATAGAAATTTGATGTCAGCATCAAGTTCCCATGGTAACACTTTGTTAAACTTGACAGCACCTGAAAAAGAATAAATTCAGTTGTGCTAACTTGTAATGGTAACTCGGAATTCAAACCTCGGGCATTTCACTCATTTTTTAGGGTGGTTACCGTTAATGCCAACTTCAACCAACAATTAATCATTTAAGCCAATCAAATTTCATTGTGACCTATTGCCATAGCCACAGCCGTGAAGGAGGAGGAGGGGGCGGCCAAGGCCTAGGCATCGACAGAGGTAAACGGAAGGATAAGATGAAGGCTTTGTTTTACTTATCTACTGGGCTTCAACAATTCATACTGAAAGTTTGTTTTAAATGGCACGTCCTCATCCCATGATCTTGAAAAAGAGAAGGCCAGAAACAAGTGATACTTGTGAGCAGAACACGGGAAAAATTAGTGTTTTCTTCTGATTTATCACAAGACTGTTCCAAACAGAAAACTGATTTCCAATCAATTAAGAAAATAGAATAGCCAAAATATCGAGTGAAATAATTGACTGTAGTAACGGATGCGCTGAGAAAAAAAGGGTAACAGCGGGGGCAGATGTAGTGTTAACTATCCCTAGTTGAATAATGATCAGCATGTTAAGATACAACTTTTTGCGAAGTAAAAAAAAATTCTACGGAGCAGTTTCAGAACCACCTTAAATTTTCGGAAATTTGAGGTGGCTCTGAAACCGCTCCATAGACTACCACTATTTCGTTGAGTATGAGCAGCAGTATGAGCAGCAGTATAAGCAGAAACAATGAAAAATTTATGAAGGCGTGACAATTGAAACGAACCTTAAACTGAAGGTGATATGTGATCTTCGCAGTGAATTTCCAATTTAAGCAATTGGAATAAAGAAGCCTGAAAAAAAATCAGGGCTTCAACGGGATTCGAACCCGTGACCTCTGCGATACCAGTGCGATGCTCTACCAACTGAGCTATGAAGCCACACATTTGGAGCGAGGTCAATTGTGAGTTCATGTTTTCCCGTGAAATTATGTAATGTATATGAAATGATTCATATATGAACTGCGGATATATATGAAGGTGATATGTGATCTTCGCAGAACACCGCGGCTAAACGCACTGCGCATGAGTAGACAACTTGACATCTGGTCATCTTTTGATTTCCGGTCCCCTATTTAAACCAATTACGTAAAGGCAACATTGCCGGGCGCGGAGTTTAAAAACAAAAAAATAAGAGTTATGAAATGAAGGTAGGGAAAAAAAAACTTATTCTTTGGAAAGTTTATTCCTTTCTTATATATCAAGCTTTTGCACCGAGTGGTTCAATGTTTGCACCAAGGCTTTAAAAGATGTTTAAAGGAGCTCTGTCACGGGGATTTCGCAGATGTTTGGTCTAAACTGTTCTGAAATTAGTGGTATGCAACTTAACCCTTGAAAATCATTATCTTTGAACATCTAAAGGAAGATATATAACCTTAATATGTGGATAGAAATCTAACTACGGTTATACATATCGATTTTTTTTTAGATGTGCGGAAACAACTTGAAAAGTTTAGCTTAACTTTTCAAGTTGTAATCCATTTCCATCGTAGCCATCTGCAGCTAAAGACGCTTGTTAACAGTTTTGGTGCTCTAATATAGCAATTGTTAATAATCAAAGATCTCTTCGAGATTCGACTATTTCGCATGGAGTATGCGTTGGGGAAATGTTAGTATTGAAAGCGATTTGTGATGCATTAACCTATTGACTCACAGTCCAGAAGGCTTTTATTAGCGCTCACCCACCCCCCCCCCCCCCCCAAAAAAAAAAAAAAAATCCTGGCTCTTTTACGGCATTTAACACAAACGTGCGAGTGGGAAAAAATATACCATATGCATACTAAATTCAGACAAATAATTTCTTTCTGAAGTAAACGTTTATTACAACTAAACACGCTGAAAGACCAATTCGTGATTTGAAATGTTACTTATCAACCTTGATAAATTGATCCGAAACCAAACTTGAAGACGGTGAAAAAAATTTCTTCACCTCCGCGCGTCACTTTAACAACTCGCAAAAACACGAACTCTTTCTACAAAATATAACACTAGTTCGAAACACTCTGGTGAAAGGTAGGTTTTCATTCTGTATAACTGTCACTGACATTTATTTAACCACCAGTGGTATTATCTTGGTGCAGAAAAGCGGTAATTGGAGATAATAATTTGCGAATCATGGTGCCGTGAGATAGCGGAAAACTACTGAATTCCTTCCACAAAATTAACACTCATATTGCTTTTTATGCTATCCATCACTATAACTAATAACAAAAAAAAATACTTGTTTGCATTTTCCGAAGTACTGTTAGTAGTAAATCTTTGCATGTAAAAGGTCGTAAACTGAACACAATTATTAAATAAACAACAACGCGATGGTACAGTAAGTCGGCTGCACGGTGCATATCAGATGTCACCATGCGCTTTTCAAATCAATACGCTTCAGAAGCCTAAAATTCCCAACGTAAACTGGGAAAATGAAAGAAACTTGAAGGAAGTTTTGTTTTAGATTAATCAGTCTCATTTCAAGATGTAGCTACTAACGTATCAAAGCTTCAAAATTCTGCATATTTTTGAAGCCGTGAGATCCTGCATTATTCACGCTAAAGCGTAAGTTTAATTTTAGCCCGACGGCTTTTTGTAGTCAAGTTTTCACTAAGTGGCTTTACCGATCCTTCTAAAAATTCCATTTAAGTTCGAAGCAATATTGTACATTACCATTTTCCTGTCTGAAGTCTTGAGAAGCTGCATTAAGTCGTGATCAAGTCCGTGAATTGTGGTCAAAACAAAAGATTGCGTGACGAGCTAAAAATACTTCTTTCAATGAAGACGACAAACAATAGACTTGTAACAATAGAAAATAGCATTGGCCAATATCCTCTGACAATGAAGATTCGCAGCAGCTTTTAAGCATGTAAAACTAAGCAATTCAATCGATGAATAGCACAGATCTTTAAAAAATACCTTCCTGTAGTTTGCAAAAGGCTAGACAGGCTAAATGACGAGCGACGCGTGAAAATAACATTTCGGGATCGAGAACTGCTGACGCATTCCTATCCAGTGACGTTTTTATCGCCCACAGCGAAAAGTATTCCCTTGACAAATTAAAACAGTCCCTTGAGAGTATACAAAAATGTGGGTCAGAGAGTGCAAACCCAATGATCCCAATTCTTACCATTTTCCTTGTTCCAAGCAAAATAGTCGAAAAAATGAACTAATATTTTGTGGTTTTCTTAGACACAACTATAAATTTGGCTGTTCAAAAAATCTGTTAAAATCCGTGACAAAGCCCCTTTAAAGCAAGCCGCTTGCACGCACAACAGCATTTTTTTTATTCGTGGTTTCAGGTGGTTTTCGTGTTGTTGTTAACATGCCTCGCATGGAGCGAGAATTGTGTTAAGAAAGACGAAAAGAAATGTGGAGGTCGTATCTATACCTTATCAACTTCCAGTCGGCTCCAGTTTGCCGTACCCACTGGGATGAAATAAGAAGAAACAACGAAAGATGCTCGGTTCCCCGTGCATTGCATTCGCGAATTTTGAGGAAGCCGTCCATTCCGACACGACATTTCGCAGTTTTGGATGCCGCTGGAAGAGAAAGAAGTAAAGAGTATCGTCCAGGGACAAGGTGGTGTACCGAATGCTCGACGCAAGTGGATAAAGAAGTGCAGTTTACCTCGCGTCCGGAAAGCTGACTCATTATTCCCAAAACGACAATAAAGACGACCGGAAGTTCCGTAAGTGCTGTAAAACTGGCGCATGCGTAGACATTCTGCCGCGGTGTTTCTTCGCAGTGAATTTCCAATTTAAGCAATTGGGATTCGAACCCATCTCACGGGTTCGAATCGCGTTGAAGCCCTGATTTTTTTTCAGGCTTCTTTATTCCAATTGCTTAAATTGGAAATTCACTGCGAAGATCACTTTATCACGTTCATATATATCCGCAGTTCATATACGAATCATTTCATATACATTACATCGAACCTTAAACTCTTTATCAAACTTGCAATTCGATAAATTCTGTATCTGTATTCCGCATCAATATTGATGCTCACTTTGTTTACAATCGATCGAGTGAGGTGCGGGATTGCGTGAGACATGTTTTCTATTGTTATAATATTAATGAGATGTAAATACACATTGAAGCGTTTTTCTGCAGTCCTGCACTTTGGAGAATCGCTCAGAGTTCTATGGTTTGCTTTTGGTGAGTAAACATCCACTTTTTTTGCATCATGTAAAAACTGCTTAGACTCACAAATACTTTATAAATAAACTACGCGGCCTCGCGTTTCACGCGTTGTTTATTGTTTTAAATAAACAGCTCGATGAGAGCCACGTGACAGCACTGAGACATTGATAGCTACTGCTTAAAACTGATCTTACAGTTTGACTGCTATTTTGCCCGAAAAGAGGGTTATCGGCGGAATTTGAAAACGTGTGTGGTTTGAGCGAAGACATGACAATTCAAAAAAATGCATAAGTCAACACATTGCATGAATGACGTAATAGTCTTCATTTAAAAATAGCTTGCATGTCAAAACAAGCCTGTTTCGTAATAAATATTCTCGTTTGGGAGTCAAACGCTTACATAACAACACACACAAAAACTAAGCTTTTGCCAAAACCAGTTGGTAAATAGCCAGTAAGTCTTTTCCATCGAAAAGACGCACTTTGTTGTTGTTTCTTCAACTCGAACAGAAATTGAAGTCCAATATTTCTGAGCCCCTCCCAGGGAAGTGGGGGGAGGGGGGGTGGGCGGAGTGCATGTTCCCTGGTTCCCAGCAAAATTTTCCTTGTGTTCCCATGTTCCCTAAAAGTATTTCTTCGATTTTGGTGTTCCCTGTTCCCTAAAATATGCTTTTCCAAAACGCTAATGGCCATTCCCTTGTTCCCTGAAGACCCTGGGAGGGGCTCATTTCTAAAAGTTGACAGAAATTCGTGCAGACACTCGCCATCAAACCGCAGATGTTCACGTGTTCGTATTTTGAGTGACATATTCATAACCCAACCAATCCAAAGTGGCAAATTATTCCCTTGGGAAATTTACAATCCAAAGAATGACCCCACCAACCAACCAAAACCATGCTCACCTAGGATACTCCTATTTTGCATAATAATTGTAAAAGGGGGCTGCACATAGTCTAACAAAAGAGGAGCATCTTGCCTCGGTATATAAGTAGCTTTATTGTGAGAATAAGTGTAATGCGTTGTATTGTAAATAACGCTTGTAAGTAATTGTAGTAGTGGTAATAGTAGTAGCTTCCGTAGTGTTAAAGCAAATGTAAAATAATGTCTCTAAGTAACTGTTATGTACAGTACATTGTAATCTGAATTTAAATAATAGTGCTCATTAAAAAAATTAAAAAAATAAGTAGTTATATCGAATTACCTAAGACTGATCCTTCGTGTACTTCGCAATAAATTCCCGCGTTTTCACATTCTTTCATGGCGAACTTGATCGCATCGGCGAGATTCTCCAAATCACACGGAGGAACTCCCATTCCCGTTTTTCTCTTACAAGGAGTCGAGCTGGTATGAGAGTAACCACGTCTGCAGCCATACCACCGGACTCTGCCATCAGATTCGACCCATTTCTTCACATCCCACTTTTGAGCCAAGGCGGTGTATTTTTGGTCCGGAATTTCCCTCTCATAAGTGTCAAACATGACGTCAGGACAACTGACAACAACTTTCACTGGATGTTTCAGTTTTAAACGCCAAAACAGGTCCTGGAAGACACCGAAAGGTAGCCTAGGAAATAAAACACAGAAGATAAATGAACAAAGTTACTATTTTTGAGGGGACCGGTGTGCTGCATCAGTAATGGTAAAGCCTCTTGGCCAGAACTTATCCCGCTTTCTGTATTCTGTAGCATCAAGAGACTAGGAGTATTTCTAGAGTCTAGACTTGCCTACAAGTCGAGCTCACAGAGCGCGAAGCTTAAAAGTGAGCGTGAAACGTGAAAGCACCAGGGTTCATGCCAGCATCTACTGCCAAGCCGGAAAAGAGAAGCGAATGACTTTTAGAAAGTCTATCCAGAGTCCAGAGTCCTAACCATTAGGCCACCACACTTCCTACCTTAATAAAGGTTAATTAACGGTTGTAGCGAATTTGGAGAAACTGATGTTTTGAGCGGTAGTCCTTCGTTGGAGCGTTGCGCCTACAATATGCACACAACTGTACACTTGGCTATTATCAACGGTGCTTAAGAATTTAGCTATGTACCTCATGTGTGAGGAAGTTATGAAACAATATACCGTACGTACAGAGATTGAGGTATTGATGGAGCTATTGAATTATATATATATATATATATATATATATATATATATATATATATATATATATATATATATATATATATATATATATATATATATATATATATATATATAAGGTTAAGATGCTTCGAGCCAACAGGGATGCCACGCGCCAGAAGGATCCAGAAGGATTCGTAGTCCAAACCTCGAGTAATGAAATTTGTAGGCAGTTGTGGAAAACGAGGACGGACAACTTCGAGCGAAAACAAATATATATACAGTAAAAAATCTAAAAAAAGTTTAAAAATTTAATAAAAATAGACGTTTCGGTCAAAGACCTTCATCAGTTGCAGTGCAAGTGAATAATAAATTACAATATCCTTAAATAAGTTTACAGTATAAAAATGACATAATATTACAAAGATGATTACATAACAGGGCGTGGTAACACATGAGAACGAAAAAAATAACCAATGATAAACAATCGGTGATTACTAAGCGAGATACTATGACAATGCGGTACAAAACTCAAGAAACACAAACCAAATAAGAATAAATAATCGAATACAATACAAATAAGATTAAAAAAAAGTAACGTGATTCGTCGAGTTAGCTGAAGGTGTGAAGGGACCCGCGTGTGAAATATTCAATATTCAAAAAAGGCGGTCCCAGGTAAAACTTGTGACAAAATCCCCGAACAAAGCCCTTGAAACTATGCCGCAGCAAGGCACAACAGGCGCCCTGAACAGGGCCCTTAAACAACAATGTAATAAATTCCCCGATGGGGGCCCCTGAGAAAACCTAGCGCTAACAAAGCTAACAAGATCCAAGGTCAGGGCCTTTGAACAACTAAACCAAGATAACCGCCAAATTTGCAAGTTATTTTTGCGCTAATTGTAGTTTATTCTTTTTTTCGAGTGGAATTCCTGACGTTTATTCAAGCCAAAGGGTGCCAGAGAGAACAACTGTGCACTCCAATATGCCTCTTTAGTGATTAAAAACTTTTCGATGTTGCTAGAATTGTTTGCATTTTATCATCACAAAACCGGAGCCAGCAACGTTGAACAAGCGTAATGAACTCGTTTCGACATGTAGGCACAAAAGAAAGTTTCTCCTAAGATACAATTTAACGAGTACGGCAATTGCTACTTAGCGCGCGCATGTTGATACAGATAGCGCGTGCATAAGTTTTAATTTTTAACGGTATCCTTAACGGTAAAATTAACAGCTTTTTGTTAACGCATAACGCATCTTGCGCGATCATATTGTTTGTGTGCATCTTTCTCGCATCAGTGTATATGGAGGATAACTGATGAGTGGGTCAACCGTTGACCTACGAAACAGTATTGTATTAAAATCCATATGAACTCAACACCGGAGTAGTTTTACTACACAATCTATTTTATATATATATATATATATATATATATATATATATATATATATATATATATATATATATATATATATATAAGTCATCACAAATGAAGACAAACAATAATCTTTTTTACACACCTATATTTCGACTCCATACAAGAGTCTTCATCAGGGTAAATTTCAGTTGCCCTGCACGCGTCATACTATCTTTACAAGTTTCAAATAAAACATCTACGCGCGCGCTTAAATAAACCGTTTACTCTCCTGCACGCGCGCGCTAATTAACTCTACATCAGTTCACGTACTTCTAGAGCGCCTATTTTGCACAAAGAAAAAATCATTATCATTTCTGTAGTGACGGACACAATGGACTTAGTGACTTAAAGATACAATTGATAGACCGGGTTAATGGTGAACAACAGCTGCGAGAGAAGGAGGGCCAATGGGCCTATAAATTGAACACTTTAGATCCGAATGGATTGAATGATAATGATTTTTTCTTTGTGCAAAATAGGCGCTCTAGACGTACGTGAACTGATGACTTATATTTTTTATGAAGATTGATGGTTGCGACAGATGTTTGTGAAGAGTAGTATATATATATATATATATATATATATATATATATATATATATATATATATATATATATATATATATATAAGTCATCACAAATGAAGACAAACAATAATCTTTTATATATATATATACACAGTTAAATAGGAACAGAAATAAACACAACTATATAAATGAGTGAAAATGTGGTCCAGCCGGGAATTGAACCCGGGTCTCCAGATTACTAGTCGGATGCCTTAACCACTCGGCTAGTAATCTGGAGACCCGGGTTCAATTCCCGGCTGGACCACATTTTCACTCATTTATATAGTTGTGTTTATTTCTGTTCCTATTTAACTGTGTATGTATTTATTTATCAGAAATCGCTGTGAATCGCCTTCCGAACGGGAATAGGTTGGTGATCCTATGTAAATGAGGCAGTCAGTTGTCCAGATTCCCCACCCCACACTTAATTTAATATATATATATATATATATATATATATACACTTACTTTTCATCAATTCCTATTTGCTTGAGTCCCTCGGCTTTGGCCACAAATGGACCAGAAAGCACATCACACACTATACAATCATTAAAAGAGTGGTAATATCCGCCCCTGAAATATGCTGTCCAGTTTCTGAAGGTCACTTGGAGACAGCCTTTCTCCCACTCTGCCCGCTGATTTTTATGGCTTCCCCCGGCGATGATTGCTTCCTTGTTGTTGCTAAGCACACGAATGAGCCGTTCAAGATTAACGTCATCAGTGAAGTGTGTAATATCCGGAGCAAAGAGCACATAGGGCGTGTTTACCTCCTGGAGTAACTTAGACCATGTCTCTCCATGCGTCAGGTCTTTGGCGACAATGTTTTTTAAATTCAACTGTAGTTTTGTAATCATGTCATCCGAGTGCTTTTCCTGCGAAGCAAATGCAATAGGTACCTTTGGATAATATTTTGCAATGCCTTGAAAAACTTGACGTTGTTGTTCTGGTGACGTCTCCACTGGTAAAACCATGAGCATCGTCACAAGCTGGTTTATCGGAACAAACTCAGTGCAGTTCACTTGACTGTAACCTTTTTGTTGAAATGAACCGTGGTAATTATGATCCTTTCCAATATACTTCTCCGGACAAACTTCCTTCTTTGGCGCAGAGTTGTCCGGGGAGGAACCTCCTGCAGAAGGAAAACTTTTGTTCTCATTTGGTATTTCAGCACCAAGCGATTTTATTATATCGTGTACAAGTTCAAGATGCTTTCCAACGCGGTGAAAATGCATTGCAGAGGATATCAAGCTGCGTTGTGTCTGGGACAGTTCTACTGCTAAGCGCTTTAAATCTCTAACCAACTTCGGCGAATCTTTACTATCTACAGCATAAGGTTCATCTGCACTAATAATAGTATGCTCCGCTGCAGGATTTATGGCGAGTTTAGCCTGGTTAGAAAATAGCACAGCTAGTAAAAAGCACAGGATTAGAGCTATGAGAGAGAAGACCAAGCAGTGAAATTGTGTTGGCTTCATGGCGTGAGCAGTTCCTTGCTGAAAAACACGTCGGTGCTTATCAAAGAGCTTCACCTTCTTCTTGTTATTAATCAGCTACTATCTTGATCCTGAGCTTCTGCAAAGGAACAAATGAAGTAAAAAAAAAAAGGTTCTGAAATGCTTTGAGGCAAAGCATCAACGAATAATCTTTAATGAGGAAGCCTACATCACAAAGTGGTTTACAAAAGGGTCCTCAATTAAGATAATAACCAATCAAATGATCTGAGGAAAAAAAAAAAGAAAAAAAAATACTTGTTAAAGGAACCCTCCACTGTTTTTACAAGTATCGCTAAAAATGTTCCAAATGTGATTATTAATAGATCCTATATTAATAAAATGACTTACCTTGCGAACTGATTTTTTTATCGATTTTCAAAGAAGAGTCTTTTGGCCTCTTCAAAATTCCCGCGGCCACCATCTTGAATAGCGCGCAGTGGACTGCGGGCATTGACGACGTATCGTGGTTGCTCTCTCCAATCTCTGCTCTATGAATTCGAGATAATTTGGTAAACATGTAGCAGATTTTGCCATATCACCTGAACCTAGAGTCAGTAGAGTACTCTTCTAAAGAAGAACGACCAGAGAATGCATCATAACAAGAAGAAGAGGAGGACGAAGGTTCAATTTAAAAGTAAGAAAATGTCGATCGCCATCGAACACGTCTTTAGACCGCTTATGCGAACGATGTTCTGCACTGCCGATCAAGAAGCCATCAGTGTGTTGCAAAGAGCTGGCATTTTTGTCGAAAGATGAAGGTACACAGTGATGCAGAAAGGTCATCTATGCTCTGTGGTTTTATTTATAAAAGAGACTTGTAGCTCGTATAGTGTGATCGTCCAGGTGAGAGTAGTTCTGAGAAGAACTGTTGTTGGTGACTGACGTTTCGACAACCTGTGCGGAAGTCATCTCCAGAGTCAAGTGAAAAGTTGTTGTCAGTCGGTGATGTTATAAGTCTGGTCTGTTGTAACAGATTGGTCAGTTAAGCCGTGATGTTATTGGCTGTAAGACTCGTGTTAAGTCTGTCAACAGTAATTGGGCAGTTTCGATCCGTCTATTGTTAGTCAAATTAAGTCGTTCTGTTCGTGGTCTATTCGTCGGTTTTGTTTATGTCGTTAATTAGTCGTTTGTAAGGTGCTGGTAGTTGTTGACATCTGTTGATAGGCGCCTATCAACAGATGCGCTTATCAACAGTTGACGCCTATCAACAGATGTCAACAACTACCGGCACCTTACAAACGACTAATTAACTAACTGACCAATCAGTTACAACGGACCAGACTGACAACAACTTTTCACTTGACTCTGAAGATGACTTCCGCACAGGTCGTCGAAATGTCAGTCACCAACAACAGTTCTTCTCAGAACTACTCTCACCCGGACGATCACACTATACAAACTACTGATACTCCTGGGTTCAAACCATTTACTATGAAAGAGACTTATGTTTTGTTAAGTATTTGTATGATTTTAAAAGTGAAATAAATTTGATGAATGGAACTGAATTGTTGATCTTCGTTTTGCTCATTTGTAAATAAAAGCCACTCGATTCTTTAAAAATGTTTCTTCACTGTGGCCCAATGTTTTTTAAAATTCATCAGAAAGAAGAGTAGAGTTCCAGGTTAAAAGAGTACTGTAGGTCCAGGTGATATATTGCTGATATGGCAAAATCTGCGACATGTTTACCAATTCATACAGCAGCGATTGGAGTGAGCAACCACGCTACGTCATCAATGCCCACAGTCCATTGCGCGCTATACAAGATGGCGGCCGTGGGCTGAGGGGCTTTTCTTTGAAAATCGATAAAAAAATCAGTTCGCTAGGTAAGGTAATTTTTCTTTACATAATTCACCACGGATAAATGTTGCATCGGCGGTGCGTCGGTGACTTTTTCTCTTGAAATTAAATCTTGCATTGGTTGAGTTAGGTGTTTTGTGTTTCGTCTTTTTAAATTCTGTAACCATTTGATACGTTTTAGCTGCAGTAAGCCTGGAAATGATCAATGTTTTCGTGGATGCCATTTTGTTTTTGTACTTTATCGACCTAGTCCCCTCGCGACTTTATTGTTGAGCTTGACTAGGCACTAGACAAATACGTGGACTCTATACTCGGGTATTATTTGGGATTGCCGCCAGCAGCCACCGCAGCCGTCACTCCACTTTTTTCCACTCCACCGTCACTTTCCTAGTGTGTAGGACTTCGCGTCGTTAGTGTGTCGGTCTGCGGGCCGACGCGTCGGTAGTGTGTCGGCCGACGCGTCGGTAGTATGTCGGCTGACACATCGGTGACGCATCGGCCGACGCGTTGGTGACGTGTCGGCCGACACACCGCCGACGTGTTGTTTGGATTGGATTCTTTACCTTACAATTACGTAAAAATTTCTCACGGTCTAAAAGCTTGAAAAGGAAATCACTTACAATAGTCTCTTTTGAAAAGTACCACTTTCAACCCCCAAAAAATCCTACATATGGGAATGTGTGACAAATTGCACGCGAATGGATGATTTGCATATTTGCGAGCTGATTCGACCTGTCTACTGTGTTTACGAGTAAACACGCTCGAAAGTCGTTTCTCAAAAAGTACTATACAAATCACATCAAGAAGCATCCCTTCCGAAAGGTATTTCAAAGCGCAAAATAGTTTTGATCCCTGTTTGTTCTGAACTTCGCTTTAAAACTGTGAGAGCAAATTTTTGCATATCTAATTACATGGTAACAAGAACTGTTTAGGATAACAAAAGCTGGCATCACTTGCTATGAAGGGTATGAAAGGGCCGTTTCTTCGGAAAACCATGACGATTGTGATCAATGACAGTCTCTTGGGAAGCATTTAGAAAGTGTTGAGCAGAAAAATTGCAAGCTCTCCAAAATTTAGCGACAAATTGCACGCGAATGGATGGTTTGCATATTTATATTTGCTAGCTCGCTCCGCATGGCTGATTGGCCCTGTCTACGGTGTTTACGCTTATAAACACGCTCGAAAGTGGTTTCTCGAAATCCACCGAAAGTTGAGCCTGGCTCTAGAAGGAAAGTAAGATAAATTTATCTTAAATATAGAAAACTTACCAACGTCGTTGAACAAACGCGCAATGTGAGCACATGGAGCGATCGTAGCAAAAAGTTCGCATCTACGTCATGTGTCTTCTCGGGATACGAAAATCAAACGAACATTGCTCGAAAGTGGTCTCGGGTTGTTGGCGAAGTATACGAGAAAAACCCGAATTACGGACACACACGCGCACGATAACATGGTGCCTTTGGCTCTACGAGCCACTAGGCACAAAAACCAATGGATTGCTGGTAGCGATAGACTTCCAAAAGGCGTTTGATTCGGTTAATCACTGTTTTATGGTTGAGGCGCTTTCTGCCTTTAATTTTGGCCCTTCTCTAATTCATTGGGTACAAATATTTTATAAAAGCATCTCAAGCACAGTTATTAACAATGGTTATGCAACCACTCCTTTTCAAGTTCTTCGAGGGGTTAGACAAGGCGAAAACATTAAGGGTATTATAGTGGATAAAGAAGAGATAAAACTGGAGTTTTTTGCAGACGACTTAACATCTTTTCTAAGAGACCGCACCTCACTCAATGCACTATTTGAAACTATCAACTGTTTTACGTCATTCTCTGGTCTAAAGGTCAATTACAAAAAGACTGAAGTGATGTTGTTGGGGAATCACAACCCAAACCCGCCTACGCCAGTAACCTGCTCTGATAGAAATATAACCGTTAAGAAGGCAAATTTTAGGTATTCACTTTACTTATAATCAAATTCTTTGGAAAAAGCTAAACTTTGACGAGACTTTAAGATCTATTAGCAAGAAGCTTCACTTTTGGAATTGGAGGAACTTAATGATTTTAGGGCAAATTCAAATCGTCAAAACTTTTGCGGTTCCAATCTTTATGTACAGAGCTGGCTTAGTATACATGCACAAGGACGTAATCAAAGAAACAAACAAGATTCTATTTAATTTTATTTGGAATGGAAAGGATAAAGTTAAACGATCTTCTCTTGTAAGTAAAGTCGAAAATGGAGGCCTGAAGGTACCTCATTTAGAATCAGCTATAAAGACACAGTGAATCATGTGTTGCAAGACATTTGTTGATTCGCAACAAATTAAGTAGTTGGAAAATATTGCTTCTACACTATTTAAAACCAGTTGGAGGTAAAATTGTTTTAGGATGCTGATTTGACATTACAAAACTTCCAATAAAACTACCCAAATTTTACGAGGAATACCTTCAAATTTTTGCTGAGCAGTCTGCAGCGTCTGCAGTCAGCGTTCAATGTTTGAATAACAATTCTCAAACTCATTAATAATTCATGACTGATGACCCAATCAGCTTGCATAAATTCGGTCAGGTGCATGTATGTTGATACCCAATGAACATACCGATCAAGACACATTCGATTAGTTCAAAAACTGATCAATGGTCAAGAAACTTGAATTTTAACCAGTCTTCACTGAATTTTAATCAATGAATATTTATTAGTCCGTAGTAACCTTGAGATTTTTTAACAATAACAATGTATGAAATTGGAAATATGCTAACAACAATTCCTTAAATACAGTTAGCGTCGGGTACTAAATACCATTACATAAATTGTTTTTGGTGGATATCACTCTTCGTTCTTTTTGCTCTAAATCAATGACAAATTTGCTTTGCCAACAATTTAGAGAGTCGAAGGCTTCGAAACCTAATGCAAATTGGAATCTCTAAACGAGCCTTCTGAAACAATGGAAATTTTTCTCCACCCGAGTTCTTCGCCATTGTTTAAAAATGTTAACGCGTATTTGTTTTTATACCTTGTTGAAGGGGAATACGGCTTTCTTAGCTTAATTCACTTCCTCGTAAACCATTTTTGGCTCCTAAACCACGCCGCTCCTTCCTCGCTCATGGCCAACCTTGTTCCCAGGGTTTTTCCCTTCTTCGTGGGGGTGGGAAAAGCCCTGGGAACGAGGTTGGCTCATGGCTGGGACGCTAATGAATCATGCATGCAATCCCGTTCTTACAGAAAAGGACAAAAATTTGACACTGCATAATTTCTTATTGTTTCATTTGACAAAACATGTCACAGCATAATTTCGTATTGTTGCATTTGAGAAGCCAGCTCAAAAACTCTGCTTCATTTTTCATCAGGGGTTCCAAACACCTCGAAACAATTAAATAAAAGCACTCCGCCTTCGGCATCGTGCTTTAATCTTTTTCTCGGTGTTTGGAACCCCTGATGAAAAACTTGCACTTGTTTTTGATCTATTACCTCTAGAGTGGATATAATCATTAAGAACCCTTGTGGCTCAATTTTCACACTGGTAGAAGTGTTTTCTCTGATGCAAGTCATTAATGCGCTGCCAATACAATGGCAAAATTCTTTAACTTCCTGTGGGCACAAGTGCAGTAAAACTTTTGTTCTAAATGATCACCTTAAATAACGTTTAAATAATCAAGAAGTGTTGATTAACAAGGCTGTGTCGAAAAATGTTTATAGCGAAATTCGATCCAAGTATGAAACCCCTCCAACTGCGCAAGTGAAATATTCAGAACAGTATTCAAATGCGTGCTTGGAATGGCGAGAAATTTACAGTTTATCCTCTAAGGTACTCATAGACACAAAATCGAGAGAATTTCAGTACAAAATCTTAAACAGATACTTAACAACAAACTCATTTCTTCACAAAATTGGTTTGATTGCCTCACCATTATCTACTTTTTGTGGATTAGAGAGCGAGTCCCACAAGCATTTACTGATTAGTTGTTCATTTACCAGTGATTTTTGGCTGGACTTGATTGATTGGTGCAAAAATGCAAACATTGTTCTAGAGGAACTTTCTGATATAGATAAGCTCTTTGGAGTTTGGAAAAGAAAAGTGGATTTCTTATTTCTTAATCATCTTTTAATTTTAGCTAAACATCACATTTACGAATGCCGGAAAAACAACACCCGTCCTTCTCTTCGAGTTTTCATTAAAATTCTTAACTATATATACCACTTGGAATTATATACAATGAAATCAAATAATCAAGACAGCCAGCCATAATCTTAAATGGAAAAAGTATACTGATAGCTTAGAAATTTCTTAACGTGTAAGTCCTCTGAGTAGCCAAAAGGATAGTTACTACATGTAAAACAAAGTATTAAAATTTACCAGTATTATTGTAAGTAATGAAAACGTTATTGTGAGCTATTTAGTTCTGCGTTAATAATTTTTATCAGCAGCACAGAACGAATTGCATGGAAGCGTTTGTATAGGTTGCTGTAGTTGTATTGTAAATGATGTAAGTAGCGATGCTAGTATTGCACGTAGTTGAAATAAGGTAGCTGTATTTTAGTGTAAGTAGCTATGTAAGTATCATAAGTAGTGTGTTGTAAGTAGTCTTAGGATTGTAAGTAGTGTGGGCAAATTCATTAAAAAAGGGTTTCTTATGTGATCAGAATGATAGGGGATGGATGGTTATACATCAAGGCAATTTATCAAGTGAATGCAAGATATTTTTTCTGTTTATTTTTGAAGAAATTTCTGATTGTGTAAAGAACACACGAAAGCAACTCTAAAGTTACTGTTTGTCAACTGGGCAGAATAATACAAAGGATTTTTTCTGCTCAATCAGGAGCCAGCATTTGCAGAGCCGTTTGGAAATGGTCTGGAGAGACTCGTTTCTCAGGGGCTCTTCCCACTTGTCTTGAAAACTCTCACCGCTAAAATTTCTGCCCGGTTTACTTCAATGTTTTGCCCCAACTAACTGCCCCTGGGTCTCCAAGGATGAAAATTAGCCAATTTGCCAACAATAGGTCAATATTTAAAAAAAACATAGCTTCAGTCAAAAATACAGTTGAAACAGTCGGACAATTCGGTGATGTATCTGGGCTTTGGCTTAATGTTAAGAAAACAAAAGCTATTTGGCTTGGACCTTGGAGGATTACCAGCAAAAAACCTTTGGAATTAAATTGGACAACTGAGCCGGAGAGAGCCCTCGGAATCTATATTTCTTATAACCAGAACGAAAACTACCAAAAACATAGGCACGCTAAGCGTGCAAGAGTTATTTTTTCAATTGATTTGGTTGCTTGGGGTAAGACTGGTTGTTAGTCCTGTTGGGATAGTTGAGCTATTTGTGCATGGTGCATCACTAACTACATTTTTAAAAAAAAAAAAATGCTTGCAGACAAAATAATTTTTACGTGCAATTTGTTACGTCAAAACTGTTTCATTCAATAGTAAATTTTTATCATTTAGAAAAAACAAGAACTAATTTAATTGTCAAAATGTCGCGAAATGGCTTATTCTGTTAGCGCTTATTTTGTTGCTAGCTTTTTTACAACCGTAACGCGATACTTTTGTTGTTGCAGGATACTTTTGTGATTTTGTCAAACACTGTAAAACGATACCTTTGTTTTTTAAAACGCATGTAACATGACACTTGTTTTTCTTGAAAACACCATGTCTCCATTGAGTAATCGAAAAGCAATAAAAGAAGTAATAAACGAATCAAATCAAAAACTATATTTTTAGGAAAGCTTTTAAAGCGTAGTACACCTGGAGTATTTGTTTCCTGTCGTACATGTAAATTTTCATTCAACAAACAGGAACAAGAACTAATTAATTTTAGTTATCAAACTGTCACGGAATGACATGCTCTTATTCTAGCCTGTTGCCGCTATCGATCGTAGTTAATGTTAAAAGCAAAACATTTTAAAGTCAATACCCATACTGGTTAATTAAATGTCTAAACGTGGTGTGTTTGAGGTATAAACATAAACGCTACTTGCCCGAGAGTCAGCGAATCGCGGAGCAAGACGCTAAAGAGACTAATAATAAAATTAATTGCGGTTTTCAGTTGGCGACACGGAGTCTCAAGCAGTATTAAATTCAACACACTCTGAAGAGAAGATTCCTTGCCATTTTTATGACTCTTTGTAAACACAGTACTAACATCACAATGAGAACATTATTCTTCAAATCTGCTTTGTGCAAATGCTTTATGCAATTTCTACTACGGTCAGCGAAACTAGCCCGTCCTAAAGGAACGCTTGAAAAACAATTTAGTGTTGGGTCTTTTGCTGGCGGCGTGTGCGTTGTAAGCAGGCGAGCGTTTCAAATCCGGGGTTAATTCACAACTCACCGATTCCGCCTCCTACAAATCGAAAATCTTCGAATGAAATCGCTCGCTTACAACTGTGTCAGATTACTTCCCCTTTATAAACTGCAATTTCATTGGTTCTGATAGTACCTCAAACCTGATTGGTGTGACATACAAACATACTCCACTGACTGACTGACTGACTGACTGACTACACGGTCCATCGCACCGACTAAAGAGTTATTTTTGGAAAAAATAACTCAAAAAAATAACTGTAAAAATCAATAAGTCAAATAAAAAGCTTGATATCTGGAGGGGCCGCAAGCTCTCCCTATTCGGTAAGTGCCTTATTGCAAAGAGTATGGGCATTTCACAACTAGTCTACTCGGCTTTAATGCTCAATGTAAATTCAGACGATGCCACAAAAATCAAGAATTCTGTCTTTAGCTTTATCTGGAATAAAAAGTGAGATAAAATAAAACAGGATGTTTTATGCCAAGACTACGAAAAAGGTGGTTTACGGGCTCCAAACCCAACAATTTTATTTATATCTCTATGATTAGCCTGGATTTCAAGACCATTAGTTTCAGACCATTAGTTTCAGACCAAACATGGAAATCTATGGAAATCTATCCCATCGTCTTTCTTCAAGAAATATGGGGGGCTAAACTTTCTTCTCCAATGCAACTTTGGTCGAAAGTTTCTAGCAGAGTCTGAAATTCCACCTTTTACAAACAGATATTAGCCAACTTCATTGAGATAAAGACTCTGTACAAACACAACAATGACAACCAAGATTTGACATTCGCATTGATGACAAGTGCTTTTATCGACAGGAATGGAGGGACAATTACAAGGGAGCCATCTCAGTCCCAGATATACATAATGGAAATTTGCTGTCTTTCCAAGATTTCCAAAGAGAATTTAATATCAAATTGAACTTTCTAAGCTATTTACAGGGAGCTTCAACCATCACAAAATGCCTGCTTCAGAACAAAAGATCCATCACTATCAACAGGAAAGACCTAATGGCTAAAAAAACAGCCACTTTCAGCTAAGCCCCACGTTGAAAATTGATTTAAAAAAAAATAAAATGTTAAGACTATTACTGGCTGTATATTAATGGATCTACAACCGAAGCCTCAGGCCCAAAAAAATGGGCACAGGAACTCAGCCCTTATAGGGAAAGTTAGTCAAGAAAATAAATTGAGGGAATTTAATTTTAAACTCATACATAGAACACATGTAACCAAAAAAGAGCTGCACCTGTTTGGAATTGAAAATAACAACAGATGCTTTTACTGCGATGAATCAGACTTGATTGAATGCCACTATTCTCTATCTTTTTTTAACAAAGTTGTGGAATGGTTCAACCAGACAAACAATTGCATGCTGTTACCAATGCTTACAGAACAAACCTTTGGTATAGTGCCAGCTGCTGGTAATGACAATAGAAGCAAGCTTTCAAGAATTAAATTATTGTCTGTTATTTGCTAAGCATTACTTGTATTATCAAAAGACAAACACTACGCCATATATTTTCGACGAGTTTATAAATAATTGAAATGGAAACTTCAAATTGAAAAATCTGCAAAGCGATAGTATTGTCAACTATAATTCTAATTGCTATATAAACAAATTTTGTAAATATTTCTATCCGTAAGTGTTGTACTTAATCAAAGTTAGTGCTGTAGGTGTTGCAAGGTTAAGCGTATTTCTGTAAGTACACCTTGAATAGAAATTAAAAGTTGGTAAAATTAAGTAATCTTAAATTATACGATACCATGCTTTAGTTTCCTTATGTGAGATCCAGGCCTATTGTCTATCAGTTAAAACAGTTTATTACATATATTCAACTAATGACGTTGCGCTACACATACTTTTCATTGTACATTAAGTGGACGTTTTAAGTAAGTGGTGTAATTATTTTAATTGAAGTTACTAGTTAATTGAGTATATTTTTGTAAGTAGCCTGTGTTGCAAATGAAGTGTCACTTTACTAAAGGCAAAGTGGTTTTCAAGATTTTCGGGGAACTTTAACTTCAGTTTCTAGTGTTCTGCATTTGTAAACCGCATGAAACTGGATGGTTTATGGATCTTTATGGAAAATTTATTTTATCACCAGTTCAACTTCATGATAGCTCGTGTGAAATGTTGTCTGACACCCCAACTTTGAAGCGTGATGTCGAAACCCAATTTAAGCATGTCTCTTTTTTAGATGATTCAATTTCTTGCCTTCCCTTTATTTCAAATTGGGTGGCTGTGATCAGAAACCAAATTCTGATTGGAACATTGATCGGCACTTCTATTTTGAATAAGATGAATGCATTCTTGAAACTGACTAGCAGATTCAAATTTCGAAAATCAATTCATTAATGTAACTCTAGGGGGGTATGCTTCGCTTCACAACTGTATAACATACTCCAAACTGTGCTGCAACTGCAAAACGATAAAAATTTATTATTCAAAGGAGAACTTCCCTTGGGAACAATACATGTTTGTGTTGCAATTTGCTTATATCGGCGACTGTTCACGACTATTTGTCACTATTCATGACGGTTCATTGACTATTTGTCGCTATCTGAACTATTCGCCACAATTCGCAACTATGCGTTACTATTCGTGACCATTCAATGACCATTCGCAACTATTCATCACTTCGTGACTATTCAACGACTATTCAAAACTACTTTTCACTATTCGCGACTATTCATCCCTATTCACGACTATTTGCACTATTTGCTATTTCCTATTTGGGTTTTCCAAGACACCCCTTGTCAACATGTTCAACATGTCTGCGAAATGTAATTTTAAAGTGGACTAAAAATGTGTGATTTCACAATCATGGAAAAAGCTCTAAAGATTGCCTGCATCAATAGACTTCAAAACCAATCACCTGCTTCGTGGAAAATTATCCCAAATCATCTTCTGCAACATTATGGAAATTTCACATTCTTAATAAACTGTAACTATGATACGAAAACACTAAGGCTTGACAACCTCCCTGATTTATATATATCGCTCAATTCTTGAATATTGGCAGTATTTTAAAATGCTATCAACAAAACAGATATCAAAGACGAAGTCATATGGAACAACTGCAACATCCTAATAGATAAAAAGCCGGTCTTCTATAGACAGGGTTCGTACAAAAAATCGCAACCATTTTTCCAGGAGTTTTCAAGGACTTTTCAAGGACCAAATTGAATTTTCAAGGACCACCTACTAGGAATGTAATTTCACAGATGGTATATAAATCCACATTCCCAGTCCAAGCTAGCAGGTTTCTAATAAGGCTTCAAGTGTTTGCTCCATCTCCTTCTCTACATTTTTCAGTTCACTTGCCTTTTCTCTTTATTAGCTGCTTAAACACTCGTGTTTTACAGTGTTTGAAGTTGCTTTACACAGGAAAAGAATACCAAAGTCTATACAAAGCACTTTCCTTTTGACGCCACTACGTTTGAAGTTGAAGAAAATTCAAGGACTTTTCAAGAACTTACACAGAAATTTAAGGACTTTTCAAGGAAAAATGGAATTCAAGGACTTTTCAAGGACTCCCCCTAAAATTCAAGGACTTTTCAAGACTGTGCGAACCCTGATAGAAACTGGTTTTGTAAAGACATTATTCATTTACATCATTTACTAAATGATCACGGAAAATTCTATGCTTTTGACAAGTTCAAAACCAAATATAACCTAAAATAATGTGCCCTTTACCATTTTCTATGGTCTTATCGAAGCCATTCCTAGTGTGTGGCAAAGTAAACTTAAACGATGCGGTCAAATTAATAATATCAAGCATACGGACAATCAAGTATTGTCCACAAGTTCTATTTACTTGGCTATCTTAAAAAGCACTTTTGTACAGCCACCTTCGCAAAGCAAGATCCTGCGCCATAACTTTACTGAAAACAATGTTCACAAAGTCTATCAACTTCCCTTTACGATTACAAAAGAAGTTACAACTATAATGTTCCAATTCAAAATCATCCATAACATACTTCCCACACAAATGAGTCTACATCGTGACGGTATTTCGGACAGCGACCTTTGTCCCTTCTGCAAGCGCGAAAAACAAACCTTAAACCATTTGTTTGTTAATTGCGTTAAGGCAACGTCTTTCTGAAAAACTTTTCAAGACTGGTGGTATGAAAAAACACAAGAAACACTTCTCCTAAATCAGAGCCAAATACTCTATGGCTGCTTTGAGAGAACATCATTCACACTGGCAGACACTAAACTACTCAATTATACTAGCAAAATATCACATCTTTTGCTCAAATGGTCACCAAGACGAACCGTGCTTCCAAGGCTTTCTTTTGCGACAGCAAGACAAACTGCAAATATTAAAAGAAATCGTGATTGCTCAAAGAACACTCCAAAAGTTCAATTGTAGATGGTCATTCATTCATAACTGATTATTTCTGTTTTGTAAGATTAATTGTAGCTGTAAACCAATTATAATAATAAAAAAATTGTTATCTAAATTAAAAATTATATAAAAAAAAATTAAAGATAAAACGTAAGAGCTAAGTTTGGGGTGCAAATATCTTGTTTTATAAATAGCATGTAGTATTGTATGTAAGTTGAATGCAATTGTTAAGTTGAATGTAATTCATTAGTAGTATCTATTAATATAAGAAGAGCACATGTAAAATAACGTATTTTAAGTTAAGTTTAAGTTATGCATAGCATTGTATTGTATTGCATTTGTAAGTAATGCATCGTATTAACTGCATACTATAAATAACTGTGCAATTATTGTAAGGAAATGTTCTGTAAGGTTAGTAATTCAGTATTGTATGTATGTTTTGTTGTTGCAATTAATAAAATTAAATTTAAAAAAATAACTTAATTAAAAATTAAAACAAAATTAAAACAAATTTACAGTGAATTCTTTCCTTGAGTCTGCAAACATTGTGTGTTTACATATAAGGCCGAAATTTGGAGATTTATGAGGCACAGAATTTCCCTGTTTGTTAATTCATATCTGCTAAAATTACAGTGAATTATTCACTTGTGACCGAAAACTTTGAGTGTTTAAAAATACGGCGAAAGTGGAGCTAAGCCATACATTAAAACCTGCCGGTTTATTTGAATTCACTAGATCAGGAGGTTTATAAGCTATGAAGACCTCTTTCACTTTTTTATACACACTGAACTCAAGTATAAGGAGAAACGTTTTGCATAATGTTCCACTTTTTTCAGTTTTAGATCTACTTGTAGGCTGCCGGAATGGTGCCTTCTTAGGACTTCTTCATATGATCCCGGTTGACCAGGCTGGCCGGTTTCCGAGATCTCGCCTCACTCCTTTTTCTTTTGTAAAAATTTTGATGTGTTCATATGAGAAGGCGGGCCAGCCCAGTTACCAAGATTTCGGTTTCTACAAACGAGATCTTAGCCGGGATGAAAATTTTCCCATATGAACACTTCAGCCCGGTTACCAGGACAAAACTTTTTTTGACAAATTAGCTTTGCTTTTGCAACAAGGTGGCCAAAATGGCATAATTTTCCCTTCTATGCATTTCCACTACAAAAGTATTCGAATAAGCTTTATAGTCTGGTTACAAGAGTCAACAAAGCTATGATAGTCGCAAATGATACAAGTTTATATAGCGCCAGTTTGGTTATGTTTCTAGAATTTCGTCCCGGTAACCGGGTTGAAATTTTCCACATGAACAGACGACAAAATTTATCCCGGTAACTGGGCCAGCCGGGTTACCGGGCTCATATGAAGAGGCCCTTAATCACTGTTAATCACCATAACATTAGAGATATCAGGAGATATTGGTTGTTCGATTTGCAGAAGATTGAAGGGGGCTGTTTGTTTTTACCTAAACTTGTCGTTTAAGGACAATCGCATCGATATCGGATGTTAGTATATACCACACAAGTGAATAGTGCTTTCCGCGCGCGCTGATTGGTTAACTCAGAGGTGATTAGCAAAGTACTATTCACCTCCGAGCAGCCGGAGGGAAACAAAATGGCTTTGCGCGTCACTTTCGGTACCGATAGTAATGTTTTGGTCCGCTAGTTATTCAACTTGTGTGGTATATACTAAAACAATTATTCACCTCAGTGTCGGTGAAAGTGGTGGATATTTACTTCGCCGCTGGGTAAATATCCACCACTATTCACCTCCACTTCGGTGAATAATTGGTAATTATAACTGAAAAGTATAGTTCGTTTAATTCTGTAGCGCAATAGTTTTTGCAAACTGTTTACGGGAAGTCGTTCGATCCGCCATGTCCCTTTGATATTTTTCTTTGTTTTAGAGTTGTTTTCCTGCTCAATATTGTTTCGAGGTTCTTTGTTGTCTTGGTCGTTGTTTGTTTTACGTCACCGGTGAGTTTCACAGGTTCTTACACCAAGGACAAGCCCCATGTTGACTGGGTGTTACGAAAACTAAGACCTAAGACCTAAGACCCATCTTAGTTTTCGTAATTACGAAAACTAAGACCCCCCAAATGTTAAAAAATAAAAAAATAGAAGGAAAGAAATGCTCATTTATCAATATTAAAAAGAAACAACATAAAAAAGAAACAACGACAACAAAAAACACGAATAGATCGACCCCAGTCGACTCACTGTGCGCCGATCATGGGCGATCATTTTAACGTTACTTTGGGCTACTCTTATGCACTTCGAAGGCCTAAGGAAATAACAAACATAGACCCATTGCCGGCAAGACTGATATGATTGTTTTTAGGCAGATTTAGAACCCGAGGGTTGCGTGACATACAGTTCAACTCTCATTCCTTTTATAAACGAATGTCTTTTCGCTTATAAATCACATTTATTTTGTAGTTTGCTTTTGGAAATTGGTAGTATCCAGTTTTAAAAGAGCAAAGTAAATCAATTTTCGCAGTGCTTAAAAAGTTTGTTTATGCTCGCCCTCAGGTCTTAGTTTTCGTGATTACGAGAACTAAGACTCCGAGATATTGAAGATTGAAGGGGGCTGTAGCCCAAAGTAGCGTTAAAATCATCGCCCACGATCGGCGCACAGTGAGTCGACCGAGATCTATTGGTGGTTTTCACTGTCACACAATAAAAAAATAAAATCAAAACCATTCAACGACAGAAGCTAGGAATTTCAGATATTATAGAAGATAAATAGATAAACGATTTGTCCAAATCTCAGGTCTGTGCGGTGCACCGTTTGCGAGTTATTCGCCGAAACTTTCCACGCAAATTTATAAAGCTCAGTATGGAGACGCCATATTAATTTTGTGTCCTTCCGAGGGGCACAAACATGGCCGCCGCGATGTCAGAGAAACCATCTGGAACTTAATTTTCCTATTAATAGTGACTACTTTTGGCTCATGATCTATTACACTTTCACATAAACAGCACTAAGTACATTGGGAATGTTCGATCTGCAAAAATGGAAAGGAAAGGCCTTTATTGTATTTGCTTTAAAACAGATCGTGGTTAAATAAAGGTTTATTATTATTATTATTATTTTGAATCAAAACAACTTTGTCACGGCACTCAGCTTGATATCACATACGGCGGAGAACTCGAATTTTCAAAATGCTCTGTTTTTAAAACGAAGGGCACAACCAAGCTGGAAATTTGCGAAAAGATATAATTTTAGTTTATCTTACACCTAGTGATATCAAAAGTTTAGCAGGCCTATTGAATTTTGATTTCAGAAATTATTTTATGACGTAACATGAAAACCAAGAATTCATGTTTTTTGTTGTGGTTGTTTCTTAAAAAGTCTCCTCGTCTTTAAAAACACGTTAATGTTGATAAATGAGCATTTCTCTCCTTATATTTTTTATTTTTAAACATTTGGGGGGTCTTAGTTTTCGTAATTACGAAAACTAAGATGGGTCTCAGGTCTTAGGTCTTAGCTTTCGAGGGTCTTAGTTTTCGTAACACCCCATGTTGACTCGCCTTCGGAGTCGAACAAACCCAACTATCTTTGTGATTTCCAAAGAAAAATACAAATCCGCAGGAATTAATGAAATAAGACACTATGAATATATAACGTATACGTTACCACTGTTAATGTTTGCCTTGGTTTCCCCAAAATAAAAGGCGTCCAAAGTTAAGAGAAAGGTCTTCGGCTGATACTATAGCCAGTGACGGGCTGAGAGCATGGAAAATTGCAGTCAGGGTGTTACGAAAACTAAGACCCTCGAAAACTAAGACCTAAGACCTAAGACCCATCTTAGTTTTCGTAATTACGAAAACTAAGATGGGTCTTAGGTCTTAGGTCTTAGTTTTCGTGACACCCGTTAGGTCATAACGTTAAAAGCAAATTATTTGTCTTATTTTAAACTGTTACTCCTACCTTTTTCTTTCGGTGATTTATTTCGTAAACAGATGTGGCAAAGGACCGAGATCGAAGATTCCACATAAAAGGAAAATAAGGAAAGCATGTTGACGAATCGGCTCGATTACTAGCAGAAGGGAGCGGTAAACTCGTCAGCTCGGCTGTCCGGAGGTCTTGGGCAATCGTGACGTCACGACCATCGAAGCGTGGAAACGCAAAAAATTTTCGAAAATGGCGGCGAAGCGAATGTAAGATACAACTTGTTCAAGCTGTTTTTCTACTCATTCCAGCTTCAAATGGTGCTGTGTTTCGGTCAACACATGTAGCTTCGGTCTCTCATTAGAGGTAGGTGGATTTTAATTTCTACCGTTAAATAATGCAAAACTGCATTTCAAAGTATTTCGGTCGAAGCCTTGCTTGTGAAAATTTATGAGGGGTGATTACCGCCATAATAATATACTGTACAAGCAGCAGTTTCTTCATTCTGATTGGCTAAGAACACGTCAATTAATTCCAAACCAGTGCAAAAAGTGAAATTGGCAGTGCAGAAAGTGAAATTGGCAATGCAAAACGTGAAATTAGCAGTGCAAAACGGTGAAATAGGCTATTTTCGTATTCTCGGTATTGACCTGGAACTAGCGTGCAATGGATGCTAATGCGGGGGAATATCATTAAAAACAGCTTCACCTCATTTACATTAGAAAAGATTTACCCGCATTAGCCTCCATTACAAGCTAGTTCCAGCTCAATACCGAGAATACGAAAATGGCCTATTGAAAATGATTGACATTTACACCAGCTTCATGCAAAATCCATCTCGGACAAACAAAATGGCGGACAAAAGTGAGACAAGATTGTTTGATCTGTATAACGCAATTTTATTGAAAAGCTTCAAAGTAACGCAAAGTAAAAGAGCACTACAAAAATTACCAATGGTCGAGAGGTGTGAAAGACGAGGAATAATCACAAAAGCAATGAGGACAAAGCATAAACTTGAAATTAAACTCAGGTCGACGGCCAATTTTAATACGCCAATAGTGGCACTGACAATCCTTGCCGAAACATATACTCTGAATACTTCAATTCTCTGAAGGGAAACGCGAAGAAATACTAACCAGACTGCCTAGGAACAGACTACTTCTTAGTTTTGAAGACGAGAGAAGCAAGCATTCTATTTTTTCAAGAGAGAAAGCACAGGCGGCCCAGACGTTGTATTCGATTCTTCAGCCGATAAGACAATGTATGAGAATACTTTGAACATTGCTCTAAATAGAACTTGTATTAAAGATTTGAATGAAAATGTCTTACACTATGTTTATCTTACGTTATTTTGACATTTCTGTGCTCCTGGAGTGGGTTTAAAGCTGTTAAGACGAAATTTTCATTCTGAGGTGTGCTTTCCCTAAAGAGAAACGAAAGGCAGGCGACCTAGTTCGCCAACGGTCCGCACTCGAAGCTCCATAAATCCCACAAAAATGGTTGAATCTCGCCAAAATTGCTTCAATACAGCCGTCGATAATTCTTCTTTCGATTTCCTTCACCTAAGGTTCCAAAGTTTATCTAAACCGCCCGAAAAGCGCTCGTTTTCGAGCGCTGGGTTTCCATTTTTGCAATGTCTGAATGCGTGGTCAGTTATCTTGGGCACAAGATTCAAATTTCAGCTTAGCGACCACGCCATAGCGACAAAAATCTCCATCAACCATGGGGAGGCACAGAGCAATTTGCGTCTTGTAAAATACACCGTGCGATGGTCCCTGGGGAAATTTCATCGGAAAAGGCGGGAAATCTCTGAGATAGCGCGTAAACTCAGATCGGTTCCCGGTTGCTTAGAGAATGTTTCTTAGTTGAACTAAAGCTTTCAGCAGTGCTCCTTAGCGCTGAAATCAGTTTGCCAGGTGTGTGTATTTACTGACCTTGCATTTTGCTGGTTAGAGTCTTTCTTAGTTGAAGCTTATTTCAACTGTGCTTCTAAGCGCTAAAATCAGTTCACTAGTTGTGTTTTGCCAAGTGTGTTTTTAGTTAACAAGTGTAAAGCTGTACGCAGTGAGTTCAGAGATTTCCCGCCGTTTCCGGTGAAATTTCCCCAGGGACCATCACACGGTGTATTTTACATGACGCAAATTGCCCTGTGCCTCCCCACGGTTGAGGGTGATTTTTGTCGCTATGGCACGGTCGCGAAGCTAAAATTTGAATCTTGTGCCCAAGATAACTGACCACGCATTCAGACATTGCAAAAATGGAAACCCAGCGCTCGAAAACGAGCGCTTTTCGGGCGGTTTAGATAAACTTTGGAACCTTAGGTGAAGGAAATCGATAGAAGAATTATCGACGGCTGTATTGAAGCAATTTTGGCGAGATTCAACCATTTTTGTGGGATTTATGGAGCTTCGAGTGCGGACCGTTGGCGAACTAGGTCGCCTGCCTTTCGTTTCTCTTTAGGGAAAGCACACCTCAGAATGAAAATTTCGTCTTAACAGCTTTAAACCCACTCCAGGAGCAAAGAAATGTCAAAATAACGTAAGATAAACATAGTGTAAGACATTTTCATTCAAATCTTTAATACAAGTTCTATTTAGAGCAATGTTCAAAGTATTCTCATACATTGTCTTATCGGCTGAAGAATCGAATACAACGTCCGGGCCGCCTGTGGAGAAAGCTGAGAAATTAGGTAAAACACGGCACAGACGGAGTTTCTTAAACCCACTGAAAAGAACAGTAGCACAACCTTAGCCGCTTAGGAAAATTTGCTTTGCTGTTCAAGTTCTTCAAATTTAATGGCGAGAAGACTATTTCTGGACTAAAAACTTTTCATGCAGCACTTCCAGCGAGTGCATGAATTGAATATTTACGCATGAATTCACACGTCAAATTTACAGCCAAGGCTCTCGACACATGAATTTGTCACGAAAATTAACAAAGCGTATGTGACAGAAATGGTTGCTTGTATATTATTAACTAGTAATCACATGATTTTTCTCGTGCAATTTGGAATAAATAAGCACTCGTAAATTTTTCAAAGACTACAAATTGCACTCGCCCTAGGGGCTCGTGCAATTTTGTTTGCCTTTGAAAAATTTACTCGTGCTTATTTATTCCAAATTGCACTCGAAATCATGTGATTACTGGTACAAATTAAGTTTGGGATTTAGTTATGCTGTTTGCCAATGCGGTTTTTAATGTTTTCACTGGTGTCTTTGATTGTACGAATTATGTTTTTCGTGTTCTCGATTATGTTCGGCAAAACATTGCTGTTGTTTTTGCCCGTCCATTTGATTATTCGTTGCGAATTTTGTTTTTCGCTTACACATAGTGTTGTTCCATATTGTGTTATGCGGACTGCGATTCTATTATTCGTGTTTCGAATTATGTTCTTCCAGATCTGGGTCTTCAGGGAGATCGGCTGCTATAGTCTGGTGCGAGTACTAAATTGTGCACATATTTCCCGCGGAAAGAAAATACATTCAAAATATTTTAGCGTTCAAGACAGATGAACACTAATAACAGCTAAACTCCGTTTATTCTGCTAAAAACTGAGCACTCGAACAACAACGGCTTTCTCAACAAGGGCACGTGTTTACAATTGAGGGTATTGCTAAATCCCCCTCTAAGACCTAAATGTCATATGGTAACGCATCTGGTAACGCAAGAATGTTCTAGAACTGTCACGCAAGGAATGTTGGGAGCACCACAATATGCTGTTGCAAAGATGGCGGAAAGAAGCAGCTCTAGGGCGCGATCCATTGGACCAAAATTTCCGGAAATTCCGTTACAAAATCGAATGGAACAGAACATTTCTGGAAACTCATTTCGAAAATTTTGTCCTTTTTTCCGGAAATTTGGAAATTCCGGGAATTTCCTGTTCCATTGGGCATTATCACTCCGTTTCGTCCTCTTCAAGACCTAAAAGATGGCAGCGGCAGGTGTTTTCACCAGCCATACATATGCTTCCTCGTTTTACGCGACATAGAATAATTCTCATGACACATTTCAATGTCAGCGACGCGAAGACACGTTTCGTACAATTCTTGGAAAAGAAGTTTCTTGATCTTGTCAAGTGCAATGTCATGTAATTGCATCGTAAATCTACGTTAAACTCATCAACAATAGATGAGCTTGGGGAATGGTGCCAACAAGGAGGGTGGAGCCACGAGTGCAGCTGAACCGAAAGCGTAGGGTATCCATGACAACCCTGTGAGCGGCAACCACCCACCCCGCACCGTCACACTGAAAAACAGTGGAAACACAGATACTTACCACATACTTACCATGACAAAAGGGGAAGGGAGGGCCGGGAATAAAGCACTGAGCGAGAAAACTATCAAAAGCGATAACAAACGCGGAATGACTTGACATCCGAAGCTACACTGTAAGCCATGTGGGGGCCCCTGCACAAAACCCCCGGCCACCCCGCACCAAAACCCTGAGAGATACTGCTGGCCAGCATTGTTTCGTGTTTAACCTAGCCTAAATTACATTTAGCCACATTTAAGCTCATCAACAATAGATGAGCTTGGGGAATGGTGCCAACAAGGAGGGTGGAGCCACGAGTGCAGCTGAACCGAAAGCGTAGGGTATCCATGACAACCCTGTGAGCGGCAACCACCACACCCTTCCCTCCAAAGAGCTTGGAGAATGAAGGGCCCGCACACAGGGTGGGAAGGGACCGAAAACCCCCCTGCCTTCCAAGCACCAATTCCCAAGCCCGCAACCAACTCAAAAGGCAAAAAAAAAAAGGAGATACATACCATGCCAAGGTCCTAACTGACTCTGCACCAGTTAGAAGCTAGCTAAACAGCCATACTGTCTGACCAAACAGCACAGCATACAAACCCAAAAGGCCACGACCACAAGGAACCGCCACCAGCCATCCTGAGACAAACCAGGCGGACAGGAGCGTTAAGATACACAGCATCGACCGGCATTACTCCTTAGATGTCCACTATGCGAAGGTGCCCAGCCAACAGATTTGATCCCGAAGGATCCGGCACACGCCATCATCTAGCAGCTGACCGCGAAAGCTGCTTAGACAATTGGGATAAAGACTCCGCAGGAGTCCGAATGTACAATAAGTAAGCCGAGCTTGTCCACCGTCCCAAGGCCTGAATTTGATGGTCTGGGATCCCGTTCCTGGCAGCAACTGTTGCTGCTCCAATGCGGAAGCTGTGGCTGGAAAAATTGCCTTGAATGCCCGCGGATGACAAAATGTCACGCAGCCACGACGTTAATAAAGCACGTGTTAATGGCCGTCCATCTCGAAAAAGAAATAATGGGCCTGGGGCATCTCCCCTCTGAATCAGATATGCCAGCAGAGATTGAATTGCACAAAGTGGGTAATCGCCCCGACCAATATGCAGAAAACAGCCCTTACGAAATGGATCTGTCTTCGAAGCCTTAATCCGAAGTCGTAAGCATGACGGCGACGAACTGGAGTCAAAAGCCACATCTGCGACCCCCAGATGGATGGAGGGCGAAAAGCTGGCGAGACTGGGGACTGTAAACTCCACTGAGCGCAAAAAACCAAAATAAGCCAGGTTGCAAGCGGCCCAGAACATACCATGGTCAGGGAGGCTTAGATCCAAGGCATGAAAGATCACCATCGAAATGTCATTGGTAACGGGAAGGCGTAATGAGGACGTATCACCTTGTGTTCTCTTAATTCCCCGCAGAACTCGTCGTAACCGTAGACACTCTACCAGAGGATCAGCAAAGCCTTGCTCAATATGCAGCGAGCGAACTGCCGAGAGATAAACCTTGATTGTTGAATGTTGAACCGTGTTAGCCAGGAATGTCGCAAAAAGACACAGTGTCCACTCGTCTGTAGGGCATGGGGAGCCGGACGGGTGAACTTTCCCAAGTTGAGCGCAGAAATCGTAAAACTTCTTCTGGCCGGACAAATAAGAGCTGCGAGTAGACGAAGCTAAGCCTTGCACCAAAAAGTTTTGACACTGCAACTCTAAGGAGGAGGGATCAAGAGCTCCCAAAGCTGATGGGCAATTGGAACTGGATGGGGCTGTGCCTGAGGAGCCAAACGCCTGAATTCCTGCCAACGAAAGCGGGAGAGAGCATCAGCAATATTGTTATGAACACCCGGAATATGCTGTGAAGTGAAAGAAAAATTAAAACGAGCAGCTGCAGACAGTAAATGACGGAGAAGACCCATGATGCATGGGACCCTTGACGACTTTGCGAGCAGGATGTGGACAACAGCCTCATTATCACACCGAAACAGGACATGTTGCCGATACCACTGAGAACCCCACACATGGGAAGCCACCACCACAGGAAACAATTCCTTGTACGCAATGGATTGGTCTGCCTGTGAAGGAACCCAAGCACCACTAAACCATTCAGTGTGGAAGTAAGCCCCAAAGCCTAAGGCCCCAGCTGCGTCGGACGTCACCACAATGTCAGCAGGGGCCGACATCCCTGGAAACAGCCAAAAGCTCACTCCATGCCATGATGTCAAAAAATCGTGCCACCATTGCACATCCAGCTGAAATTCGAAAGCGATAACAAACGCGGAATGACTTGACATCCGAAGCTACACTGTAAGCCATGTGGGGGCCCCTGCACAAAACCCCCGGCCACCCCGCACCAAAACCCTGAGAGATACTGCTGGCCAGCATTGTTTCGTGTTTAACCTAGCCTAAATTACATTTAGCCACATTAAATGAAAATAAATCGTACAGCGGGCGTACAGACAGATATCTCGAAAGATTGAGTTCAAAATAGTCATCGATGTGACTACAGGTAAATTTACCTCTTCTCAGGAACAAGTTAACAGGTAATTAATTATCATCTCCTTGTTGCTTCGCAAGATTAAAGTTTGGTCAGTAAGAGGTAAGATTAAAGAATCTATTACACACGCTGATGCATACATCACAGAAGATTACGCCAGGGCTATCCAGGAGGAACGGAAGGTATTGATCAAAGCCATGATGAAAGCCCGCGAGGAAAATGGTCTAAGCATTGCTAAAGTGAAAGGTTGATTTTTGTTTATAAACAATGAAAGATATGACTCTTACTAATAGTATTCCCGAGCATCTCAAGCAACCTTAAACCTAATATTATTTACTTGCAAACTTGTGTTTTCTCTTCTCTTCAAACTTGTGTTTTCTCTTTCTCTATGCAAATCTTTTCTAGTCAAAAGGAGTTCAATACAATAGCTATTTCCAATGTGCACAACCAAAGTGTTGATTGGCAATAGAAATCCTGTCAATCTCTAGATGGGCATTAACACCTATGAATGCTGCTGGTACTTCAGTCTGACAATAAGAATTTTTTATATTTTAATGTTTTCGTGTTATTTGTCTGTACGTGTAGCTCGTCGGCTAAAATGCGTGACCTACTTTAATTTCATTAGCTCCGATCCGATCCAATGCATGGTTTTTATCCAGAATGGTCTCTCTTTTAATTTAAGACTATCTTGTAATGGATCTTAAAATATGTTCGCTTAATGTTCGAGGTTTGGGAGAGAGACTGAAAAGAAGGGAAACATTTAATTGGCTAAGAGCAAAAATGTTTTCAATTTATCTGCTGCAAGAAACGCACTGTTCTGAAAACACAATTGCAACTTGGTCATCCGAATGGGGCTATAAAACTTTGTTTAGCTGCTGCACTAGCGCCAG
>OY855916.1:13850911-13923411 GCA_963693305.1 Meandrina meandrites | reverse complement strand
AATAATAGAATCGCAGTCCGCATAACACAATATGGAACAACACTATGTGTAAGCGAAAAACATAATTCGCAACGAATAATCGAATGGACGGGCAAAAACTACAGCAATGTTTTGCCAAACATAATCGAGAACACGAAAAGCACAATTCGTACAATCAAAAACACCAGTGAAAACATTAAAAACCGCATTGGCAAACAGCATAACTAAATCCCAAACTTAATTTTGGCGATAATCACCCCTCATAAAAATTCTGGGGGTAAATCCTAGTTATTCGCACGACAAAATTGCTTTTTTTCTGTGATCGGTAACGTGAAGGAATGTGAAACTTGGCCTCAGAAAAGGTTATACACCCAAGAAAACATTGTACTTAAAGATAGCTCCGTAGAATCAACAGTAAAAATGATTAGTCCATTTGAAGGCCGATCTTTGATCGTCTTGAACTTCTGCTCAAACTGTTGTGTTGTGGCAACTTACAAAAAACAAGAATAGTATCACATATATGATTAAATAAGGGGGTCACAAGCTCTTCATGTTCTTCATGAATTATTCACAGTTTTTAACAAGCCTCTGAATTACTTATTTAGACTGTTGCGCTAAGTTTGCAAATTCCTTGTGACTGATAAATAACTCTATCATTAACATCATTTTAGTAACTGCTTCAGTAAATATGATTTTCTTGAATTGTATTACTGGCAGGGTCCCATTATATGGCCCTGGGTTAAAACTAGCCTGGGTTGGATTGCTGCTAAGTGTGGAAATATCACATTAAACCTCAGTTAAGGATTGTGTTTTAAATTTTAATTTTTTTAAATAGCAAAATATATTCATCTGAATGCTAAATTATCATATGGTTACTAAATAAAACACTATATATATTCAGTCATTTGCATAGATGACTTTCTGAATTTTCGGCTATCTTGTTTGTCCAGTTTGTCTGCTCAGGGATTCAGGTGCTTATGCACAGGTCTGGCTGTTCATTCTTCCATTCATTCAATTTGCTGTTGGTGCAGATTGCATCTGTTATTCATACAAACATAAATATATCATGATTTCATTTTCCTACTCAATTAAACCCTCTTGTAGTCAGTCAGTCATCAGTGGATGAATTAATTTCTGCATTCTCAACTTGTCTGCTCAGTCTGTTTGTTCAGAGCTTCATGAGTCTGGGACTGTTTGAGTGGTTACCTGAGTGATAAGCTCCAAAAATTACAGAATTGTGTGGCCAGAGCAACCTCGTTCCCAGGGTCTCTCTCTCCCCGCCCCCAAGAGCTCTTGGGGGCGGGGAGAGAGAGACCCTGGGAACGAGGTTGTGGCCAGAGTTATTAAGAAATCACCCTTTGGTACGAGCCCAAACTACCTCCTGTCCACCCACAACTGGGAGAGGCTATTTCTTCAACGAAAGAAACAGAAAGCGTTGATGATGTTTAAAACCATGAATGGAATTGCCCCAGACTATCTTCAAAGTCTTTTCTCTCAGCATCACTCTGTTTATAACTTGAGAGACTCTGAGGGAAAACTGACTCTACCCAAACAAAGCACCAATTATTTGAAATGAAGCTCTTGCAGTGGGGCTATGTTATGGAATAACTTGCCCAAATGCCTAAAAAATGCTGTATCTGTTAATAATTTTAGCAAATTATTAAGAATATAGCTGATATATTCCCGGCGTGATCAATCAATGAAACCGATAATCGATAACAATCGATGGCAATAGATATCAATCGATAACAATTAATCAATTGATATCAGAAATCAATGACCAATCGATGGCCAAAAAATTTGATTTTTTTAATTGCCATCGATTGTCATTGATGATCATCGATTGTCATCAATTGCCATCGAATGTCATCGATTGTCATTGATTTCCATATTTTGGGCAAGGATGGGGAGGTAAAAAAAGAAATGCTTTAACATTGCTCACCAATTTGAACGACAAAAGGGCGTTCATGATACCCTTTTACTACAACCTTGTTAATGGTCAAAATAGTTCGAGACATTTTTCCCCTGCAAAAGCCATAGCAATGGACCCAGACAATAAAATACGAATACGACCACGTGCAGAACTAACATGGGTCGTATTGCAGGCCGGATAGATAATTGATCGAAAACAATCTGCTTGACAGCAAAAGGTAGCCAATGATAATCGATGGCAATCGATAGCAATTGATGACATTTGAGGACTCAAGCTTGTGATTATTGATTGGTCATCAATTGGCCGATAGCAGTCGATAACAATTAACTAATTGACATCGATTGGTATCGATTGATCGATTGGATTTCCGATGATCGATTGTCATCAATTGATCACGCCGGGTATATTGGATTCCCACATGGCAATCATGTAAAGCAGTTTGTAATAAGCCCAGCGGGGGTACTCGGGATTTCAAGTGACGGGGATGATCGAATGGGAGCAAAAATCAAGACCCCCAAAAATCCCTAGGGCTTCCAACAAAACCCCAAAAAATCCCTGGACCAAAAATTTACCCCAAAAATATCCCATGCTGAATTTCATTAGAAATTGAATATTTGTGTTTGTTTATTCATCATATTATCTGAATAATCTTTCCTTCATCTGGTTTAACAACACTAGAGACATCCAAGAAGACTAAGCCTAGGTTTTTTTTAACCTAAGCTTAATTAACTGATGATTTTCCTCTGTGTTTAAATAAAGTTTACATTGCTTTACATTAGGACAAATAAATTTACATTGCATTAATTTACATCATGAGACCTTCAACTATATTATGCAATAATTCTAACCTTCTTCTGCTCCTCCTACAGGACAAGACATTCTTGGGGAACATTCCCATAATGTGCTTTCATCACAGATAAAAAGCAAGAGAGAATCAACTGGCAAGCACCTTTCCCTGATACGTTTCTTATCGGCCTCAACATCATCATCATCATCCGGTACATCAACAATGTACTGGAAAAATTCAGATAATTTGATTTTACATATTTGATATGTTTGTCAATCATGTCTTATGAAGTAAAGTTTCTGGTTTTACAAATTCAAGGCTAGATCACAGGTATAGCAACCTGACCAAGATAATTTCTCCCATTTGTTATGTAACTGATGGCAGCTCAAACAATCTAAAGACATCTTCCAGGGGATCACTCCCTTCCAAGATCTGTTGTTGAACATTTGAATATATTATTACTATCTGTGAAATTCATGGATTATTGCATTTTTCTAATAAAAAAATTTATCAAAATTTGCAACACTTTTTAACTTTGCCTTTCTTCTGTAGAAAAGTGGCCCTTGCTTGTAAAACCTTTCTGTATTAAAAATTATTATTTTCAGTTGCACTGCAATATTTTTGTCTCCTTTTCAGAGTTTGCAAAGTTTCTGCCATTTTCCTCCTTGGGCTTGTTTTCCCTTCAATGAAAAACTTATTTAATTATTATGTTTGTGGGTGCTTACACATAATACAAGGTTGGCTGAGAACAAAGATTTTTATCTGCCGAAAATTAAAAAATATATATATGCCTGGTCAATTTCTGTAATTATTTTAATTATAATTATAATTATTATTATTATTTTATGTCACAGAGAATTATCACAGATGTTGTCAATAAAGTTTTTATTATTATTATTAAAAATTATTATTAAGGTTTACCTAAGGTTTAATCTTAAGGTTTACCTAAATCTTGTTTACTTAGTTGGGGCAGGCCTTCAATATGTCCGTATCAGACTTGTCATTTTTACGACTGTTTTTGCGTATGCAAAACGGGTGTTACGGAAGGGGTGGCGATTTGAAGCCATCCTTCATTCACTCCTTCACTCGATCAGATGTAAACAAAAGGCCGTTGACAGATGGTTGGCAGACCTACATGTAACGCTACTCTCAGTTTGACGTTGCGGTTTATTAAGACCGATGACAGACCATTGTACTTTAGGCGCTGATGGTTTTATTTTGATGGGTATGTGATGATAATTTGAAAATCGATTGTGAACATGTTTTATTTTTGTTTTACCTTAAATCAGGTGTATGTTGTTTCTGCCCTATAGAAAAATCAACAGAATTTTCCTAAGTTTGCATGTGACGGTGAAAGCGAAATTGAAAGCGAAGTTTGTGTAATCGCTAGCTGACAGAAGAATATTCAAAATAAATTTTATGCGACGTTAATCTTCACAGCAATCAAAGAATGCAAGATCAAACTTATCATGCTCATGGCGCTATCAAAACACATTCCGGAAATTGACGTCAATCGTACACGCTGTACAGGAAAAAGAGTGTACACACGCTAGCACGAAAACACGCAAACTTGAATTTGTCTGCTTGGAGCTTGCTTCTTTTACAACCAATGCAAAACAAAATGAAAAACAACGTAAATCCGTATAGATCTTTACAAGTGATGCACGTTCGACTTCGACGATTTAATTCGTCACTTGTTAAATAGAAGCGACAAGAAGGAACAATTACATCGTGTGCTTCACAGCGACAATCTAAATCAACGCATTTCAAACACCTTTTATAGGCCTCGGAGTTAAGAAGTACCCTTGCTGAGTTTTATAACCCACAACAGATAAATGTTCATCGCATGCAAGCAAAATCATCAGCACAGGTCGCAGCGGAGAACACTCGAGTTTCAACGACGAGATAAAATCTGGAGCGAGATTTATTCCTAGCAGAAGACTACCTATCCCAAAAGCCAGAGGACCCTACCGCAAGTAAAAGAGGAACAACAAAACTCACAGTATAAGCAATCAAAATAGCGGTCGCAGAAGACAGGCAAAGTCATATTTTATTAAAATAAAAGACGATGCGCGGATCGTTAAAAGTGATCATATGTTTTCAAACACGAATAGAAAAATACATAGAAAACAACTTGCCCCCAAAGTTATCCAGATATACACGCAATCGAATTCCACCAAAAAGTCGCTCCACGTGCCATTGAGTTCACCACAAAATCAGACTTGAAAGCGAAGTTTGTGTAATCGCTAGCTGACAGAAGATTATCAGTGTCACGCGACAAAGGTCAACGCAGCCGATTTCAAAATAGATTTTATGCGACGTTAATCTTTACAGCAATCAAAAAATGCAAGATCAAACTTATCATGCTCATGGCACTATCAAAACACATTCCGGAAATTGAACGTCAATCGTACACGCTGTACGGGAAAGCAGTATTTAGCATAATATGCGAAAGAATTCCTTCGAACATAATGTGTTTTTGGAAGCGAGTCGTGCGTTCCATTATTGTGCGCGCGGAAGCGAAGCTGAACTGGCGGGTGGAAGCGAAACGTCTCGCTTCCACGCCCACAATATATATATTATTGTTTGGGTGAAAGAAGCGAAACGTTTCGCTTCCAACAACCAATGGAGGAAGGAAGCGAAACGTCTCGCTTCCAACAACCAATGGGGGTAAGAAGCGAAACGTCTCGCTTCCAACAACCAATGGGGGAAGGAAGCGAAACGTCTCGCTTCCACGTCCACAATATATATATATATTGCTGTTTGGGTGAAAGAAGAAAGCGAAACGTCTCGCTTCCAACAACCAATGGGGGAATGAAGCGAAACTTCTCGCTTCCACGTCCACAATATGTATTGGTGGTTTTCACTGTCACGCAATAAAAAAATAAAATCGAAACCATTCAACGATAGAAGCTATGAATTTCAGATATTATAGAAGATAAATAGATAAACGATTTTTCCAAATCTCAGGCCTGTGCGGTGCACCGTTTGCGAGTTATTTGCCGAAACTTTCCACGCAAATTTATAAAGCTCAGTATGGAGACGCCATATTTGTGTCCTTCCGAGGGGCACAAACATGGCCGCCGTGAGTCAGAGAAACCATCTGGAACTTAATTTTCCTATTAATAGCAACTACTTTTGGCTCATGATCTATCACACTTTCACATAAACAGCACTTAGTACATTGGGAATGTTCGATCTGCAAAAATGGAAAGGAAAGGCCTTTTTTGAATCAAAACAACCTTGTCACGGCACTCAGCTTGATATCACATACGGCGGAGAACTCGAATATTCAAAATGCTCTGTTTTTAAAACGAAGGGCACAACCAAGCTGGAAATTTGCGAAACGATATATTTTTAGTTTATCTTACACCTAGTGATATCAAAAGTTTAGCAGACCTATTAAATTTTGATTTCAGAATTTTATGACGTAACATGAAAACCAAGACTATTGCTGTTTGGGTGAAAGAAGCGAAACGTTTCGCTTCCACCAACCAATGGAGGAAGGAAGCGAAACGTCTCGCTTCCAACAACCAATGGGGGAAGGAAGCGAAACGTCTCGCTTCCACGTCCACAATATATATATATATATATATTGCTGTTTGGGTGAAAGAAGCGAAACGTTTCGCTTCCAACAACCAATGGAGGAAGGAAGCGAAACGTCTCGCTTCTAACAACCAATGGGAGTAAGAAGCGAAACGTCTCGCTTCCAACAACCAATGGGGGAAGGAAGCCAAACGTCTCGCTTCCACTTCCACAAAATATATATTGCTGTTTTGGTGAAAGAAGCGAAACGTTTCGCTTCCAACAACCAATGGAGGAAGGAAGCGAAACGTCCCGCTTCCAACAACCAATGGGGGGAGTATGTTTTCAAGCTGAAATTCGCGCCGAAAGCGTGGCAGTGACTCAGCAGAAAGCTGGAAACTAGAGATCGCACGTGCTTTGATTTTAGAGAGGTTAAACATGACGTTTACGGCAAACGGCAAACGGCAAAAATAATTCTGATTTTGTTCACTTTTTCTTTAGCACTTAAATAAAGCCAGTTGAAAAATAGGAAAAAAATCCCTTAATCACAGTAAATGCAAACAATTTCCCTAAATTGTACAAACGGCTAAAATCAGACACCAAAAGTTCGATTTTTGCCGTTTGCCGTAAACGTCATGCTTAACCTCTCTTTTGTTGGTCGGCGAGCCCCGCAGCTTGCGCGCAACGACTCATTTTGCTGAGAACTGTTCGTGTACGCGTAAATGTTGAACCGCTGTACTGGCCAGAGACGTCTTAAATCCAGGTAAGATTCCTGTTGAAATGTTGTGAAGAACCGGGAAAGGCCCTTTTGATCGTAGCCGAGCTTCGCGGCGGTTTTTCGTACATGTCCTTACACGTCTCTTGTTATGTTTCGATATGTCAAATCAATTGAGTAAGGTTATATTTTTACCTGCTTGAATGCATGGAAACGGGTGATTGAAACCTACTGTTATCTTGCTGTAAACAAGACAATATTTATCGGACGACAATTACCAGTACATTGAAGCTAAACAAGTCAAGCTCAAACGCTGATCAACTGGCCAAGCACATTGCATGTTTACAAATTAAAAGTCAGGCACAGGCTCATGAAAATAGTTTTACAGAGCAAGATGACATCCTTAAAATGTTCGACGTACTGGGTGGAAGAGCCAAAGTGTCCGAGTTGGATGGAATTGTAGATTTATCAAGTTCTTCGATCGTAAACACTCATTAATTGGAAGCGAGCAGAAAGTTGGTGTCAGTGGTGGACGCAGGAAAGGCACCTCAAATTTCTATGCGAGGCCACGACGGACATGAGTACAACTGTGTGGGCACTACACCATTTACAACGAATGCAGTAGAGTCAAAAAACAGATTGAGTGTACCATTCTCAAAGGGTAAGTGTCTTAAAAGTCCATACCCCAGCATTTTAAAACACCCAGCCAGCTTTTCTTTTGTTTTGCTCAGACAAACGAAATGTCGCTCTTGAAATTTCTTCGCCACAGCGCTTCATTAATTAATTTAGCTTGATCAACTTCTAGATGATCATGAACAAGTGATTTGTTTGCCTGCCGACAAAGTAGGGACATGTCTTTAGAAAATAACGATTTTGTTCATCTCAAAAAGGGTCCGGCAACCTTATAACGCAATTGGAGCATCAGTATCGAATGGATAGGCTGGCTACTCTAAAGCACGTGGCAGCTGAACATGACATCACTATTCACCATCGATCAGATACACAGGAAGCTATGGCACGGAGAGCAATGGCCAAAGCAACATGGAGGAGGCAGAAGTCGTCGAAAAAGTCGGACAGCAGTGGCCCTCCCGACACTGACGTAACAGAAAGTAGGCAAGAACGTGCAGGTGACAAAAGACCTATTTCTAATCAGCAGGAAAGCGGTGGCAAGAAGAGAAAAACTGAGCTTCTTGGTAGGCTGGTCTCCGTAGAGTGCGTGGGGGAAGACAAAGTTGCCCTTGGCTGGTTCGACGCAAGAATCGAATCCTACCACAAAAGACTGGGATATCTTTTGCGCTTTCTGATCAATGAAGAGGAATACATATATGCGAAAAAAATTCTAGCCAATGATATAAAGCTTTTGTAAAGTTCTAAGCTAACAGCTATCATTCATTTGAACGAGTTGATCGAGCCTCTAAATTTAGACAAGGGACACGCGTTAAGTTGCCATTCCCATGATTCTGATTTTGGAAACTGGGATATTAATATTCTTTACGTTACTGTTGCACAAGTAGAATCAGCAAGGATAGTAAACTTTCGTAATATTTTAAGCTAAAACGTTGAAGTTGACAGCTATCATTTATTTTGTACGAGTTCATCGACTCAAAGACACGCGTTAAGTTACCATTCCCATGATTCTGATTTTGAAAAAAGGAATATCAATATTCTCTAGGTCACTGTTCCACAAGTAGAATTGGATACATGTACAAGAGCAGGTTTAAGGTATTTGAGATAGACAGGAATGTTCACAAGTTTAACCAGTCAATTGAAGAAATACTATAAAGTTAATTAGCAACACAACGATGGAACACGTTTAATAAATTAACATTGACTTTGTTACTTCGAAAAATGTTGCGTCTTGACGAAAAAAATTGCTGAAGTGACTGTTGGGAGCGAGACGTTTCGCTTCTTATCCCCCATTGGTTGTTGGAAGCGAGAAGTTTTGCTTCCTTCCCCCATTGGTTGTTGCAAGCGAGATGTTTCGCTTTTTTCACCCAAACAACAATACATATATTGTGGGCGTGGAAGCGACAGGTTTCGCTTCCTTCCCCTATTGGTTGTTGGAAGCGAGACGTTTGGCTTCCTTCCTCTATTGGTTGTTGGAAGCGAAACGTTTCGCTTCTTTTACCCAAACAACAATACATATATTGTGGGCGTGGAAGCGAGACGTTTCGCTTCCTTCCCCCATTGGTTGTTGGAAGCGAGACGTTTCGCTTCCTTCCCCCATTGGTTGTTGGAAGCGAGACGTTTGACGTCACATGACTCGATATTGCAAGACGTTGCTCAAGGTGAATTGACTCGTACTTTGGCATAAGGGCAAGGCGCGTTAACCGACAAACACTTTTAACTTGATTTTTTGGTGAAGATCTGAGGTGAGTTAACAACGGTCAGTCGATTTAGTGCAAATACGAACACCACTAGCTAGTGTCGAATTAGCTATGTAGTACAGTTTATTGTGGTCAGATCAGTTTTGAAAATGCCATCGTTCCAATCACTCAGGTTTCCATTTTATCGGCTCATGCTCGGTGTAAGAACCAGTGGAACTCATCACTGATGTGAAGCAAACAACGACTAAGACAACAAAGAACCTCAACACGATATAGAGTAGAAAAACAGAAGCTCCAAAACAAGGAAAGATTTTACAGGTACTTACACTGAGAGAAGAGTGAGTTTGACTGTAAATAATATAACAATGTTTGCCAACATATTTTTTCCCTAACTTTGAAACCTTTTGAGGAAAAGCTTAAACCTCTGATGACTAATTCCAGAGATGCCAACCTAAAAAAAAATTGAAATCCGGGAGACTGCCATCTTTGCATCAAAATACCTCTTCTCAATCCTCAAAACCGAATTAAAAAGTAGAGCTTGGTCGATGGTAATGCGGGTATCAGCAGCCATTCCGGGGGTGGACCCATGGGACACCCACGGGCAACCCGCGGGTATGGTAGGGGATTTGTTGAAAACCCTTGCCTGAGAATCTGGGGCATTTGCGTCTTGGGGCAAACACCTCCGGGATCCTACCCACGGGATTTGCAGATGGTCTAGGTCCATAATGGTCAGCAGCAATTCATCACAACCACTCCCGCCCTGATCAGCTGATCACAACGTCAAGCGCTCGACAACCACACTCGACTGATTGTTGATGGTTCGGCTTTCAGGTGAGTTATTTTCCATTGAATATCTACAAAATCTGCAAGTATAGTTAAGCCATCCTCTACAGGAAAATGCCAGAAACAAAGCCAAAATGTCTTTCAAACCAAGGATGGAACTTTTAAAACGTGCTTTTAAAGATTGCTATTCATTCATTGTTTTTCATTATTTAAATTGATAAATTGTTCAACTGGTTAAACGTTAACATAACGGTATACCCACAATTAGAAAGAAAAAGTTTTTTTGAAATACAAAAGGGGGTGGCGTCAAGGGTGACGCCAATACATTGAAAAGAATATTGAAAGGTTCTATCTTCTGACTGAATTTTTCGCCTAATCCAAAAAGTTTTCATGATAATTATAGTAAGCGGTTTCGTTCAGAGATATTTTCAATTTATCCTCAGAAAGTGGTAGATCATCGCGTAATCTATCAATTAAAACATTGTTCAGCGCATGAGTTTCTAAAGAGAATTATAGAGTCTATAGAGGCAAAGGATAACAAAGACGAGTGAGGTTGTAAAGAAAGCAATTTTATTAATAAAATTGTAAGACTTCATTTTGTGCTTGTTTCCTGACTACTCTTGTGTTTAATACAGTGTATTTTTTTGTCCTGTCTTTGACGATCACAGGAAAAAAAGCCCTCAGAAATCTGTTTTGCTTTTCGCTGGAATACGGCCCGGCCTTGGGGGTGGGGATATTTGTCGCAATGTTTAAGCTCCACCCCAGGGGCCTTAAAAAGCATTTGTCAGAGCTGATTTGACAAATGCCCCTGGGTCCCCAGGGGTCGATCCCCGGGATGGCCGCTGATACCCGCATAGTTGTCAAGAAGAGCTCCCCAAAAAACCTGTCGGCCGACAGTTGGCCGTTTGTCGGCTAACAGGTTTTTCGGAGAGCTCTTCTTCACAATCACCCTGTCGATTCACCTACAAAAATGAGTCAATATTTTGGCGAGATGTTTGTTCTTGGGTACATTCTAGGATTTAAAATAGTAAAGAGATCAAGTGAACACAAGATAGTTATCATTTACCAGGTTGAAGCGTATAGTTACAATAATATTATTATTGTTTATTGCAGTCACATGTAGGATAATTCTCCTGGAATTGGATGGTTCTCCCACGTATAGGCTATATATATGTGGGTATGTGCTGCCATGAAGGGTATGGTTTTCAAGCAGCTTAGTCTGGGATAGGGTATAAAAATCAGAAATTTTTGGTCTAGAATAGGGTATAATGTACTGAGAAACTCAGAGCTAGTGAATAAAAATTGTGGTCTAGAATTGGAATTCCAGCTCAGTTAATCAGGTTAAAGCTGAATTAAAGGACTTGATGAAACAAAAAAAATAGCACTCGCGGGAGTGCACGTGGTTTCAGCTACATGTATGTTTTGTCTGTTACAATTATGTAAAAATTTCTCAGTCTAAAAGCTTGAAAAGGAAATAACTTACAATAGTCTCTTTTTTGAAAAGTACCACTTTCAACCCCCCAAAAATCATACATACTAGTATAAGAATGCGTGACAAATTGCACGCGAATGGATGATTTGCATATTTGCGAGCTGATTCGACCTGTCTACTGTGTTTACGGGTAAACGCGCTCGAAAGTCGTTTCTCGAAAAGTACTGCACAAATCACATCATGAAGCATCCCTTCCGAAAGGTATTTCAAAGCGCAAAATAGTTTTGTTCCCTGTTTGTTCTGAACTTCGCTTTAAGGTCGCGGGTGACACATTAGGTTCATCATTATGCATTTATTAAAGCGTATGCGCGAAGTGCAACGACTATCATCGACAAGTGTACGAAACATTCATGACTGAATAAACTAATTATTCTAAAATATGGCGCGTGATTTGAAGTGTTCACGTGTGGCACGGATCCTGTGAGCAAAATGTTTACTCAAACGTAACATGTAATAAATCGGCTCTGAAAATAGATATCCTTGTTTCAACGATTTAAACATCAAAGATTAGAAGTAAAAAATTAGAGTAAATGCATTACAATTCATAAATAAAGGCGTTCTTTTTGAAAACGCATTGTTCTTTTCCGACATAAAGCGTGGAATGCAATTACCATAATTACCATAATTACCATAATTATCATAATTACCTCCCTTGGCACTCGTGTTTTAATCGGAACACCTTCGGAAATCTCAAAGTTTGGACTTTTCCGACAATTTTGTGTCCAAGAATTCATCGCGGATTTAGAACTTCATGAGATAGCATTTCAGACTGGTATACCAGGGATACTGTAGTGTGTTTTCGCAAACTACCAAAACAAAACCAACATTCGTAAACTTCCATCATTCTTTTATGCCTCTGGAAAATTTCAGCTTAATCGTATTCAGAACGGCCGAGATGTAAGCGTTTAAAAATGTGTAGGAAAAGCAAAATTTTGCCTAATGAATTTATTCATGGCCATGTGTCACCCGCGACCTTAAAAGTGCGAGAGCAAATTTTTGCATATTTAATTACATGGTAACAAGAGCTGTTTAGGATAACAAAAGCTGGCATCACTTGCTATGAAACCCTGACGATTGTGATCAATGCTAGTCTCTTGGGAAGCATTTAGAAAGTGTTGAACAGAAAAATTGCGTCAGAAAGTGGAAGCTCTCCAAAATTTAGCGACAAATTGCATGCGAATGGATGATTTGCATATTTATATTTGTTAGCTCGCTCCGCATGGCTGATTCGTCCTGTCTACGGCGTTTACGCTTAAGACGCGAAAGTGGTTTCTCGAAAAGTACTGCACAAATCACATCAAGAAATATCTCCTTCATCGAGAGCTCTGTCTGGTTCCCAGACTAAAATAGCACAAAACCATTGCTAATGAAACTTTCCTCCGAAATCCACCGCCCAGAGAAACGCATAAACAAACGTTGCTTCGACGTTTCACATGTTATCTGCGAAGAAATATCGACTGTGAATTTGCAACCTCGTTCTCAAGCCCATGATAAAACGCTTGTCACGAAAATACTTCGGACATGTCAATAAACCATCGACTGCGGCGTCCGCGTCTCATCGGCATTACCTCGGCTTTCCGAATTACGTACTTACTTACTCACTTACTTACTTACAACACGACGACAATGTGTGTTTCGCTTCTACGAAGCTGAAACCACAAAAACTGAACAAGTATTATTATAAAACTTTTAAATGTGACTTTGTATGTAAGATATTGTTTCAGTTAGCATACGTTGGGCTATGATAGTAATAGAGTTTCTGGAAAATAGTCATCTTTTTAATTTGTAGATTCACTCATGATTGCAGCTGTTATAAACAAACTCACTCCATCTTCTATTGAAGAGAATGCAAAAAATACCTATGATGCTTGGTCTTCAACTTATGAACATGTAAGCTGACAAATCCCCTAAATTTGTGAGAATTCTCAACTGTGTCATCTCATCCATTTTGTTGTTGCTAGTTGCTGTCGGTGACAAATTGTGCAACGTTTACGTGGTAACTGAGCAAAATAACAACTTTTTCAAGCAAAATAATTATTGGCTTAAAGAGTATTTTAAGTTTTAACTCAGCTGGTCACTTCCTTTGGGTTAAACAAGGCTACTGATTTATGATCAAAACTTGTTTTTTGGTGTGTATGTGTAGGATACAGACAAACATGGTTACAAAGCTCATGTCTTATGTGTAGAGGCTTTCAACAAAGCCATGCAGTCTAAAGATGTGTTCCCAGATGCAAATAAGAACATCAAAATCCTTGATGCTGGTGCTGGCACTGGAATTATAGGAGAGATGCTGGTCAAGCAAGGCTATACAAACATTGATGGCTTGGACATCTCACAGAAAATGTTAAACATAGCAGAAAAGAAAAATGTTTACAAGCGCCTCATTTGTGCTCCTTTGAGTGACATTCCCGTAGAACAAATACAGACCGCTGAGTATGATGTTACATTGTGCGCAGGCACCAATGTTTATGGGCAAGCAAAGCCTGCAGCACTGGACGAGTGCATACGTCATGTAAGACCAGGTAACAACAAACTTGCTTAATATATCTTTTGATTTCTTTTAAAGACTTTTCAAGGAGAGGGGGGAGGCCTATTAGAGATGGGCCTTTTTTCAAATGATATGTCAGTAATTAATAATATAATATAAGGGTAAAAATAGATACACCTTATTCGACGGTTTAACATATAATACGCGCGGATATTTTGTGAGTTGCGTAGTATTTTTCCGAGCCCCGAAGGGGTGAGGAAAAATATGAGCAATGAGCAAAATGTCTGCTCGTATTATATGTTAAACCATCGAATAAGGGATTTATTATTCCACTAAAAAATAGAGTTTTGTTCGGCCATTTCTTTTGCTCCGCTTTCAGTCCATATTTTTCCCTGTTCTACAGTGTAATAACGTGGCATATTTTGCGTGTTCTTTTGCCCTAATATGGTAAAATGGTGCAATAGTGGAATAATAAAAGACATTAAATGGACTTTTTAGTGCAGTTAAAGGTCAAATGAACCAAAATTTTGATTTTTCTTTATTTTTGCCCAATCTGTTAATTAATAGCCAAATAAATGTATTCTGAATTTTCAAAGTAATTGGACTTTGCATGGCAGAGGTACTGCAAGTTTAAAAGTGCTTATTTTTGGCCTTCATAATCGTGGAGCAGTCGGAAAAACTGTCGGGAAATTGTCGGAAACACAACTAAGACCTCACTGTTGGTGACCTGTAAGATTGCGGGGAATTCAAAGCCGTTCAGTTCTGAAGTTCACCAAGTCTGTGACTTCGTTTAAAGCGGAAAATCATGGTGTTTTGAGCAGCAATAAACTAAAATAATACAAAGTCTAGAGTAAGTACTTTTAAGTTTTCTGAAGATTCAAAATTTGGAGAACGTTGGGTTGTTAAAATGAAAAGAGAATTGTTTGAACCAAAACAAGCACTCACGCATTTATGCGGCTCATTTCACTGAAAACGGTATTAAACAAAATCTATCAGTAAGGAGGTTTCTGGGTTCTGCCTTCAAGTCTCTAAGACTTGCCTTAAAGAGGATGCAGTCCCAACGACTTTTTGATCAGAAAATTAAATACGGCGAAGAGTGCCCGCCGAAGAACAAATTAAATACGGCGAAGAATGCCCACCGAAGAGACTACGTACAACTGTTCGTTCTTACTTACTTACTTACTGCCCATCATGCCTATGTGGCACATAGGGCAGCAACGAAGTTTCTCCAACCCTGCCTGTCTCTAGCCAGTTTCTCAATGGTGCTCCAGCTGTAATTGAGCTCCCTTAACTCCGTTTCTACCGTTCTGCGCCATGTTGTTTTTGGGCGCCCTCTTCTACGCTTGCCTTCAGGCGTCCAGCGCATTGCAGTCCTAGCTATGTTGTTGTTGCCCTTTCGAAGCACATGTCCAATCCATCTCCATCTTCTCCTGGTGACAATCGTGCGAATATCCTCCTGCTTGGTTTGCTTCAGGAGCTGGTCGTTGGAGATTTTCTGCGGCCAGAAAATTCTCAGAATCTTCCTGAGGCTAGTTGTGTGGAAGGACGCTAGTTTTGACAGGTCATGTTCAGTCATTCGCCAACATTCGCAGCCGTAAAGGAGGGTTGACAACACACAGCTCTGGTAGATCCTAAGCTTTGTCTTTGTGCTATAACTGTTCGTTCATCTTTTGCTTAATGTAGCAAGTTGGAAGTAAGGAATTTTAATAACTAGAGCTTGCTAGTATTTTTATTATGATTATTAACACTTTTATATATTTTGTTGGTTTGGCTTGGCAAGTATTGCGAACTTCAATAACAACTTCAGTATTGATTCAATATCCTCACCGAATAATGCAGCTTCCATGCGCACGCTTTTTGAGACTTGTTTTTGACGCATGTTAATATGTACAAGCTAAATAAAATTTACATCTCTCTGTCCAAAATATGGACCACAAACAGGTAATAGAAACAAACCTCACAGTGTCCGCGGAGACAGTCGGTGAACGCTCTGTATTTATTATTCACCACTGAATTTTCCTTCAGCTGAAAACGACACGAATTTATTCATTCAAGAAAGTTTTACCCTGCGTGATGGTTTGTGGTTTCAAATTTGCATTGAGAAATATCTTTTCATTCAAGTTAAATTTTTGTGTTAAAATTTATTCTTGTGTTTTGTGTGACTCTTGAGTACGAAAAAAAATAGTGAATTCAATGTTAGCTTTTGGCCACATCCACATTCGCGCTCATACCGATCCGGGTTTCGAGCCGCACACGTTCTGATTATATAATATATAGATCTAGGCAGGCCCAAAAGCGGAGCTCCCATTTATTAATTTTATTACCAAATAGGTAGCCACACTATATTTCTAAGCTTATAGAGTGGCCCATATAGGTACAAAATAAATTTTAATCGCTTATGGTTAAAAACCTCTCATGGTTTTGTTGACAAAAGCGACGTCAATATATTTCGTGGTCCCATCTGAATTTTCTTTCCTGTGACAGCCTGTCACTGGCAGGTTCTAAAATTGAATTTGACGAGTAATTTTATTGAGTTCCTCACACGTACGCACGTCGGCGCAAAACAAATCTTTATAACGTTTTCTGTACACTAATAAATACACCTCAGGGATCTCTACGAGTTTTTCAATGTAAAAAGAATCTTGACCTTGTTTTGATTTACTACAAAACTGTCAGGGCAAGAAAATCAACTCAAGGCAAAAACAAAATACAGAAAAACAAAGTGAATTCTCTGCTAAACACAGTAAACAAAATGAACTCACGCCACGGCAAACTGAGAAAATCGAGTCGGCAAAACAAACTCTGAAAATTTATGGTGCCGGTTATGTAAGTCATTTTAAACCAGCTTTTGTGTAAGACTTGTGCCAGTTTGTGATATGGGAAGTAGTGCACGATAACTGAGAATGAGCTTACAAAGTTGTTTTGAATGTTTGAACCATCTTCTTTTCGTTGCGGTTTAGTGGAATGATTAACTAATCCTGTTTTATCGTACGCGTTGCTAAGTACCTTATATTTTATGTAGAGAACTGAATGAATTTTCTTCATTTCTGGTAAGTATAAATATGCGATAGGTTAAGTCTGAACTCACTCAACCAAGCACAGGTAACTCGCAACGAAACCGGCGAAATATTCGTTTACGCATCGAAGATATTTCAACACACTCACTGATAAGCAGGGACAAGAGAAACAAAACAAATGCAAGCGAGCCGAAATTCTGCGAAATTGTGATTTTTATCAGCTAAATAATTTGTTTTCAAAATCCAGTAGCGAACATCACTAGTCTAAACGAAATATTTGATAAACAATGTCTGTATAAAATGTACAAACACGAACAGGTTTGATAAATATTTACCGGAAGATCTGAAAAGCGACATAACTTCAAATTTGTTCATAAATGAAGTAAATTCTCTCAATATAAAATTAGGCTTATGCTTAGTGCATACATTTACGTTTGTTACCTCATTATTGAAGAAGGCTTGTATATTCTGCAGGGCAAAGCTTTCAAACCAGCCAAATATCGGAGACGAACACGGCAATTTCGTTGTAAGCTTTCTCCAACACCACCGACATACAATGTAAGTCTTATACATTATATGAATTATCAACGATGATCAATTTCTCTCTTTCCATCGGTGTAGCCTTTAACAGTCTTTTATCCTTCACTTCAGTGAACTTGATCGGCTTTGAGTTCACTTCTCAGGCTTGCTCAGCCGCAGGTCAAGCCGTGGACATCGCTCTTTTGACTTGTAGTCAGATATATCATGTTCAAGTCCGCAATTACTTCGGTTCTTCCCGTTACAAGGTTGTCCTAAATGATTTAGAATAAGTTTCCATGATGTAGATGGGTAAATAGAGTGAGAAAGATCCACGAAGACAGAAGATCTATGTTCTTCAGCAGCTTTCTTCGCGTGTTTCATTCAGCTTTAAACGTGAACAGCGTGCCAAAGATTTTGGCGCCTTTTCATGCAATGGCGTCGTTTAAGTTGATGTGAAATGTCCAGATCATTTTTTTGATATGAGAAAAAATCTCTGAAGTGATGGGGTGAAAAATAATAGCGAAGAAATATTTCACGCTGCTCACCTTCTTCACAAGTTCCCGCGGTTGAGCAAAGATTTTGTCGCCTTTTCACGCAATCGATTCGTGTAGGCGAAATGAAATATCCCAGTCGATTTTCAACATGATTTGAAAAAATGTGCAGTGTCCTACAAACTTCTACGATAGGTAACTTTTAACGAAAAGTGGATGGTCAATATCAAACACGTAAGATGCCCAGGTCAAGCTTTTTCTGGAGTGTGGCCGCCATTTTGGGCGACGTCGTCGTCGTCGTCGTCGTCGTCGCTAGGCGCACGCGCCCGCGAGCCATGCCACTAGCCACGATGACCATGAAAACTCAAACGCATGGTTTTCTCAATTTCTATCTTCGCACGGTAGTTATGGGGCTCCGCTCTGCGGCCCTTCGGGCCGCTGGAGAGCTCCGCTATAATTGAGTGCAAATCCAAAAAAACCTGCATTTCAGTTGAGGTATATAACCAAATTCTTTGCTCCATTCCAAGCTGAGCGGACTGATGATTTTGATTAGCCATCCAGTGTTTGAAATCCACCTGTAGCGTGCAATGCTCACAATTTTACTCAGTGCTTTAATAAAATCTTTTAAACTGGATTCCAGTGTAGTAAGAAATATAACTACCATGTTTTAAAAGAACTTAGGCCTCTACAGAATTACTTGAATTACTCAGACTAACTCAAACTCTCAAACTTTGCATTATTCGCTCTTCAAATGACGATCGTCTCCTCGATCACAAAGCCGTCAAAAAAATTATTACGTCACAAAATTCAAAGCTCGATCCATTCTTTCCATTCCAGTGCACGATCATTTTGGAAACGTTTTCGTGAAGCCTTCGGAAATCTTCGTAGTTTTTGCTATAGTTCATGCTTTAAAAATTTCTTCCTAAGTTTATTACTCAAATTTCCACAAACTGGGCACTGTACGCAATTGAAGTCAAAAGAAACGGAATTCTCCAGGTCAAAAGGTGTAAGTTTCAACCAAGATTCTTTTGATGGAGGTAGAATTCACCTGGTCAAAAGGTACAGGTTTTATTGTACATTCTTATTTAGCAATAATGGTTTTCTTTTGAAGGTGGTCTGTTTATTTTCACCATTCGTGTGGACTCCTTTGACCCAGCAGAGCTTGGTTACAGCACCAAGTTTGAAGAGCTAGAGAAATCAGCAAAGTGGAGTCTCGTGAACAGAGAACGGCGTGAACTGTACACTCACCCCGATGGGGAGCGCTTTAGAGACTGTTACTTGATCACTTACAAAGTGCTCAAAAACTAAACAACAATTGTTCGACCACCTCAGTTATTGTCACAGGTTTTATTTTCCTTTAACACTGTATGTTTTGTTACAGTAAAATAATAAAGAACAGACAAATACAAAACATTTAAATCATGTTTGGTGCAACAACAATAGTGAGTAATGAAAAAAAAGGGGAAAAGCATGTATAACTTTCCCCCAACTGAACGAGAAGGGCACAATTACAAATCAAGCTGACAAAGAAAACGAATATTAATAGCAATTTAATGTCATCTCACTCTGGAACAGAAAATTCTTCATAATAACATGCATTTCTTTTTCTATCCATCCCCTTGGTAGATACCATTTTGATTTAATACACATTTTCCATTTTACAGTGTACAGTGGGACACCAATTCCTTTAACCCTGTTATTCTCGAACCAATCGAAACTATGCTATCCACGTTTTGTTGATATTGTTGATATTTGCAGGGTCGCTCTTTTCCCAACCGCTGGTCAAGGGGAATGAAGACCCTGGGTAGGAGGGTAGCCACCAACAGAAGGGTGACATGACTAATGCATACTCCAAAATCAGAAATCCGCTGGGAGACTGGAACCCATTTCAGTATTATTGTACTACCCTTACAAAGAAATGAAAGCTAACTGCAAGCAAACCAGAGTGGAGCTAACCACAAGCAGACAGGAGTAGAATTAACCGCAAACACACTGGAGTGCTTGGGTTCCAAGCGGATTTCCATTTTAGTCACTACCCCAACAGAAATCCTTCTGGTCTTGTACTCAGACCCTTGTTTCTTCTTGTCACATGGTCAGCAAAAGAAGGAAATGACACAAGTAAAACAAGTAGCACTGGGACAAGAATGAAATCTTACCAACACATAATGGTCTGGCCCCAGTTGTTCAAAGGGTGGATAACGCTATCCACCAGATAAATCACTATCCAGTGGATAGCATAGTTTGTTTTGTCAACACTAATCCACTGGATAATGATTTATCCGGTGGGTAGCGCTATCCACGCTTGAACAACTGGGCCCACTTGCATTAGCGTCTGATAGCGATCTCGTTCCTAGAGCCTGTCTGGATATTTCGTAATTTTTGGGGGCGACAAATTCTCTCCAGAGGTGAACACTTCACCATATTGAAATTCTCATATATTGCCTCTATTAACAATTGCACAAATCCACTTGTAGCATTTGGATGAAATTGAAGACAACATAAAGGCGCTCAGAGGGAAAGTATGGAGTGATAATATCTCTCAAGAGATGAACACTTTTCCACATTTGAAATTCTCGTATATTGGCTCAATTGCACAAATGGTTACCAGCAAAAATGTGTGCCTGGAAAGTAAGTGAAAAGTGGCAGTGACTTTTATCCGCCTTGTTGTTGATACAAATCTAGGAGATTTTTTTCTGATATCTTCATCCCCTCTTGCTTAGTCCAGTTCTGGCCCTCTCTCTATCACGTAACACTGCGTGACAGACAGAGGGCCAGAACTGGACAACGGTAAGATTTCCGCACAGCCCCATACATTAATTATGCATAACTATGCAGCTATTTCATACTATCACTATACAGCTATTTCAATTAACGTTGTCGGATTGAAGCTCAAAGCTTAAAGACAAGACCGAAAGGTAGTATGGGCGAAGAAAGAGTGTTCCACGCGTGCTGAATACTAATGAGATACAGCGATATAGCAAACGAGACGTTTTTCGTTTCCTTTCTCTTCAGACATGTGTAGAAAAGATCCTTTTTCGCCTCATTTCATTTAAAAAGAATAATCCAAACCACACTGAACGGCGAAAGAAAAGATACAAGAAAGGTTTCACGGAAAGAAAAACAAATATTCCACGTGCAAAAATACAAACTTGTAGATTTCCTCAATGGTGATATGCAAATTGCAGTAAATACCCATGGCACCATTCGGTCTTGACTCGGAGGTTTGAAGATTTAATCCGACAACGTTAATTGAAATAGCTGTATACAAAGAGCAATCATGAAAAGAACGAGTCAGTCAGAATATTGTATGCATAATTAATGTTGGGGCTGTGCGGAAATCTTGCCCTGGACAACTCTTGCTTTAACCTGAATTTCAGGTTACTCTAAACTTACTATAAACTAATTGCTGGCTTGCACTGTCACGCCATAAAAAAATAAATTAGAAACCGTTAAATGAAATGAAATGTTATAACAGACCTACACTGGAAAAACATCTCCAAGTCTCAGGTCTCTGTGATGCGCCGTTTCTGAGTTATTTGCCAAAACGTTTCACGCAAATTTATAGAGCTTTGTATGGAGACGCCATTTTGGTGTACAACTTTAGTACACCAAAAAAATTGGCCGCCAAATCATCTGAAATTCACTTCTACGATGAAAGCGCTTTCTCTTCGCTCGTGAGCTCTTATATATGCGCATAAACACATCTCCTAAGACTTGTGTTTTAAGGCGGGGGTACACCTGAAGCCCGTTTTTCCACCGCTAAACTTGGTTTAATGCGAATATCTCGTCTGCGTTTCAAGCAATCCAGAAACTCTACGCTCATTTCACAAAGCTATGATAAGCGGTGTTTTGTAAATTTTTGGGTGATTTTTGGGGATGTTTGGAAAGAGATAGTTTTTCTCAAAGGATTAGTAAAATTTGGAGAAATAAGAAATATTAAAGATTTAATGTGATTTTAAAATTAGAATTTGAAGTTAAAAATTAGTATATGGACACCAAACAGTTCCCTGACAACCTGGGGTGCTCTTGCGTGGGGGTCAACTGTCTGTTGGTGTTTCAAAAATAATTTTCTTTCTTCTATCCCTTCCTTAAAACTCTTAAAATTTCACTCAAAATCGGGTGTACCCCCACCTTAAAGGCGGACAATTTCATAGCTTTTTTGACATTTACATCCAATTTACAGTGCCAAATAAATTCATTAGATGTCAATACAAGGTAAAACGCACCTTTCAACATGTTGATATAACAAGGAAAAAAATGAAAAATACTTTGAGCAAAATGCTCCCCCGTCTCTGCTCCCCCCCTACCCCCCTCATGGGGTAGAGTTATGGGGAGCAGAGTCTCTGCAGAGTCCCACCCTCACCGGTCCACCCACATGAGGGAGCTCCGACACCCTGATTCTGCGAAGAAATTTATATAAGAGTTGTTCAACTCTTTTCCTCCCATGTGGGAGGCATTTTCTTGGACTCTACGAGGCGTAGCCTCGTTTTGGTGCTAAGCGTGTTTTCGTCCTATAATGTCATAAAATTATTGTTTTGGTTTATAATTCTTGCAGACGCATTGAATCCGAGGATTTCTCGATATATTTTAGCTCGATGTCCGTTGCATCTTGGATTTCTTGAAAAGCTCGTTCTTAAGTGCTGAAAACCATAAGAGGAGACCTTTTTTCAACCATTATATATATAGCTTTGTCGCGGCCACTATCTCCGTGTCACGCAAGGTTAAAATTAGGAAATTCAAAATGCTGTATTTTTGAAGCGACAGACACTACAAGACTGAAAACTTGCACAACGATTTTTTCTAGGTCATCTTCAACCTGTGTAGAAAAAAAATTAGAAGACCTCACAATAATGAGTTTAAAATTTTATGACGTCACATGCAAACCAAGAATCTGGTACCCAGATCTTACTCTATCTTAGATCTGGGTATTGTGCTTTATCTCTCAAAGCCAATCGTCCATGCAGCTGACATTTTCTCTAGCATTTGGATCCATTCTGGATTTTTTTGAGCGACGTTTTGTTAAAGATGTGCGAGTAATCAAACTACTTGGTGAATTTCAAAAGCCGATATATCGCGATATTCGTCGATTATCGTTTGCATTACTTTTTCACAATACTGTACTTTGACGTACATGTAGGAGGAAGACGAGTTAACCGACAAACGCTGTTAACTTGAATTTTTGGTGGAGATCTGAGGTGAGTTAACAACGATCAGTCGATTTAGTGCAAATACGAACACCACTAGCTGGTGTCGAATTAGCTATGTAGTACAGTTTATAGTGGTAAGATCAGTTTTGAAAATGCCATCGTTCCAATCATTCAAGTTTCCATTTTATCGGCTCATCCTCGGTGTAAGAACCAGTAGAACTCATCATTGATGTGAAGATCTGTGAAGCAAACAACGACTAATACCTGATTCACACGTTCAGTTAAACCAGGTTTAAGAAAATGAAAATCAGCAACAGACAACTGACAGACTAAATTTTACATAGAGTTCAAGTATGCATGCTCTAACTTGTGCTTTCATTGTGCTAAATTTGAAGTCCATAGACATCGATCAGTCAGCAACTTCCATGAAGAAAACAATTTTAAACCGTGTTTAATTAAACAACATTTAAACATGTTTAAGCTTTGGTTTGAATGGGGTATAAGACAACAAAGAACCTCAGCTCAACACGATATAGAGTAGAAACAGAAAAAAAAAACAGAAGCCCCAAAACAAGGAAACATTTTACAGGCTCTTACACTGAAGCAATAACAAATTATATGATTTCTATCGAAAACCATTGATTGGTCTCTTGGTCTGTTCTTATCAACAAACATGACTCTAATTTAGCTCATTGGCACTTACTGATAACAACTTGAGTTATAGTAATAATGCACCGGTCAATGGAAACCCCGGCTAGATTGAAAGCTTCCATTTAGCCATTTAATTAACTTGAACTTCATTAGTATATACCACACAAGTGAATAGTGCTTTCTGTTCGTGCTGCTGGGTTAACTCGGAGACTGAGTCGGAGGTGATTATATTAGCAAAGTATTATTCACCTCCAAGCAGCCGAAGGGAAACAAAATGGCTTCGCGTGTCACTTTGGGTATCGAAAGTAGTGTTTTGGTCTGCTATAGCTATTCAACTCGTGTGGTATATACTAAAACAATTATTCACCTCAGTGTCGGTGAAAGTGGCGGATATTTACCTCCACTTCGGTGAATAGTTGTTAATTAATCATCAACTATGGAAGAGTCATTTAACTACAAACTTAATTGCTTAATTTCATTTGGTGACTGCTGGTCAGCAGGAGCAGTAGATTTGTGCCGTTAAAAGTGGGCCAGGTATTCTGCAATCGAATCCAAACCCCCACCCCCTCTGACCTGGGACACACAGGGGCATAGATGAACTTTTGAATGGGAAATTGTTCCCTGGGATCGGGGGATTAGATGCCGGAGATGGGTTGGGGATTTGACAGTCATTGGTCGGGATTTGACAGTCATTGGTCAAAATTCCCATGCTAGTGCCCCTTTACAGTCTAACCAATGTTCTTTTGATGGGAACCCTGCATTGCGGCTTAATGTTCCAACATTGATTGACAGTTTGATCAAAGAAACTTGCAAATTTCAATTCAAATTTGCTTGAGTGAATTGCCAAGTTCTGGTTTTCGTTCATTTTGCCATACAAACTGAGGTAATACAACCTCTGTTTCAAAGAAATGGAAACTAAAAAATTGCCCTATAAATTAAAATTAAAAATGTAAGCCGTAACTTGCAGAGCAAATTTTAATTTTTAAGTGCAATTATGACCCAGTTTGATGATTTAAACTAAGCCTGTCGCTAATTTTGTGCAGTCTTCTGATAAACAGTCGACCATAGGGTAATTATTTCCTTCTTTGAAACAGAAAATTTGAATTGCAAGCTGCTTTGATCAAACTGTCAATCGATGTTAGAACATTGCACAACAACACTGCAGAGTTTCCATCGAGAGAACAGTGAGTTTGACTGTTTGCAAACATATTTTTTCCCTGAACTTGAAACCTCTTGAGGAAAAGTTAAAACCTCATGACTATTTTCAGAGATGCCAACCTAAAAAAAATTGAAATTTGGGAGACTGCCAGTCTATTTTGGTGAGACATTTGTTCTTGGATACATTCTAGGATTTAAAATAGTAAAGAGATCAAGTGAACACAAGATACTTCTCATTTACCAGGTTGAAATGAAGCGTATAGTTACAATTATTATTGTTTATTGCAGTCACATGTAGAATAATTCTCTGGAATTGGGTGGTACTCCCATCTATATGCTATATAGCAGTTTAGTCTGCGATAGGATATAAAAATCAGAAATTTTTGGTCTGAGAAACTGAGCTAGTAAATAAAAAATGTGGTTTAGAATTGGAATTCCATCTCAGTTAATCAGGTTAAAGTTCATTAAAGGACTTGATGGAACAAAAAAAAACTGAACAAGTATTATAAATAAAACTTTTAAATGTGACTTTGTATGTAAGATATTGTTTCAGTTAGCATATGTTGGGCTATGATAGTAATAGAGTTTCTTGAAAATAGCCATCAAATTTGTTAACATGGTGGATTAGATTTTGAATCTTTTTAATTTGTAGATTCACTCATGACTGCAGCTGTTATAAACAAAGCAACTACAGAACTCACTCCATCTTCTACTGAAGAGGATGCAAAAAATACCTATGATGCTTGGTCTTCAACTTTTGAACATGTAAGCTGACAAATCCCCTAAATTTGTGAGAATTCCTAACTGTGTCATGTCATCCATTTGGTTGTTGCTTGTTAAGCAGGCTCGGAGTGCATGCAGTTGACTTGTAACAGTATGACTTTTTGTTGTTGTCGGTGACAAATTGTGCTACATTTACATGGTAACTGAGCAAAATAACCACTTTTTCAACCAAAATAATTATTGGCTTAAAGAGTCTGACCCATCCACTTTGCATTGCATGCCTGTTGTTTAGCGACTGAGATGTAAAATCTGTTTGTATTGCAATGTGAATGCTAGAAACAAGTCTTATTGCTTCTCTTCAGTGTTAACAAAGAAGCGTCATTGTGTTACAATAGTTCTTGTGGGCCTCTGGGCTCGTAATCAAGAACAGTGCAAAGTGGGAGGGTCAGAATCTTTAAATTTGAAGTGTTAACTCAGCTGGTCACTTCCTTTGGGTGAAACAAGGCTGTTCATTATCAAAACTTGTTTTTGGTGTTTATGTGTAGGATGCAGACAAATGTGGTTACAAAGGTCATGTCTTATGTGTAGAGGCTTTCGACAAAGCCATGCAGTCTAAAGATGTGTTCTCAGATGCAAATAAAAATATCAAAATCCTTGATGCTGGTGCTGGCACTGGAATTATAGGAGAGATGCTGGTCAAGCAAGGGTATACAAACATTGATGGCTTGGACATCTCACAGAAAATGTTAGACATAGCAGAAAAGAAGAATGTTTACAAGCGGCTGATTTGTGCTCCTTTGAGTGACATTCCCGTAGAGGAAATACAGACTGCTGAGTATGATGTTACATTGTGCGCAGGCACCATTGTTTATGGGCAAGCAAAGCCTGCAGCACTGGACGAGTGCATACGTCATGTAAGACCAGGTAACAACAAACTTGCTTATATCTTTTGTTTTCTTTTAAAGACTATGCAAGGAGAGGGGGGAGGCCTATTAGAGATGGGCCTTTTTTCAAATGATATGTCAGTAAGGGTAAAAATAAAAGTCATTAAATGGACTTTTTAGTGCAGCTGAGTAACACATTTTCACAAAAATAGTAACAAAAAGTAAAATTAAGTACCAATTAAAACATAATGTTACCTTGTTTACTTGTTTTAAAATATGCCAGGATCATTCATCTAGCTATCAGTGAGAGCAGACTTAAAATGTGATCAGGCTATATTAAAAATTGAACTTCCAATGGTGGGGCTTATTAGTCAGAGAGACCTAGAGAGGGGGCTGCATTTAAGGTGGGGGTAGGGGTTAAATACAAATTGGTTGACATGCAGATTGTGTGATGAGAAAACTGGTCAATGAGAGTGTGTGAAAATCAGTTCAAGATAATTATTTATTTTTATAAACCTGAAATATTTGCTTCTTCTTTTTCCTCAATACATTTTTGTTAGTTGTGGTGGCAGTGCTTCAAGGTATTAAGATCTTATCATTTACATGAGGCCTGCTGTCCATACCTCTTATGTATTCCTAATGGGGTCTGGTGTTAGGACCTGCACAAAAGCAGGTTCAGTTTTGGAACAGTTCCAGTCTCAAACTGGACTGGCTGTGCAGTGTTTACACAGGACCAGTTGCAATGAATCCACTGCAAGACTGATTTGTGTATTCTACACATGCATAACTGGCTTGCACCGATCCAGTAGTATGGGGTTTGGACTTGCTTCTCATAGCTTTTACTCCCTGGTCTCGCCCTTTCCTCAGTAATTTACGCTATAATCTTAGTTAGCTACAGTTTTAGATATTTTTAGTTTTTATTACCGCATAGGTTTTGTCCTTTTTATTGTATCTTAGATTTTAATGTATTTTAAAGGTTTGACATTTATTTTCTCAGAGGACCCTCCTGAAAACCACCTCTAGGTGATTGGAGGCCTCCTCTTAAAATATTATATATTATTATTATTATTATTATTATTAATTATTGTTATTATTATTATTATTATTATTAAACATAATATTACACAAATTTTGCTCTCTTTTCTTTATGCCCCTACTATCTTGAAAATCCTACTTTCCCCCCCTTTCTTTTTCAGTATCTCTTGGGGCTCCTGGCCCCTATTACTTCAAGGTTCCTGCCTGCTTGCCTCTTTCACCAGTCCCATGTGAACTGACAACACTCATAAGTGAAAAGGTCCTAAGTGAACAGTCCTAGTCCAATCTGGTCTCAGGCTGATTCCATTTGAAATTATGTTCTCCTGTAAGCGAAGGAAGGAACACAACAACTGAGACCCTATACAGGAGGGAAGTGGCACTGCAACTGTGATCCTGTAAGGGTGGGTAGGGAAACAATTACAGAGACCATTTATTGGAGAGAATGGATAGGGTCTGTTCTGTGCAACAATTAAGGGGCCCTGCAAGAGAGATGGCACACGTACATGACAACAAGTCAAACCAAAAGGGCCACTTTAAACTCTCACTAAGTACCCCTAAAAGCACCTCTGGTCCTTTGTTACTACATTTTGAGATCACATCTGATAGCTGAAGTCATGTTTTGACATGATCCAACAAAGATTTGTTTATGTTCGTAATTAAACAAAAGGAAAGTGTTTGTATCACCGCTAAATGTAATAAACAACACTAAATGTAATACCAACCGCAAATGTAATAAAAATTAACTCTAAATGTAACACTAACCACAAATGTAATAAAAATCAACCCTAAAGGTAATAACTTACCCCTCCGTAAATGTAATACAATTTAACGCTAAATGTAATAAGCTGACCAACCGTAAATGTAATACAAGTTAACCTTAAATGTAATAAAACGTTACTAAGGGTGGCAAAGGCGTAAATAACGGTCAATATCACCGTTAGGCGGTGATATTGACCGTTATTTACGCCTTTGCCACCCTTAGTAACGTTTTATTACATTTAAGGTTAACTTGAATTACATTTACGGTTGGTCAGCTTATTACATTTAGCGTTAAATTGTATTACATTTACGGTGGGGTAAGTTATTACATTTAGGGTTGATTTTTATTACATTTGCGGTTAGTATTACATTTAGTTAGTTTTTATTACATTTACGGTTGGTATTACATTTAGCGGTGATACAAGTGTTAAGTAGTGAGTTTGCAGTTGCTTAATTTTCCTTCTCAAATCACTAATTATTCATCAACTTAAAACGAAGGAAATCAGAACTGTGACAGTGGTTTGGAAATCTGATCATAATTACCATACATTGTTACCATTTTATTTCTCTGTTAACCCCTTAGTTTTAATTTCCATTGGGAAGATATATCAAACACTCGATACAGTGTTGCATCACATTTCCAGACGCCTAGAAGTTCGTTAAAAATACTCCACTGCACTTGATAGTTTCAACTCACTACTATTCAGTGTTTGGAAATATGATGAAACATTCTCTCGGATTTGATATATTACTGAAATTTCCACAAATTGGGCACTGTACGCAATTAAAGTCAAAAGAAATGGAATTGTCCAGGTCAAAAGGTGTAATTTTCAACCAAGATTCTTTTGATGAAGGTAGAATTCACCTGGTCAAAAGGTGCAGGTTTTATTGAACATTCTAATTTAGCAATGTTTTTCTTTTGAAGGTGGTCTGTTTATTTTCACCATTCGTGCAGACTCCTTTGACCCAGCAGAGCTTGGTTACAGCACCAAGTTTGAGGAGCTAGAGAAATCAGCAAAGTGGAGTCTCGTGAACAGAGAACGGCGTGAACTGTACACTCACCCTGATGAGGAGCGCTTTAGAGACTGTTACTTGATCACTTACAAAGTGCTCAAAAACTAAACAACAATTGTTCGATATACCTCGGTTATTGTCACAGGTTTTATTTTCCTTTAAGACTGTATGTTTTGTTACAGTAAAATAATAAAGAACAAATTACAAATGTGTCATTATCCGGCTCCCCATGAAGCCCATGTGTGCAAAGGACGCAAGTAGTCCAAGTAATGTGCAAAGAAAAATTTCAGTAGTGGTTTAAAGTTACACAGTAAAGCTGGTAAAGGGTATCTTTGAAGACTGTTGATTTTTGCAGTGCAAATTTATATAGTTATGTGTGCTATTAATTTCGCTATTGTGCGTGGTATGTTCGTGACCTTCTTGTACGGTTGCTATCTATATCCACTTAGGATATTAAATTAAAAAAAATATATTATATGCATCCATAGACTTTTCTTGGAGTCCACGCCATTCTATTTTTCAGCGGTATCACTTGCAGGAATCGTTTCCGGTCCGGTGGTGGGATCATTTGCGGACCTGTACAGGCGCGTGGGTACAAAACGAAGACCGAAGATAGACCTAAGACCCAAATCAAATCACTTGAAAAAGGTTCACACATGATTCTCGAAACAAGGAACAACAAAATATGCGGTTTTCAGCGAATCTGACCGGGGTCTTCGTTTTGTACATAGCCCTACCAAAGGTACAAAACGAAGACCCTTCAAAATTGTTTTGAAATCACTTACAAAACGCTCACACATGATTCTCGACCGAAGAAGAAACAAGGAGCACAGAGATTTGCGGTTATCAACGAATTTGACCGGGGTCTTCGTTTTGTACATAACCCTGCCAAATGTACAAAACGAAGACCCCTTCAAAATCGTCTTGAAATCACTTCCAAAAGGCTCACAGTTTTGTTTCTTTGCAAAGTTCTCGTATTGACTTGAATATCTTTGTCCAGTGCTCATCATTTAAAGAGAGTATTTCGCTCCATCTTTTAGGACCGGCCTGACCTCCAATGAGAGTTTTATCAATGAAGAGACTGTAGAAGTCTCTTGATTTGGCTTTATCAAGGTTGAATGTGAAATTTCTGTTAAAGATAAAAAGATGGTCGTTACTTGTGAAGAACTGTTTGTTAACTGACTCTGTTTGTCTTTCTTTCAATCGTAACCGGTCAGGTATGGCACTGATAATCTGAAAGTATTGGAGGAAGTTTGTGTCGCATGAAAATTTTTCTTTAAATTCCTTGAATGAAAGATATCTACCATCCTCCTTCAACAAGTCTTTAATAGAAACAATTCCTTTCTTCATGCAGTATTTGAGATAGACAGTTTTCTGATCGACTTGAATTTCTTTATTATTGTATAATACTAAATCACTAGCTTGGTCGTAACCGTAAAGTATTTTTAATTCTTGAAAGAATTTGAGAATGTTCTTGTTAAAGGTTGGCAATTGTGGAAGGAACTGTGTGTCATAGTTGCATTTTAAGAGAAAATTTAAGCCCCCCTGTTTTCTGAAATAGTGGTTTGGCACGGAGCACCAATTTTTATCTCCAGCGTTCAAAAGTCTATAATAATGATAATGAGATTTCGGACAGTATATCCACAGAGTGGCTCTTCGCCTGCCCGATGCTAACTAAATTTACATTAGAGGATAATACATGGTTGCGCGGAGATATGAAATTTATCTTCGAGTGTTCAACTCGATATCGCACGAGGGAGCGCAGCGAACGAGTGAGATATCGATTTGAACACGAAGATTTCCGACCATTTTCCGAAGATTTCCGAAGATTTTGAAAATGTTGTCCGGTAGTGATACGAATGTTTCCGAAAATTTCCGAAGATTGCCGAGGAAGATCCGAAGATGTTTCGACTTAATATCGATAAACCTTGGCCCATTGAGCATTGTAACATGGCAAACTCTGTGAGCTGATTGGTAAAAAATGATATCACACATGTATGGATACCATTTCTATCCACACGTGTGTGATACCATTTTTCTCGATTTCCTACCACTCGCTATACCACTGCAGTTTATATAATAAAAAAAGTATCTAAAAATTTATATGTATATGTAAACGAGATAAAATTGTATTGGACTTATGTTAATTAAACTAACTTAAATAAACCGACTGCATTATATGTACTAATTATGTGAATTAAAATATATATGTATAAGAAGAATAACTTAAGATGTACTAAAATAAATAAATGAATAAATAAATAAATAATTAAAATTATTCCAGAAGTTCTAAAGCTCTCTTAAAAATAATGTTTCTGGTGTCTTTACAAAATTTACTATAGTCTTGGCAGCACCTCACGCTGCTGGGCAACTTGTTAAATAAACTTGCAGTTTGGTCCTGCAGAGTATTATTAATTAAGGATCTCTCTAACTGAATGCTGTTGAATGCTGTTGTCTAGGGATCCATGCGAGTCTCAAGGCTTTCAAAATAAGATCTACATCTGTCATACGTAGCCCACCTTTCTCTAAATCTTTATCTTTCTTTTTTTTCCATATGAAGTTGAACAACTTCTTTTTTAGCGTACCTGCGATTTCTTCAGGGACTTCAATATTTGACGCGGAATAAATGATCTGTGAGATTGCCAAAGTTTTGGTAATTAAAACTCGACCAAAAAGCGTGAGACTTCTAGCACTCCACATGTCCAGTTTTGTTTGTAGCTTCCTTAATTTCAAGCTAAAGTTAAGGTCGCCATTACCTTTCTTGTCGTAGGAGAAATGAATTCCTAGGATCTTAAGGGGGGTCCTTCTTAACTACTAAGTTGTTGCTAAGGAAGGTATCTAACCGCCATATTTTGGAAACTTGACCTGCTACGGATAAGCTTTTTTCGCAACTTTGTTCAATTGAAGAGTCCTTCAAGAGTTTCAAATAACGGCCATATTTGACAAGTGGCGTGGCCAGAATAGAAAAAACCCTAAAACTGAAAGGGCATATAAAACTGAAAGTTAAAATCAGTGCCAATAAATAAAGAATGCTTCGTATGGAGGGGGACATTGGGGTTTGCGGTATTGCGGTATTGGCCAATTTTTCATGCGGTATTTCGGTAATTTTAATCTTGAATTGCGGTATTGCGGTATTCTCCAAACCTGCGGGATGCGTTTTCTTGACGTTTTGGTCGACGATAGTTGGTATAAAAACGTATCCTTCACTTTTTTTCGACCATTTTTAGCTGTGTCTGGTCGTTTCGGAAGCAACCTGAAACGGCCTCGTGTTTTAACAACCAGTTTAAGCCTTGTCACTGTTTCCACGATCCCACCACTCGTTATTGCCTCTATTTTTGCCCTTGGGTCAACGAATCCGCCAGCTATACAGGCTTACTATGAAATTGCGGTATTTTCCGAATTTTTTTGCGGTATTGCGATATTTGTCGAATTTTTTTGCGGTAATGCGGTGTTCAGCAACCCCCAATGTCCCCCTCCGTATGGGTTTTACAAAATTTGCATTATTGTAAAAGTTATGACATAATAAACACCCGTATTTTCAGACTTTCTTCAGTAGCGCTTTTTTATTTCTTGTAAACGATAATCCCATACGTAGGATTATAAAGAAGGCTATGTTATCTCCGATTCTTTAAAAAAATCAGAACTCTTCCTTTTTGTCTCGTGTCGTCATGACGTTGTCATGACGACACGAGAATATGCGAGGGGGAGAAGGTGCATTCCAAGGTGCATTCCATGCGCGTTTGCTTTGTGAGGCCGCGGAATTTTCCCGCCATGTCAATATTTTTCCCGCCATGTCAACATTTGCTTTGTGAGGCCGCCAGAATTTCATATCAAAGAACAGATAATGTTTCTTAACAAAGAGGTCGCAGCCCGCTGGTTTATCAAACTACAGGTTAGGAGTATTTATTGTAAAGGGCTTATTATGTGAAATACAGGCACGCTTTACTGTTCTTAAAATTGATTTCTTTTCTTTTACGTTTATTGCTGTAGTTAGTTCACAGTCTTGTGCGGTTCTTCTGATCGGTCTATCAAGCGCAAAAGTACAAATTCGAGCTAATTCGGTGCACTCGCACGATGATATAAAGCGTTGACGTTATCTGTAAATAAACGACACGCAATGCACGCAAAAGAGATGGCGTTTTTTATGAACTTCCAGCAAACGAGCAAATTCTTAGCTGTCCAACAGTGTGTTGAAAAGGGTTGAACAGAAAAACGAGACCCTAAAGAAGACTGTGATTGCTACGTGAGTATTGCACAACATTTGTTTTGAAAAGTGCGACCTATGGCACGGATAACAACGATCCAATAACAGAAAATAAACGATTAGATAAAGACAATTATTTTGATGCTAAATCTTTAAAAATGTCTTTTAAGCCAGCAAGTATGGCGTTTGTTTGTTCCATTTGCCTGCTCTGGGCGTCACGGAACATTTTCGTTCAAATCTTGCGTTGTCCTGTTCCATACTCTTTTCAAACATTTCAATAAAAGAACTCTGCCAGTCTGGAGTCGTACTTTCTCGCCTTTCTTTTCTCAGGCGGTTCTGATTCATGGAGAGAAACATTTACACTTTCGATTTGGGAAGCCTCGTTAACACTCGGCTCTGAGGTTAAGGTAGTGACTCATTTGATTGCCGTTTTAGATGGATCGATGTCCCACCACCGGCACCTCAACAAAGATGTCGAAATAGGGGAAGCCTTCTATAATTTTCTGAATTCCAGCTTCTCCAGATGTCATTCCATTGCGTGAATTACCGTTTATCATAGGATTGCGTGAAGTAGCGTTTATTAAAAGTATACAGTAAGTAATTGCTTTCTTTGGGAGATATCATATAAACTTCATGTGCTACATTGTGCTGTTCTAACTATGAATAGTGTTGAAAACGGAATATGCTGTTTAATGCACTGTTAACTGGAATTTGCGCCGAATTTCAAGCAGCCCTTCGATAGTATTATGTCATCGCATTGCGTGCGCGTGAATTGCCGTTTGTCATAGGATTGCGTGAAGTTGCGGTTATTAAAAGAATACACTAAATAATTGTGTGATTTTTTTTGGGAGATATGTAAACGTCATCTGCATTGTACTATTCTACCTATGAAGAGCTTTGAAAACGGAATGTGCTGTTTAATTCTTCTTTGTTGTTAGAACCATTGTTAATCAAAATTTGCGCCGAATTTCAAACAGGCCTACGAAAGGGAACAGCATTTTGTTATTATAGGATTGCGTGAAGTAGCGTTTATTAAAAGTATATAGTAAGTAATTGTTAGATTTTTTTGGGAGATATCATCTAACCTCATCTGCTACAATGTGCTATTCTAGCTATGAATAGTGTTAAAAACGGAATATGCTGTTTAATGCTTCTTTGTTGTTAGAACCATTGTTAACCAAAATTTGCGCCGAATTTCAAGCAGTCCTACGAAAGGGAACAGCATCTGGTATTCTACAATGAGATGTTTTAATACTAACGTTACAAAAATGCTTCCGATGTTTTTGGTAGATAGGGGACAGCATCTGCTCAGTTTTACAAAGAAACCTTTTAACACTATTCAGTTTTCTATACCCTATTGAACACCACTATATTGTTGGGCGTGTTTTAAAGCGAACGTTAATGCGATTTTGCCACTTTTGCAAGCTGCTCTGAGTCACAGCTTGCTGCCTATGATTGTGTAAATTGTATTTTATTTACTCGTACTATAGACCATTGTTTGATTATTAAGTGAGATATGGATTCATCTGCTTTTTTCTACGATTGTTACTTAAACTGGTCTTGAACGTGGAATATGCTGTTGAACGCTGCGTTGTTAATGGACGTATGGTAAACAAAAATGTCCGTAAATATTTTTAGCAGTATGGGGAAAATATATTTCAGGAGTAGCAAACATGAGCCGTGACACTTTAATCTAATGCTAGCCATTGTTTAATTTTTCATTTTAAGATAAGAAGGTCTTCTGCTACATGTTACATTTCTAGCTGTTCATGCTATTCAATGTCGAATACTTGTTTCAAAGCCGTTATGTTGTTAGTAACATTTTCAGCCATATTTTTTTGCATTTTTTCCAACCAGCCCAAGGAAAGAGAACAACATTATGTCATGTCAGGTACATTGAATCTGACATCCCTTTTGTTTATTTTGACGAGATTTTACGATTATACTACTCTTTAAATACTATTAAACGTTGTATACGCTGTTAAACGATGTTGAACGCTTCGCTGTAAACCGGAGTCGCTGTAGAGAAAAGTAAGTTTACTGCTTTGATATGATTTCTTTTTTCTGTTCTGAAATTCAAATAAACTTAACAATGAACTAATTTGTATTGCATTTTCGTTTTATAGAGATCAACACAGTTTGCGAACGCTGTTGCATTTTTGGTAAGTAAGTCTTTTCATGTTCAACATATCTTTTAGATTTCGTTGTGGAGATATTCACCAAAGTGCAGAAAAATTTAGAGTTAAATTTAGAGAATTTAAATACTAGATGCTTTTATGAATTAAAATGTCATCTTTTCCATGCGAACATACGCTAGCTATTGTGCAATCTGAACAGCGGACTTGCTGCTTCCGAAATGAAAAGAATCCTATTGAGTCGAAAATTTGTTGTTCGCCCATGGAGGCAAAAGATTCAACCATTGAGTTGAAAACTTATTTACCCGTTGAGGTAGAAGATTTGACCGTTGAGTCGAAAATTGATTCGCCCGTTGAGGCCAAAGATTCAACCGTTGAGTTGAAAATATATTTGCCCGTTGAGACAAAACAGTCGATCGTTAATTATCACTCAGATGAAAGAAACAAATCATTTCCTAAAGATAGAGTTAATGTACAGAGAAAACGATCATTGGAGTTGACAACGAAACGAAGGAAAGTAAGGGAAAGAGAACCCTCGAGAATCCTAATAAGAAAAGTGCTTTATGCTCTCCTAAAGAAACGTTTCAGAAAGAAAATTAGAGTTTTCATTGTGAGAAATGTCCCAAATTCATCCCGCTTGTATTACTTGTGTAAAAACTTCCGACGCTGGTGGTTGAAGATCGACAAAGTTACTTTTGATTGCAACTATATATTTTCTTCTTCCCTTGCAAAACCCAAACATTGTCAGAACAAAGAACCTTGGATGTATGAAATATGTGACAACAGACTGCAAGTCAAATCTACAAAAGACAGTTCTCAAGACATACAAAAATTGCAAAACCCAAACATTGTCAGAACAAAGAACCTTGGATGTATGAAATATGTGACAACAGACTGCAAGTCAAATCTACAAAAGACAGTTCTCAAGACATACAAAAAGAAAGTTTTCAGCCAAGCCAATTATTAAAGGGTGGCATGGATTTACTAACCGTTAACTTTTCAACCACAGATACGCTATTAAATTCATCAATAGTGCGATTAACAGAAAGATTAGCACTTATTGGTTTGAAACCCCTTGATGTAGGTGGTCAAGGAGATTGTTTCTTTAAATCTGTTTCTCACCAAATTCATGGAAATGCAAATCTACACTACCAAATTCGTATGGCAGGCATTCGCCATCTAACAGAAAATTCACAACATTATATCCAGAGTCTCACTAATGAAACATGGGAGAACTATATTCTTCGAATGTCCACTGCAGGTACATGGTGCGATAATCTGATTATACAAGCTGTAGCTAATGCACTTAACTGTGTTATATACATTGTACAATCATACATTCAATCAGCTCAGCCTATAACTATTACGCCACAATGTGAAGAAAGACAATATATTCGATATATAACTATTGGATACCTAACAGGACTGCATTACGTATCAACAATACACTTAAATGAAAGCACTAGTAACCTTCAAAACAAACAACACAAAAACAGGCTTTACACAGCCAAAAAGAGATCCTTTTCTAATACAGATCTTGATGAACAGCCTGGAAGTAAAAAGGCAAGAGAGTATGAAAGTAATTATTGCCTACTCGACAAAACAAATGAAAATGTACTTTATCGAGCAAAAACAAAGTTATTTCAGGCAGAAGCAAAGAAGACCAGATATGAATCAGGCCAACGAAGACCTACACAACAAATGCATTATCAAACTGAAGTAGATGATTCTACAACTCATACTAATGTAACACAATCTCAATATCTTTGACTTCAATATAAATGGCTATTTACATGAACAAACTTGGGCAAAATCTAATATAAAAAAATTCCATAAATCAATGGAATTCACTATATGGCAATGTACTGTTTGCGAAGAAACGTCGTATTTAAATACGCAACCAAAAAATGCAAGCAAATATTTGTGTTTAAGATGTTCCAGAGATAAACATTTTCCCAGAAAATTTTCTAAAGAAAATAATATGATTCCTGCAAAGGTGCCATCTCAATTACAGGAATTGACTCAGATAGAGGAAATGTTAATTTCTCGAGCATTGCCTATCATGAGAGTTTATATAAAACCAGGAGGTCAAAAAGGTTATTCAGGACATTGCATTAATTTGCCACAAGATGTTAAAGAATTAGCTTCTTCATTGCCGAGGTATCCAAAAGATTTACCTCTTATCGTTGTAAAAATGAAAGAGAAAGAGAACAGTATTAAAAGTGTTACTGTAAGAAAGGGAAAGGTACATGCAGCTCTGTTATGGCTTATAAGTAATAACCCACATTATTCAGATATGAAAATAAATTTGGAAGCTTTACAGTCTCTCCCGGAAAATGGTATGCCTTCAGATCTTCCCACAGTTGAAACGGAAAACGACAATTTTTCAGATCACGAAGAACAAAATTCTTTACAAACGTTACCTTTTTGTTATAATTCAGATGAGGATGTGGCTTTTAACCAAACGACTGAAAAAAGTAGTTTTCTGCCTCTTGGGCAACAACAGGAACAACAGATGGATGCGATAAGAAAAGAAATTCTGGGAGAAGAAAATTCCATAAATTGGCCTAATATCAGTAACCAACCATTAAACGAATATCAAACATCGCATTTAGCTAGCATGGCTTTTCCAACGTTATTTCCAGATGGAAAAGGTGATCTAACAAATCCTTCGTTGTTGAGAGATGTCCCTTTTCAAGAAAAAGTTAAGCACCTTATTCAATTTGCAGAAAATAGAAACGGGCAGTGGGTTTATAGATTCGCAAGTCATCCAAGATTTGCTTACTGGGCGCTTAACATGATTCAGAGAAAACGCGTTTTGCAACAAGGGGGAATATTTCTGAAACAAAATCCAGGTGAAGCTCATCTGACAATTGATGAATTACAACAAATGGCTACGAGTAATAATTCAGCTGCATTTATGTCTAAATTGTCGCGATATGTTGCGAATATACCTGGTACGAATGCATATTGGCAAAAAGTAAGAGAAGAACTTAAAGCTATTGTTACAAACAAAGGGCCTCCCACATTCTTTTTTACATTTTCATCAGCTGATATGCACTGGCCTGAATTACATGACTTGTTTGGTAAAATAGCTGAGAATACTTCTATTGAAGAAAGAAGGCAAAATGTAATAAACAACCCACACATTGTAGACTGGTTTTTCACCAAAAGACTAGAAAGTTTCATAAAACATTGGCTCTATAAAACACTAGACGCTCAATGGCACTGGTATAGATATGAATACCAACACAGAGGAAGCATCCATTGTCATGGTACTGCAAAACTTAGCAATGACCCAGGATTGTGTGAGTTAACTGAACTAGCTCTCAAAGGCTTCTTCGCTCAAAAGCATAAGAATGAAAATAACTGCACTGATACAATACAATTAGATGAAGATATTGAAAATGGAAAGGCAGCTGCAAACAAAGCTTGTCAATATGCAGATTGGCTATTATCGACAGTAAATCCAATACCACCAGAGCAAAATATCTGGGTAAGACCTTCAAGACACCCATGCCAAAACCGTCATAAAACTATTTCTGAACAACTAGAACGTGATTCAGACTATACAGATCTTTTAAATATGGTCCAACGTCATACAAGATGTAGTACAAATTATTGTCTACGGAAGAAAAGCAGTGAAACTGAATTAAAATGTAGATTTCATTTTCCATTTGATCATTGTCCACAAACAAATCTTGTATCTGAAGAAATACATCGTAAAGATAACGTCACCAAATACAGAGCAAAAATAGTTACAAAAAGAAATGATTCAAGGTTAAACAACCACCAACGTCTGCAACTACAAGGCTGGAGAGCAAACGGCGACATACAAATAGTTATTGATCACTATGCTTGCGTTGAATATCTGACAAAATATGCAGCAAAAGGAGAGTCAAGATCACCATTATTAAAACAAACATTTCAATCAGTGATTCAAAATTTAGCAACAGATACTGATACCCAGAAAGCAATGCGAAAAATAATCATGAAAACTCTTGGTGAAAGAGATTATGCGGCTCAAGAAACAATGCATCACTTGAAGTCACTAAAACTTCACAGCTCATCCTTTAATGTGATTCCAGTAAGTCTCAATGGCTCACGCAGGATACGTATAAATTCCAAATTTCAAGATCAGGATGGAATATGCACTGACAAGTCACTACTTGATGTGTACGCTAACAGGGAACATTATAATGATCAACCTGACATTTTAAGTCTGAATTTTGTCGAGTTCGCAACAAGATATAAAGTTGTAAATAAGAAACTGCAGAAACAAGCAGATAATATTATTCCTAGAATCTTTCCAACATATTCACCGAATCCTAAAGGAGCCAATTACCCCCTTTATTGTAAATATCAGCTTCTAAGATATAAGCCTTGGAAAACCACTCAAAGCGATGCCTGGAGTAACCAACAGGAAACTGAACAAATGTACATAAACTCTTGGCAAGAATTCCTGGAAACAGAATATGCAAAAACTCACGTACCAAACTGGATTGATCAACTTCAAAATGTTATTCAGAGTAATCAAGAAATACACAATGAACCACTTTTAAAAGAAGAAAATCAACTTGACGAATGGATAATATTATCAAATCTTTTTAAACCATTTGACAATGAGCAAACCTGTCAAACAGAATACGATTGGCATTTAGACAAATTGCAGTATTCGGAGCAACAAATAGGTGAAATGCCAGCATGGATTAATATTAAACGAAACCAATTTGAAAGTAGTGAACATGAAGACTATGCTGTTGTTGATGTAAACAGCTTCTCTGAAATGCAGAGACTTGCATATGATATAGTTTGCAGACACTTTAAAAATTCTTCAGAAAAAGAACCATCACTTTTAATTATAATTGGCGTGGCTGGAACTGGTAAAAGCTATCTAATTAATGGAATTCGCAGTCTTTTACAAAAAAAATGTGCTGTAACAGCTACAACAGGAAAGGCCTCTTTTAATATTAGAGCAATAACGATACATTCACTGTTAAAACTTCCAATAGGCCCAAAGCGTCAAAATGATCTTACAGGAGAAAGTTTAAGTAGATTACAAAATAACCTTAGAAATATTGATTATATCCTCATCGATGAATTCTCTATGCTTGGTCAAACGACATTTGGATGGATAGACAGACGATGTAAACAAGCTACGGGTTTCCATGATAAAGTTCTTGGCGGAAAATCAATGATATTGATTGGTGACCCAGGCCAATTACCACCAGTTGGTGATAAGCCATTATACCACAGTAATCCATCAGGTGAAACTGAGAACAAGGTTACCAAACATATAGAATGTTTAATAAAGTTGTTAAACTTACTGTCAATCAACGAGTACAGGGTGAATCACGTGAACAAAAAGAATTCAGAAATTTACTCTCGAGACTTCGAAAAGGTGAATCCAACTTAGAAGACTGGAATATGTTGCTGGAACGTTCACCAGAAAAAGTTACAAATTTGGCTGAATTTAAGAATGCCACTAGATTATTCTTCACAAATGAGGAAGTTGCAACCTATAATTATGAGAATCTGAAAAAACTGGGACAACCAGTAGCTTATATTGAAGCACACCATTCATCTTATTTGGCCAAAAAAATACCTCCTGAAGATATAAATGGTTTACAACCATCACTACTTCTCGCTAAAAATGCAAAAGTTATCTTGACTATGAATTTATTGGCATCCGTTGGCCTTTGTAATGGTGCATCAGGTACAGTTGTAGATATTATTTATCATCGTGATCTTCAACCACCAAGCTTACCTATTGCTGTAATAGTACAATTTGATGACTATAAAGGCCCATCACTAATTGATAGTAAACCCTATTGTGTTCCAATTTGTCCTATTACTGCAACCTTGCAATTATCTGATGGTTTCCATGAAAGACAGCAATTACCCCTTAAACTTGCATGGTCTCTAACAATACATAAAAGCCAAGGCCTTACGCTTTCAAAAGCTTTTATAAACATTGGAAAGTCCGAAAAAATTCCTGGTATTTCGTATGTTGCAATTAGCAGAGTGAAGTCACTGTCATCATGTGTAATTGAACCAATGACATTCGAAAGATTAACTGCTTTAAAGTCGTCACAAAATTTACAATATAGACTTCAAGAGGAAGCAAGATTGGATTCCCTTGCACAACAAACACTATCTAACTCAGAAAATTATTAAGCACTTTTACATTTTACCTTCATAATACTAATAATATGATAACTTTCTTGTTATAGCTTAATGTATCAGTAAATCTGTTGTCTACGATCCCCGGCATTAAGATCTACTAACTTACTCAAAGAGATGGACACAGGTGAGGAGAATTTATTAATAAACTATCTCAATGTGTAACTTCCTTCGATTCTTTATATATTTTCTCCATGTTAATATATTTCTATTTCCTTTTAATCAATTTTGTTTATATAAAAATACTTTTCCATTTTAATTTCATATATTTTCTATACTTTTCTAAATTTTAGATTTAAAATACCTGTGCGATCACCCCAATCTCATAAAGTAGCGCGTTTCAAAACGAAAATATCAGTTCTTTGCATGGAATATTATTAAAGAAAATTAAAATATTTACCTTGAAAATATAATACACTATTTGTAATATTCCACAGTACTTCGCGTTAACAAAATATGTAAATATTTAAAATCAAGTCTCTTTAACTTTGATTATTTTTTTTCCAGATTTCGAAAAAGAAGCAGACATTCTACAAGGTAAGTTTCAATTTATAACTACTCTATTTAAAACATACATAAAAAAATCATCTTATTTATGTTTTTTATTGATAACTGACCTAATGAAAAAAATTCCCTACCACTTGTGGAATTTTCAAATACAAACAGACATTTCCTAAACTACTACAATCCTCAAATCCCTCAATTAATGCATGATACAAAACAAATCATCAAGTGATGCACGAACTTTCAAAAAAGATATAACATCCACAAATGTACTGTATACTTATCAAAGTAGATAACGAAATACCTTTTCAATAAAAGAAACTTGCATTATATATACCTTATCTAATTTTGCGTCTTCCTTAATTTCAGGTGGAGAACTATCGTGTTTTGTATATGCTGTAACACCTGCAGTGAAAAAGGCTGGCAAAGTCAAATACGTAACATGCCAATTACAAACATCAGACACAGAATTGATAAAGGCAATATCATTCTCCCCGGACAAATCAACATCACTCAGAGCTGCTATGGAAAATAAAAGTCCAATCAATAACTAAAGAAATTCGAATTCAATGAACATTTCAAGAACATTGCAATAAAGAACAATACAGCCATCATAAAACTCCAGGAACCACTGCCTTTCCAGCTTGCAGACATTTCTCAAACTACCATTTCAACAATCGAATCTCTACAAACAACAACACCGCAACAATTAGTTAATATAAAAGCCACTGTCAAAATATTTCTGGCACAAAACATGTCAAAATGGAATCTGGCACTCTCAACACATCTTCTGCAACTCTAGTGGATCCAACTGGATCGATAACAGCAGTTTTCTGGGAAGAATGGGTTAACTGTGTGGAGCTGAACAAAACCTACACCTTCACCAATTTCAGGGTAAAGAGAAACAATTATACTAATGAAATTTACGTCAACACGGCAAAGGAAGGATTTAAACTAGAGCAGAGCCCTGATTTTGAAGAGAAATTAGCAGATGCTGAACCAACAGTATTAGATATGACTACCAAAGAAGCCAAAATAAATGTCATTGGAATAAAAACAATTTCCAGCTACTTCTCCTGCACGGCCTGTGGTAAAAAAGGTGATAAAAGTGGAAAATTACTTATATGTCAGGCATGCAAACTTACACAAAAACCAAAAAACAAAAACTGGTATGCCAAGTTGTTTGTGGAAAATGTAGCCACTAATGATAATTTCTACTTGATAATATTTCATCAAGAGCTGGTAAAATTGTTTCAAGTAATACAAAAGAACCTGCACAATGGCCTAACTGAAGATGACATCAAAGCAATACTCCTTGATGTACACGATCTGAACATAACATACAACATTGCAGATGGAAAACTCCTGCAAATTAACGTAAAGGAGTAAATTAAAAAAAGAAATTTGCAAAACAAAATTAAAGTTGTGTTACCTTCAGGATTTAGAACAGTATAATTAATTTGTCACTAAACAAGACCTAGCAAACATATATATCTTATTCAGTTTTGCATTTTAATATCTTTTTCAAGTTTCACAATATTATATAGAACATTTATAGTGTTACATTTAGGTTACTTTTTTGAAGAGAACTTTCTCTTATTGACTAAGAGAATTATATAGAACTTGTCAAAGAAAAAGAAGTACTAAAAATATATATCATTTTAGATATGTAGTGGCAACATTCAAGTTAAGTCTCTATATAGAACATTTATAGTGTTATATTTAGGTTACTTTTTTGAAGAGAACTTTCTCTCATTGGCTGAGAGAATTATTAGAACTTGTCAAAGAGAAAGTATTAAAAATATGTATCATTTTAGATTTCTAGCCTTAATACATCATAAAAGAAATGTAGTGGCAACATTCAAGTTAAGTCTCTATATAGAACATTTATAGTGTTATATTTAGGTTACCTTTTTTGAAGAGAACTTTCTCACATTGGCTGAGAGAATTATATAGAACTTGTCAAAGAGAAAGTATTAAAAATATGTATCATTTTAGATTTCTAGCCTTAATACATCATAAAAGAAATGTAGTGGCAACATTCAAGTTGTCTCTTGAAAAAAAACTTTATCCTATTATAGACACAAAATAATAACTTGTAAAAGAACAATGCCAAGCAAAATATATATCACATTTAAATTATATATTTCTTGAAGACCTTTCTCACGTTAAAGATAAGCCATTATATTAGATTTCATGTACATTTTTCTACTATTATCAAAATGTATTGGTATGTTACATTAAAGTTAATATATCTTGAACGGCACTTTTCTCTAATTAAAGACAGAGAAAGACAAAGCGAGATGAAAAACGGGAAAATATTATTCATAACATTGCGTCAAAAAGGATTTATTTAAAGGATACCTGACCATTCTTCGATTTCTTAGGGACGATTACCTTGTAAGAATGTTCCCTCAAACTACTGAACAATGATTTCAATTCATTATTAGACATATACAAAATCTCGTTACTTCGCGACCAAAAATAGAAATAGCATAATCAACAGAACCCCCCTCAATGCCCCCGGATGAAGCTACAATATTCCCTTTTGGGAACATCAATAAATAAAAATTTTACAATAACAACAGTTTAAAAAAATAACAAATTTTATGCTAACATAAAGTCAAATCCAGAACTCCAAGTGTAATCATCAATTCATATAACCAGCACTCACTTTCATTATGAAATTCCTACTAGATTTTGATAATCGAGAAATGTTTATGAGCACACTGAGATAAAATCAGTCAGCTGCGTTAGTAAACGAAACGCTTTTTCCTTTCGCGTGACAGTCAGGACGTTTCTCAAATGTTTCTTTTTCCCCTCGCGTGACAAGAAATCCGCCATGGATCCTGAACGCGTGATCGCTTCGATTGTAGCTCTTCTTTTCCTGATTATTGCGCTTAAAAAGTTCAGAGATTTTTTTTTCGAGTTGAGGATTGCGGTCGCGACGCGAGAATAGTTACCGAAAGGTTTTTCGTGACTGCATAAAATGTAATTAACATGACAAGAGTTGACTGGAACAAATTACTTGATCTGTGTAGCAGTGTAGGGTTTCAAGTACGGAATAGCTTAGTGTCAAGTGTAGTGTGTCAAACTTATACAGTTGCGGTTACACATCGTCCTTTTACCGCACGTGGTAAATGGGCTCTTACTCACAAATCGTGTGTGACCAACATTTCCCAAGGTCAATTTATCGCGGTGTATTTTTGGGTGTATTTCCATGGATACATCAAAAAGAACAAAAGAATCGCCCATGCAAGTTACCGAGGTAAATAGGTAGGTTTTTCAAGTACCCCAAGATAAAATGACCGACCGCGAGGCAAACCTCAAAGATAAGCAAATAAAATAAACAGAGAAATTTGAAATTAAATATGGTTTAGATTTCCGGAGGTCAACTTTGCGTGTTCAAGGCAGCAAAAGCGTGGTCTTTCTTAGAATCATGGCTGGATGGCTTGCTGATTTGTAAGTATAAGCTACTTTTTTTGGAAATTTGTCGTTTAAATACAACACAAGTCATATGTATTACAAGTTATATGTATTTCGATTTAATCTCTAGGCCTAGAAACACCCAACAAGGAGATTTATAGAGATTTATAAAAACGGAGTCTTGGCGTTCTAATTCTTCGGTGTCTGAAACACTGACATAACAAAGCAATAGAGGACTGTCGAAACAGTATAAATAATAAAAGCGAGATGATGCTAGCAAGCACCCTCGAATTATCCATTTTCGCATTTCGCTCCGAAAACAGCATGAAAGATTAATGACCTTGGTAAAGTATTAAGTCTGTGACGGCAAACACCCCGGTAACGTATTCCCGCGGTGAGTTTACCTTGGGAATGCTATTTCGTTACAAACATTCCGGTATTTCCATTTTCAGCGTTTTGGTCGCAAGAAACATGTACTCTATTTTCTGACATTGTTCTTGGATCGTAGAAAGCGGGCAATAAATCACAAAAGAAATGGAAAACAGCGCAATTTAACGGCCGGCGCAAGAAGGTGGGGGACGAGTGCTTCGAGTAACGCTCAATTCCTCTTGCGTTCATTTGCGTCAAAAATCCCGGCATAGTCAATCGAACCCAATCGAACTAAATTTCAATCGAACGCAATCGAACTCAATCGAACTCAATTCATGGATTGAGTTCGATTGAGTTCGGCAATCGAACTCACCGAAAAGAAAAAAATCAATCGAATCCAATCGAACGTTCGATTTTCGAACTTGTGATTTGTGTAAAACAGGCGTTGAAAATCCATAACCAGATCTTGGAAGCTCGAGCTACTTCAACCCGGAGTGTAGCGCAAGTGTTTTTCGTAAACGAAGAAATTCCGCAGAAATGGCTTCAGATGCGCTGTGGATTGTAAGCTTCAAATGTGTTGTAAAAGGCTACCAGAAATGCCGCTTTGACGTCAAGGATGGCAAAGCTTTCAAGGTTTTAAAGAAAATAGGCGAGACAGGCCTAACAGGCCGTGCATTCCGAATAGCAAACGAGCACGGACAATTAGGTCACCTTCAACGTGTTCTGTTCTGTTTCGTTCTGTTCTCTTAAATGCCGTGGAAAATTTATAAAAGGGCTTTCTGTTATAAGAATAAATTGTAAAAACGCACAAGAAAAACCTGTTTTGATGGGCTTGCTTTGGGCTTGCTTTGTATAGGTTTACCAGAGCCAATCGAACGCAATCCATTTAATTGTGTTCGATTGAGTTCGGTTTCCGAACCCAATCGAACACAATCAGCTGGATTGAGTTCGATTGAGTTCGATTTTTTCGATTGAATTCGATTTGTTCGGAAATCGAACTCACTGAAAGTCTGGTGTTCGATTTCGTTCGATTGCCGAACTCAATCGAACTCAATCCACGGATTGAGTTCGATTTTCGAACGTTCGATTGACTATGCCGGGCAAAAATAGAGAGGACGTTCTTTTTTGGTAAAAAATCATAAATAATATTTTGTTCTGTCATTTTGTTTTCCCGCCTGTTTTGTAATTTTGTCTTCCCGCTTGTTTTGTCACTTTGTTTCGCGAGTGTTTTATCATTTCGTTTTCCCGCATGTTCGCCATTTTTATTTCTCACATATGAAAAAAAGAAGACTTAAAATTATCCCAGCAAAATTTTCCCCGGTCTCTGCTTTTTCCATCCCCGGAAATGGTAAATCTTCTAAAAACACCTTTCTTTTTAGAGGCGCGAAAGTTGCAAGCGTAGATAACATACAAGCTTTTTACAGCCTAGAGAAACATTTCCTGTTATAATAGCTTTTTGGTAAAGTATATTTTAGCCTCTTTTTGTAATAGCATTGTAATAAGGAGTACTATTTTTAATCTTAAATTTTAATGTGATGTAATTTCTAGATGTAGCGCACCTATAGATACCACAAGGCACCCTGTTTAAATAAAGCTTCATATACTTACTTTCGTAATGATTCAGTATACTCACCCGGTAATGAGCTAAAAGTGAGAAACAATACTGATAAGAAACAATACTGAACGATTGCTGTGACCGTTTTTGGGTGTCCTCAGTCACCAAACAGTTTCATTCTGATGTCGAATGCACGCTTGTCTGACTAGAGACAAGAGATGTAGTCTCCCAGTGAATGTTGTGTAACCCCTTTTGAATGGTAGCTGTCAGCAGTCTGTAAGTGTTCTTCACCAAACACTTTCATTCTAATATCATACGCGCGCTTCTTGGACTTCAGAGTGGTGATGTAGTTGCCCAGTGAATGTTGTGTAGCCCTTACTGACTGATAACTCTCAGCCATCTCTGAATGTTCTTCACCAAACAGTTTCAGACTGATATCAAGTACAAGCTTGGATTCGGATCCAGAGCAGAGATGTAGTCGCCCAGTGAATGATGTGTAACACCCCTACTGAATGGTAGCTGTCAGCTGTCTCTGAATATCAGAGACAGTATATCAATACCCTTCACCAAACAGTTTCCATCTGATATAAAGCGCTCGCTTCTTGGACTTAAGAGCGGACAATTTCACAGCACGAAAATGGAGATTTACGGAAAATTAAAGGTGGCTTAAATCTCCTTAAAGCTGGTCATCTCCTTAAACCTGACATTTACGCTACCGTGCGTAAACCTGGTGTAAATGTGGCTTAAATGTTTCAATATCTTTAAGCCAGCTTTAGACATGAGTGTAAAGCTGGTTTAAAGGTCAGCTTTAAAAAATGTAAAGGTCGCGTAAAGCTGATTAAATTCCAAATTTACGCCAGCTTTACTTCAGCTTTACACCGCAGTAAAGTTATGTTTTCATGCTGTGTTTGTAGTCGGCAAGTTAATGTTGTTTGTGTTACACCTACTGAATGGTAGCTGTAAGTGGTCGTTGGAGGTTTTTTTACCAAACAGTCTCAGTATGATATCACGTGAACACTTCTCATAGGCAAGAGCAGAGTTGTAGTCTCCTAGTGAATGTTGTGTAACCCTCACTTCATGGTTGTTGTTAGTCATGCTCACCAAACAGTTTTCCGTCTGATTTCAAGTGCACCCGTTTTGGACTCGAGAGCAGAGTTGTAGTCTCCAACTGAATGTTGTGTAACCCCCACTGAAAGATAGCTGTTCGCAGTCTCTGAATGGTTTTCACCAAACAGTTTCCGTCTGATATCAAGTGCATGATTGTTGGGCTCAAGAACGGAGATGTAGTCGCCCAGTGAATGTTATGTGTCCCCTACTTTATGGAAGCTGTCAGCAGTCTTTCGATGTTCTTCACCAAACAGCCTCAGTCTGATGTCGAGTACACGCTTCTCTGACTAAAAAGCTTCTGAGCAGTCCCCTCTCCTGTGTTGAATGACGGCGTGGTCTAAATAGATGTCTGGAAAAATCGAATAGCACATAGTCGCGAATAGTACGAATAGTCGCGAATAGTATGTGATAAGTCATCCATGTCCAATATACACGACCTGATACGAGTCGTAAGTCGTGAATGATGACAACTAGTAGCGAATAGTAGTTGAATAGTGGCGAATCAAAGTCAATATCTTACATCGATCTTACACTTAAGCATATACCACGGACAAAGAAAGGGGGCAGCTGTTTTTTCCTAATTTGGAATGCCCGTTCTTTGTAATCCTCTGCACCCTTAGCGAATTGCAACTGTCAGGTTGAGTTTAGACGAAACAAAACTACCTGGTAGAAACTAGCCTATGAACCTGAGAACTTTACAAAAACAAAAGAAACAAGACATAAATACATCAGAAAGAATTATAAAAGAACAGTCATTTTATAAAATTATACAACGAAAACAAACTTAGCACCAAAACGAGGCTATACCTTGTGGTTTAACGTTTTAACACTGAAATCACAAATTACACAAAAATATTGAAAAGAGACACGAGACAGCCCAAAGGGCCTTTGATTTCCTCCAAGTTTTAGGGATTTTAAATTCTAACGCGCGGTTTAGGACTGGCACTAGTTATGCAGGCGCAATGTCAATATTTCAAGCAGGTATTTCCTGCCCCACAAAATTTACCATTCAGCGTCACAAAACGGTTCAAAATGGCTTGCCACTAAAACTGGTCTTCAGGAATTCCCTAGCAACTGCTCTAGATCTGTAGTTAAGAAGGACCCCCCTTAACGGGGGTATGCATCCACTTCATATCCAACGGTTTGGTTTTATTGTTTGCCCACTTTCCAAGCCAAATCGCCTTTGTTTTTTTCATATTTAGCTGTAGACCACCTATCCTACCGAAGTCATTGAATATATTTAAAGCTTTTTCCACTGAAATTATATCTGCGCAAAAAAGATTTGTGCCGTCTGCAAATTGTGACAGTTTAAGTTCGTTGCCAAACAAGTTTATGCCTTAATTTGACTCCCGGCTCGTAGTGTAATTTTATAGGTTAAGCATGACGTTTACGGCAAACGGCAAAAATAATTTTGATTTTGCTCACTTTTTCTTTAGCACTTAAATAAAGCCAGTCGAAAAATAGGAAAAAATCCCTTAATCACAGTAAATGCAAACAATTTCCCTAAATTGTATAAACGGCTAAAATCAGACACCAAAAGTTCGATTTTTGCCGTTTGCCGTTTGCCGTAAACGTCATGCTTAACCTCTCTATTAGTTCAGCTGAGAGGATAAACAGATATGCCACCGTCAAACCACAGTGTGGCGTACGAAAGCACACAATCAGTACCGGTGCTTATGAACTTAGAGGAGACAGGCTGAACGCTAGCAGAAGATCTACTGTTCACTGTCTTTATCAAAACCTAAGGCCTTGTCTAGAGATGGTTTCATGCCGGTGCACCATCGGCTGCACTTCTTTGCTGTAAATGCAGACAGCCACATGTCGTGTACAATAGGCTGTGTCAAGAGAAAATGAGGGGACAGAGAGGGACTTTGAGGGCGTTGGCCGGGATATGTCGATTCCATGAAAGTTATTTTTAGAGATGCGGACGTCCACGGAAACGTATTTCCGGCTCTGGAAAAGTCATTAGACCGTACAAGCGTGACATTTGTTCTGTCGGCTGTTGGTCCTGTTGAATATTCAACATGTCTTTCCAAGTGGAATTTACAGGCGTTTAGATTTCGATATCGATATTGGCAAAAATAGTTTCGCATGTATCGAAAGCACTCCGACGTTAACGACTTCTGAGGACGCTAGTGTTATAAGAATCGTGACCGGCCTACTCGGACTCCCTACCGTGGGCTTTTTATTTGCGACGTGTTTTGGTAGCCATTGTCTTCAAAGTTTCTCTCTTAGAACCGTGTCTTCAAATAACTGACTTGCCTCTAAGATATAATAGGAAAAAGGAAAAGAAAAAGAAACAGGTCTTCGCTTATGCTTCATAATGTAGATATTATTTGGAGGCATTTCAAGTTGAATAGAGTATACAGGTCACAGGACTGCATGGTTTCGAGCCGTTTTATTAACACCTTTCATTTGCTAAATATTTCGTGTCCGTGCGATTTAATTTGGCTCGTTTCAATTTGCTAGATATTTTGTAACCTCTCAAAATTTTTGCTCTGGAAGGACAAGGACTGAAACTTTTCGTGAAGATGATAACTTGCAATTATATTTGCGACGCCGGCCTGACCGTTTATAATATTGTTGTTGCAAGGTGTGTTGTGTCTTATCACAGGTAACATATCGGTATTCATCTATGTCCGGTTTATGCTTTCGCAATACTGTAATGTTTAATGGTCATGCATCGCAAATAAAGCTCACGTTTTGTTGTTTAGTACTGACACTAGCTGCTGTAGCTTTACAACGAGAAAGCTATAATTTTAATTTAAAGAGATGCTCTGTCTTGTATCTGTTTCCTGCATCAATTAGACCAAGCGCTTTGACACTTGAGCTCTATTATTTCCCTTACTCGTTACGTGATGTCCTAGCACCACATGATTGAAATGTAGCCCTCCCTCGCGCAACTTTGTTGACTCGTATTCTTCGACAAAATTCGATATTTCCTAGAGCCATTGGATTTGTGACAGATTGTAGAATCTCTCTTCTGTTCTGAATTATCTCTTAAAAAATACCATTCCACAAGTCACTTTTATCGAAGAAACGTATCTCCACGCAGTCCGCCTTTGTTGTTCAAATTTCTCACGCCTTGGGTGACGTGTGCGGACGTCAAGGGAAACAGGGCAGCGTCTAAAAATAACTTAAGTAAAATTGACATATCCCAAGGCCTTGACTGGGCGCGTCCCTCTCTGTCCCCTCATTTTCTCTTGGCTGTGTGGATGTACCAAGACGCTAATTTCTGTATAAAACTGAACGAATTAAAAACGGCAAAGAAAAATTCCCACGACAATGATATCATTTTTATCTCGCATGAAAAGAGTTTAAAATGAATAAGAGGCAAAATTAGTTCAGTGTTTTTGTGAGAGTTAAGAAGATTTTTTAACAGTATCGTATAATTATATTCATTTATAAATTGATTTAAACCTGGCAGCAAGGAGCAACGTCCTGTCATTCTGAATTCGTTAATTTTATAGGAATTTAACTCAAGTCAGCAGTCATCCATCATCTTTCGTGCATTTGAGAGTCCCTGGCAGACAAGGGGCATTGTGAAATGACATAGATTCAGCAATATACAAGAAAAGCAATACATTTTTTTATATCATTCCATAGAAAATACAGCCAATCAGAATACAGGAAAGCCGTTGTATATTCGACGGTATTCAACCCAACCTTCCCATCGTGCGCTGCGGTCTTATTCTCGACGAAATTTAGTCAGCGTATTTTCTATGGCATGGTATAAAATAGTTACACAACACTTTCTCGTGGTATACTATGGAATACCCCACTTGTCACTTGTATTTTCTTCGTATACACACTCGCCTATCGGCTTGTGTGTATACCGAGAAAATACAAGTGACTCGTGGGATATTCCATATTATTAAATTCTCAACCTCGGATAATGCAATTCTAGCTTTCTGATTGGTTCACTAGATCTCGGTTATCAGCCATTATACCTGCGTTTGACCTTATATGGGAAACGAGTGCGGCAAGTGCCACTCAGTTTAAAAATTTTCCTGCGGCAAGCGAAAGTTCCATCAGAAAAATGGCAAATTTGGCGAGGTTTATAAGCTTATACAAGAAATAATCGACAGTGCCTTCCCTAAAACCACACAAATACCACAAAATGCCATAGTTGACTCAACTACGTAAAACTGAAAGGATTGATGCGAAATGTTTAATTAAAAATACTTGTAAATGTACAACAAGAGCGACTAAACGAAGAAGAAAAGCAGCAAATAATTTACAGGAAGACCAGAAAACTGACACAATTTCATTCAGTGTTCGACGTAAAATTAGGCTCAGGACTTCAGTTAAGTTTGTTACCTTTCAATCTTGATCTTGTCCTTTTAAACTTCAATAAACTTCATCGAATCTGAGTGCAATTTCGTTTCGGCATAATGTAGTAGTCTTGATGATAGCCGTGGAGCCGTAAACAAGGACAACATGTAAACACTTGCTTCGCTCGTCTTGCACAAGGCGTATAATTTCCAAAAAAGCTATTGCTTCGGATCTTCCCGTAAACCTTAATTGTTGTCACAATTTTCCAGGATGAAAAGACGATTTACGAGGAGATTTTCCGAGGAAAATCTTCAGAAGAAAACTCTCTCGCTCGCTTTCCTCGCGTGTTTCATTCAACTCAAAAAGTGAACACCGCGCCACAAATTTTCCCGCCTACTCATACTATCACTTCGTTTACATCAAAATGAAATGTCCAGTTGATTTATACTAAAGAAGAATTTAATAAAACAATTATTCCATTCGCCCTTGTTGGATACGAGTGGTTATAGCCAACTCGGCGCTTCGCGCGTCGTTGGCTATTTACCACCTCGTATCCAACGCGGGCTCATGGAATAATTGTTAAGTACACTACTCGAAAGCGTTGCATAACTAGTATTTATTTTTTTCTTGGCTCGTGAGCGGGCGGAATTCTCCAAATCCTGCAATCTGATTGGTTCCGGGAGCGGGCGGAAATTTTCGATCTTGCCCGCTCACGGAGCGATTCCGCCCGGCTAACTCGCTGTGTTTTCATTTCGCGGCGAGACGAACGAACTCATGAAAGTTTTGCTGTCCAAAATTAATGTAGTTGTTTACCAGCCGTTTTAAATATGAAAGGAAACGTAAGCAGTGGAATTAAAGGCCTTGAAGTTCACCAAAAGGCGAGTATTCATTCTCTTTATCGACAAAATCAAATTGTTCAAGTTCTATGGCGGTAGTTTGTCGATCGTTGTTTGTGCATTCGCACTGATATTCATGCCAAGTTGCGCTTACCTATAGCTACAAGTCGCCGGCTTACATTCCTGATTGATTCTTTCAAAAGCTAAATTAGTAACGGAATAAAAGGCCTTGAAGTTCTCCAATAGGCGGGTATTCTTTGTATTTATTGGCAAAACAAGTTATAGTTTTAGAGCCGTAGTTTTTCGATCGTTGTTGTGCATTCGCACTGGTTTTCACGCAGTAATGCGGTTTACTGCAAGTCACTGGTTTACAGACTCGATTTATCCTTTCAGACGCTTTGCCTTTCTGCTACTTTTCGCCAAAACCGAATACTACTTATCACCATTCAAGAAAATGAGATGTTTTGATAAAAAACGGTCAAATAAATTCTTGCAAAATTGTGCCGTGTGCAGGCGACCAAACTACACATTCAGTTCAGCTTCATTCAATTTCACTTGACTCGAGATTATTTTATGCTCTCTTTTGCTGCTACATTGTGCTTCTTTTTTATTATTAAAGTTACTTTTCTCTTTTTTTCTGATGACCTTTTCCGTGAGTACTGTTCACTTTAGCAAATTTATTTTGTTTGGCGGTAAACAAATCATTCTTCACTCTTGCCGTAGCTTAGCGATCGATTCAACATTGGATGCGCGCGTAAAATACGATTACATTTTGCAAGACGATCTTTTCAGTTCTTTTTTTAACCGAGTTAGAAAAAAATAAATAAGTTATTTACCAGCTTTGGGTCGGTCCGTATCGTGAAAAACTGTGACCTCGGCCTTGAAAATGCTGCCCTCGGCCTGCGGCCTCGGGCAGCATTTTCAAGACCTCGGTCACAGTTTTTCACGATACGGACCTCCCAGCCGGTAAATAACATATATATAATGACTGGGTGATATTAAAACTATGTTAAACTTACGTATATCTTACGTACTTTGTATTTTTTAAAGGAGCTCTGTGACGGATGACAATTTTGAAAAGTTTAGCCTTGTACATTCAGAGCCATCCTTGATTTTTTTTTCTGAGTGTATTCCCTGTCTTTGGCGTTTTTTCTACCTTTAATGTTGGCAGACTATTATTTCACGTTTTCTTTTGATCTGAAGGAAATTTTATACATCGCCAAAGATGACTTTATTCATGGTGACTGAGCCCCTTAAACACTAATTATAACTACTGAATATATTCTTTCCTCAGTCCCCCTCCCATTCATAATACTAAGGTACGCAGGGAGAGGATTCGTTTCAATTTGGATAATATATAGATTTAGGCAGGCCTAAAAGCGGAGCTCCCATTTATCTTTTTTTTTTTTTTGCTCGAGTAAATTACAGTGTTACCAAATAAGAAACCACACTATATTTCTAAGCTTATACGGTGGCCCATATAGGTACAAAAAACCTCTCATGATTTTGTTGAGGAAAGCGACGTCAATGTATTTCGTGGTTAACCCGTCTGAATTTTCCTGCCTTTAGTGACAGGTTATAAAATTGAAATTGACGAGTGCGCTTTATTGGGTTCCTCACGTACGCACGTAGGCGCAAAACAAATCTTAGCAAAACTTTTTACAACGTTTACTGTACACTAATTCGTAATACACCTCTAGGACCTCTATGAGTTATTCAATGTAAAAAGAACCTTGACCTTGTTATGATTACTACAAAACTGTCAGGGCAAGAAAATCAACTCAAGGCAAAAACAAAGTACGTACAGAAAAACAAAGTGAACTCGCTGCTAAACACAGTAAACTAAATGAACTCACGCCACGGCAAACTGAGAAAATCACGGCGGCAAAACAAACACCGCAAATTGATGGAACCGGTTATGTAAGTCATTTTAAAGCAGTGTCTGTGTAAGAATTGTGGCAGTTTGTGATTTGGAAAGTGGTGCACGCTGACTTAGAATAAGCTTACAATGATGTTTTGACTGTTTTGAACCGTCTTCTTTTCGTTGCATGATTTACTAATTCTGTTTTATCGTACGCGTTGCTAAATACCTAAGAGAATTTTATGTAGAGAACTGAATGAATTTTCTTCATTTCTGGTAAGTAAATATGCGGTAGGTTAAGTCTGAACCCACTCAGCCTAGCACAGGTATTCGCACGAAACCGGCAAATTCAACACACTCACTAACAAGTAGTCATAAGAGAAACAAAACAAATGCAAGCGAGCCGAAATCGCGATTTTGATCCGTGAAGCTAAATAATTTGTTTTCAAAATCCAATAATGAACATCACAGTTAACTCCAATAACTAAAACTGAAAATAATTAGTCTAAACAAAACATTTACTAAACAAATGTGTAAAATGTACAAACATCAACATGAACAGGCTTGATAAATATTTACGTGAAGATCTGAAAACCGACACAACTTCAAATTCATTCATAAATGAAGTATAATTCTCTCAATATAAAATTAGGCTTATGCTTAGTGCATACATTTACGTTTGTTACCTCATTACTGAAGAAGGCTTATAAATTCTGCAGGGATAAGCTTTCAAACGAGCCCAATAACATCGGAGACGAACACGGCAAAATTCGTTGCAAACTTGCAAGCTTAGTCCAACACACTTTTATATGAATTATCACCGAACATCAATTTCTTTCTTTCCATCGGTGTAGCCTTTAACAGTCTTTTATCCTTTACTTCAGTGAACTTGATCGGCTCTGAATTCACTTTTGTTTGAGCTCAATTCAGTGATATTCAGCATTGCTCAGCCGTAGGTCGAACCCTGCACATCGCGCTCTTTTTGACTTGTTATCCAGTATATCATGTTCAAATCGGCAATTATTTCGGATCTTCCCGTTAAGAGGTTGTCCTTAATAATTTGGCATAAGTTTCCATGATGTAGATGAGTAAATAAAGCGGGAAATATTCACGAAAATCGATGTTTGCCAGCAGCTTTCTTCGCGTCTTTCATTCAGCTTTAAAGGTGAACAGCGTACCAAAGATTTGCCGCCTTTTCGTACAATCGCTTCGTTTAAGTTGAAATGAAATGTCCAGATCATTTATTTAACATGAGAAAAAAACTAAGCTAATTATTTCTAAAATAGATTTAGCCAAGCCTAAAAGCAGAGCTTGTCGGTTATTTACCTTGCCCTTTATTTAAATCTGAATTTACGCGATGACAAAATTATCAGGCTAAGTAAAAAACTGAGTACTTGAGCCCGCGATCAACTGGAAAACCATTACCTGGTCAGCGGTGAACTTCCAAAAAAGACGTCACCTCGATTAGCTCTACGCCTGAGCCCGCGATATGGTCATGTGATACTGGTCAGCGGATACCTTGTTTTGACAGCTGTCAATTGAGCATGACATGGAAGTTCAATATCAAAGATTTAACAGTAACCAAGGCGGTAATTGTCCTGTGACTCCCCTCCCCCTCCCCAAGAGTCTGTACGGACGGACGGACGGACGGTCGGACGGACGCTCGTACGGTCACGTGATTACCAAATTTTCTCGGCTTGATGGTTTACCAAAATTTCTTACCCATGGTGCTCCGCTGGCGCGCTTCGCGCGCTGGAGCTCCGCTATTAATTAATAAATATTTTTTACATGGCCGTGTAGGACATGTACTAAAACTGACCCAAAACAACGAAACGAACCACCGAAACGACCAAAAAGAAACAAAAATAACCGAAACAAGTAAGACACTCAGGTTAAGCTAAATAGCACACCAGTTAGCCTGAATGGCTCTTTGGTTATCCTAAATAGACCGCCGGTTAACCTGAATTACACTTAGGTAAGTTTGTTTTATGGTTAGTTCTCACTAACTGTAAAGCCGCAGGGTTGGCACTCATCAGAAGCTGAAAAATTTTCACTGACTTCTGGACAATTTTAACTGACCTTAGCTTGGTGAATGATAAAAAACACTAAAAACCACTGATCAAAACTACTTATCCTTTTTCATGATGCTTTTCTGACAGAAAATATAATTCCCTGACTTTTCACTGACTTTTACAAACTTCTAAGATTTTCTCTGACCTTTTACAAAACTCCCTGACTTTTCCCTCACCTCAAAAATTTTTGTTTTTCCCTGACTTTACCCTGACCATGGCAACCCACTATGGGTTTTGCTTGTTTCGGCGATTCTGTTTCGTAGAAATTTTGAGCCCACAGTTCGAATTTTTAATTAACTACATGCTTGAAATTATTAAAAAATTCTTTTGAACTTATTTAAATAATTAAAATAAATTGAACACATTTTGTAAAAGCTATTTACATTAGCTCTAGCTAGTTTGCTGGCCACAAGGGGAGGTTCCCTCGTTAGCTTCCCTTGTAGAATTACATAAAAATAAATAAAATAAAATAAATCACTTTATTTAAGTGTCAGGGTATTTAGCACTGTTGTACTAATTGTGGACACTGTAAATAAGCAAACAAATATTACAAATAGAACAGAAATTTGTTAAAAATCCCAACTGGCAGGAGGCTGACCAGCTGGCTATTTACAAAGCGTGGAGGAGTTGAATTCGGGACCACCGAAGACAAATCCATATAGTGGCAGGGAGGAGGATTTGAACCCGGGACCTCCGGATTACAAGTCCAGCGCCCACAACCACTAGGCCACGCTGCCTCCGGTTAAAGTTGATTCAGTTCAATTCCTCATTTTCTTTGGAATCCAGGCCTCTGGTCCATGCACGTCTTTAACTATCACGGATTTATCAATGACTTCTCCTCTCTGTCTGAAAAACCAGGGAATTCATGTCTTATTGTGACGAAAAGAACTACAGTAAAATACATATGCAGGTAACCAGTTTTGAAGCTTATGGCTGACACCCGTCAACAACAGACACTCGCGGAAAGATGAAACCTCAAGTGTAACTTGATTCATAACCAGTTGTTTTCTCGAATATTTCTTTAATCAATAAAGGCGCGAAAAGAATCGCTAAAAACCTGTGTGCCAGGGAAAAACGCTTCGCCTCCCCCTGCCCACTGTTCTTCTAGTTTCGAGTTTATTCTTGATTTGCTTCACGTTGAATTCGTATTCTTTTGCGTTGAAACCAGAGGTGTAAACCATCTATATCTTCCAGGATTTTATCATACCACTCTACTGGCGTAGGAATCTTTCACTATTTGATTCTGTTTCACACAAATCTTAAAACCTTTCATAAATAAACCTTTACGAAGAGAAGCCTTGTAATAATTTTCAGACACGAAATCCTCTCTAACAATGCCATCCCCAAAGAAAATAGTATTTTATTGTTTATTGACTGATTTATTTTATTTCTTGTTCCCTAAAATAAAACTCAAACATTTCTCAAAGAGCTTTCTCTTTTCCAGGGCTATTCGAGATTCCTTGGTTTATTTATCCCGGGCCCTACTCACTGCTTACATTATCCACACTAACTTGCTCAACGTATAAGTGCGTATTGTTGTGGATAGTCATTCGTGTGTAATCATAATCTACCCACCCCACCCTCCTCACTTACCTTATCCACACTAACTTGCTCCATGTACAAGTGCGTGTTGTTGTGGGTAGTCATTCGTGTGTAACCATAATCTACCCACCCCACCCTCCTCACTTACCTTATCCGCACTAACTTGCTCCATGTATAAGTGCGTGTTGTTATGGATAGTCATTCGTGTGTAACCATAATCTACTGCGCGAAAATTTTTTGTCGGTAACCAGTGCCAAACCTCTACTCCGCCAAATCGTGATCGGGATTGTATCACGCAACCTGTGATGTTTATTCGCCAAAAGCTGTTGAATCATTAATGTTATTCCAAAGGAGCTATGCCTGAATTTATATAAATCGAACTTGACAGAAGGTGGCAAAGGGGGGCGGGGGTCGTGATCCCGTTTCACGCACGTTAAACCAAATTCACGTGTCACGTATACTTGTAACAAAAAGGTCACGGATCACGCTTCTGTTCTCGCTATTTTTCACGCGTCACGGTTTTCTTTTCTCGCTTTTTTCACGCGTCACGGTCTAATTTTCTCCCTTATCACGCATCACGCATAAACCCTTTGCTACCCTCTTGACAAGAAATCAAGCAAACATGTTGATGTTGAATACTGACAAGAGCTGCCATGGTGTTGTAATTGCACATTTCGTCAATGTTATTCCATACAATGCCAAGACGAGTGTTAAATTGAGACACAACATTCAAGATTCAGAAGATTCGTTGCCTTTGTACCTTCGGTTCTCCTGTTGGCTGCCCTTTCAACAGAACAATGCCCTCCGAGTCGTCAGGCAGCCAAGTTGTACTTGTTGACCACTTCTTGTCTTCAAAGTGGCCTTTCTATCAACTACTATGCTATAAAAATACCATTAACGAAAACATGTCTCAATGCATACAAAAGTGATTTCAATCCTGAACTTCGTCTAAAAAGGAGTTCAGCATAGTACATATTTTTTTCTCACCTTTTCGAAAATACCCAGCTCCACTAATAACGCCAGGAACGCCAACACAAATTGATTTTTGCATTCTCGCCAACAGTTATCCATTTGCAAATATAATGTAGGTGGCAGGCATCCGAGCTGGCGGTAGGAGATGGAAACACAAATTATTCGAAGGAAGATGAGGGTGTTAATCTTTTGTTTCGTTTAAATTTCTACAAGAACATGAAAGGAACTGGAAAGAGGTATGTCTAGCCTCGGCTAGTAACTTAACCAGGGGTTTATTATAATTTAGTTTCGTCTGCGGCGCAGCCTAAGGTATGTCATGACAGAAGTGAAATTCTAAAGAAGTGCTTTTAAAAAAGGTAGAGGAGGTTAAATTTAAATTTGCACATTTAAAAGACTTTTATTTGCTGGCGAAGTTTAAACTAAAAAATCCACTTCCGTCATGACATACTTGAGAGTTTGACTGATCTATTTTTCATAAAATCAGCGTGCTGTCTTCTACCCAATCAGCAATATGGGACACAAAATCATGGATTTTCCAATATAGCAGTAATGTAGGCTCGACTTCCGCCGCTGTTCGCACTCGAGAGAACGGCGGAATTCGAGCCTAGCACTAATGGGGCTCTGTAACGTCGCCTTAAAGTTTGAAATAAACGCTGGGGCCGTCTAATCGAGAAAATACGGTAAATAGACATCAAGAAAGGCAAAGTTCGCCCATCGATTGTTTAATAGGAATTGTCGCTTTTCCAATATTTTTCACAATATTTCTTTTTCATTATAAGGCAACGAAGGTGTATTTCATTAGCCTGCAAACGCTGACGCATTTCCGGCCGTCGCTTTCTCCGCCGAAAAAAGGAAGGTCTGCGAACTCGAGCTCAGGAAACGATTTCCGTGACGTCAAAATTCTAAGCCAATCAGAATTAAGCTCTGAAAGTCCCAGAACCGCATAGTCTGCAAGAGCATCACGTAACCGATTGCATGGGAAAAAAACAATGGCGGATGTTGCTCTGGGGACTGTTTGTGAAGTGTTTAGGTTTGAGAAGTTAAATCGACATCACATAGACGCCTCAAATTACGTTGTGAAGGAGAAGAAAGACGTTTTCGTTTACTTTCCGACTGGATTTGGAAATTCAATTATATTCCAAGCGTTGCCCGTTCTATATACTTCTCTCGAAGCAAACCGTGACAACAACATTGTGATCGTTTTTCCGCTGACCAAGTCAGCCTTTTATCGTCCCTTGGTGTAAGTGCGATAGCTTTGACTAGTGATACACCGGAAGTTGAGATAAGGAATATCGAATACGGCAGCTTTTCAATCATATATGGATCATCGGAGTCTTGGCTTGGTGATAAAAGATGGCGGAAGATGCTGAACAGTGACATGTATCAGAAATCTGTACGGCGGAGACAAGCGACGGCCGGAAATACGTCTCCGTTCGCAGGCTATGTTTCATTGGACGGCCATTGTAAAATTAATCTGGATTATCGAGCAAATCTATGCCTCTGTACTACCCACGAAATATGCAGAACGCAATAGCGCGGCTATGGGAAGACGCAATTAATCCAAATTTAATGAATAAATTAATTTTTTAACAGGAACGGACAAAAAAAAACAACAACTAAATGGCATAATGCAAAATAGTCTTAAAAATGATATCTCACCGTTGTTTGGATCCGAAGAAGGGTGAGGAGCAAAACATTTATGGTTAAATTGGAGTCATGTCTCCACTCACACGTGTCAACAAATGCTGTTGCTTGGCTGTGGTTGTTTACTAACGCCCAGTGACATGCGTTTTAAGTCGCCAGGCAGTAAGATGTTGATTACTGTATATTTCAACATGACAATTTTTACCTTTGTACTTGTGTTGAAATGAGGCAGGTGCGTCTTGTTTTGATCCATTCCGTCAATTGTAATGGACAAGTACTCTTCAGGTTTGCCCTGAGCCTTTAAGCCGTGCTTATAATAATTTTTATGTTCTGCCCTGTGAATTGACATTTATGAAGAACAAAAAATAATTTTTTTGGAAAACTACTTCATCATTTACTTCATGCCAGGACTGCCACCACATGGTCACATCTATGTAAGTTATTGTTACCATTTACTAAAAGGCTTCTTGTTAATTACTGAGCATAAACTTTTACATGAAAGCCATATAACATTAATAAAAACACTTGGATCGGAGCGAATGGCTCCTAGCTCACTGTAAAATGTAAATAAAACGCTTTACGGTAAGAGGCAACCACGTTCCACATTAATAGCCTATATTGTTCACAGGACAATTGTTTAATGCTGTACTTACATCTGTTGGTTGAGATGAACTTTTCTCATTAGAAAGAGGCGTCTTTTTTGTGTTGTCATCATTTATTTTCCTATCTGTTATTTGTTTTTTGATGTGCACACAGATGGCGCATTTACTGAAACGGCTTTGCTGTCACAATAAAAAAGATTGAAGACGAATATTATACATCCATCTATCCCTCCTCCATCTATCCATCCCTAATAGACCTTTTTCGCTTGGGCGGTTTGTTTCCCATTACAGACCACGTGATATTCTCTAGAGAATTTTTTCTTTTATCCACATAAAATTTATTCATTCATATACACGCGACTATATTCGAAAATTGGAAAGCAAGAATTCTCAAGAGTATCATCACATGGTCTGACTTATGGGGCAACAAAACGCCCAAGCGAAAAAGGTCTGTTTGTGCTGCAGATTGCCTAGTTAATTTTTTTTTAGCTGTTGACCCTCTCGATTGTCTAAATCGTACAATGTTTCTACAATATTGGATCTAAAAACAATGTTTATTTATTCTCACCTTCGGAATGATAACATCCGGATAATGTTTTTTCCAAACATCGTACATATGCATGAATGTGGTACGCGCTAAAAGCGTTTTTCCAGACATCTGTTCTTTGTAGATGTTGAACACTGTCGTTTTTGACAAGCAGGAAGGAAGGGTTCTTGTCTTGCAGTTGGGCATACAGTCTGCCAAGTGTCGAACAAAGTCGGCAAACCAGTCGATGGCCAGCTGGTAGGCAAGACTACATCCCATTCCTTGGGCCTCTTCCTCCATCCCTTCCCCTATAAGCTTCGCCTTCTCGTAGTAACTAAATGAAAGTACAAATAAATGAACGTGGAAGTTCTGTCCCCGCTATTCAAATCCTAAACAGTTTTTAGGCCATTTTGCTTGGCGCGAGCCAAGTTTTAACCAGTTAACAAACCGCTAGCAATACGCTCTTTTATATAAGAACGTCTAATTTGGGGGCTGAGGCTGAGCGTTCTTATTTTTGAAAATGTTCTTAAGACGTCCTTAAGTTACTATTATAGTATTTCATTAAATCAATGCGGACGAAACCAGAAAACGTATCAAACAGCATTGTTCACCGAATGTGGTGTATCAAGTTGCTCTTGACATGCTTACGCGGCCTGCTTCCTGTTATCTGGTGCCGCGGACAAATTCCTTTTAACACAGTTTTGCATATATTTTTACTGCTTATTTTACAAAAATTTAAACAAATTGACAGATATTCTCCTACTCTCGGCCTGGGGTATGTTCTGAGCATGTTTTTAAAATTTTGGTAAATTTCAGCCTCAACATTCTTATAAAAAAGGTTCTTATAAAAAAGTGTACCTTTTAGGCCACGTTTGATGTATCAAAATTTTGACACTAGCTAACTGGAATAAAATGCAGCGTTCTCTGATAATTCAGATAACTACTAAGAGATTCTATTTAAAAAAAATAATTCCAAAGATAGAAGTTATACAAGAAAGCCTCAGCGTTCTTTGCAATCATAGCTGGTAAAGGCCCTAAAGGGGACTGGTTGGGAAAACCGGCAAACTTCAACAGTGTTCAAAGGATGTTTGAAGTTGATGCAACAAGTCACGTGACAAGAACCGTGCAAAGCACTCAAACAAACATGACGCACGACAGCGATCTCTTTCTATTCGGAGATGATTTTGACGCGATTTAAGAGATTCTGGAGACCGAGGACAAAATGGAAGAGCACTTTGAAGACGGAGTGACTGAAGTAAGAAAAACAATCTCGTAAATAGCGTGATAAAATGTAGAAGATCGCTGTGTAGCACAGGGAGCCCAGACAAACTGTTTGAGTGCACATTAGCATTTTTGTGTATATTAGCATTTTTATAGCAAATGTATAGGATTTACAGAACGGCTCGCAGAATTGCGTGTAATAACGTAAAATATAAACAAATACATGCTAAATAAGCGTAAGTTTATCTTACCAGTTTTGTGGTGTGGTTCTTTTGGCTCGAAATTGCGAATTTGAGCGGTTTGAAGGATTTTGCGTTCGCTGCTTACTACACATATAATTATAATGAAAGGGTGGAAACTCCAACAATTACGACAACGACAACGTAATCATTAATATGCGTCGTTAATATTTTTTATGCGTCGTCGATTGTAATTATAAAATATTCAAATTGACTTAAGAATCGAGAAAGCATCTGATCTTTTCGGTATGTCGTCCACTTTTGAAGCTAGCTCTAAAGATCTTGAGACAGCATTCATTTTGCCCAAAAAAAATATTTTATAGAAGTGGGAGAACAAACTCATCAAAATTTTTCCGTTTAACTCGTTGTTTTGCACATGATGATTAAACAACGCACCTAGATGTGAAACTCCCGTGCAGAGCCCATTGTTGTGCTTTTTCGTTTTAATTAAAATGACAGACAGGTCGGGAAAACCCCTCGAACTCTGTGAACACGACGTCTCTCACAGCCAGCTATAAGCAGACAAAATGTGGGAGATCGCGAGTTTAAAGAAAAGTTTTCGAGACATACAAAACTGGCATATATACTCATGATCGCGCTTCTCTATTTTTCGTCTTGTAATTAATATTTATGTAAGGGTCCTTGGGTTGTGTCGGACCATTGACATCACTACCCATGCTAGTGAGTATTGATTTTGCCTTTGCCCACCTATCCACGGGACGATATCTTGAACGACCATTGTTTAATTGTATCCAATCAGAAAGAGGCTAGGGAATAGCAAATTCCCTTCGGCACAACTTTTTGTCGCTACGCATTCGGACGGCTTAAAATTTTTGGTTACCCGTTTTTGTTCGAAGGCTAGCTCTGGGCCGTTTGGATGAATTTTCAATCGAACAATAGGAGAAGATTCCTCAAACCTTCCTCTTAAATGTTGCTTAGTTTGAAAGCTGTGCGATGGCATTTTCTGATCGAAAATCGCCTCGGCGCTGGAGCTGTTCGAATTTGGAGCTGTTGGAGTTTCCACCCTTTCATTATAATTATATGTGTAGTAAGCAGCGAACGCAAAATCCTTCAAACCGCTCAAATTCGCAATTTCGAGCCAAAAGAATCACACCACAAAACTGGTAAGATAAACTTACGTTTATTTAGCATGTATTTGTTCATATTTTACGTTATTACACGCAATTCTGCGAGCCGTTCTGTAAATCCTATACATTTGCTATAAAAATGCTAATGCACACAAAAATGCTAATGTGCACACAAACAGTTTGTCTGGGCTCCCTGTGTGTGTAGTAGTCATCGAATGTAGATTTGTCACTGCAGATGTTTACACTTCTTACAAGTTCATGACATTAGCGTGGTTTGAAATAACACGAATTTAAGCCCGAAAATCATCTTTAATTTTGATTGCTGTTTTCTTTGCTGTCGTGTAACACGCAAAATTAACATTTTATCTAGGTCCAGAAGGACAGCATAGAATGTCAACACTATCACAAAAGTTGCAAAAGCAAGAGTGGCTTGAAACCGCATATAACTGCTAAACATAAAACTGTCGGTGAAAAGAAAGATGCCACGAGCGAAGGAGAAGAAGGAGACCACTGCATCGATGCCAGCTTACGTCCGACGTTCTTACAGGAATGGTCAAAGACGTCTCAGCGCGCGTACGGTTATTAAACGTACAATCGTTATACGAATTAATGAAGGCTCAGCGCGCGAACGATAACTTAATATTTTATTTTAAGGAGAACTACATACCCAGAACGAGCTATACCGTACACGGTACACGATCCCTTGATGCAGCATGGTATTCCATCTACCATGTGTCTTTTGCTGGAAGGGCTTCTTCCTCTACCCAAAGACTGACATGCCGAAGCAGTTTCGATGGTATTTTTTAAGAAAGGCTGCACGTTCTTTCGAGCTTTTACCCCAATAGCTTGATCTTTTACTTATAATACTACTTAAGGCGATCTTTTGGCTGCATTGGTCGCTACAGCATGGCACTTCCAGGTCACAGATGATCCTTGATGTGGTACATTTCACGTTTTTCCCACTTGAAGGAACTGCCGAAAAAATGTTTTTAGTAAACATGGGTTAATTTTAATGCTTTAGAATCTGACACTGTATAGAACAGAATTCATAAATCTTCAAAAAAGATACCTGAAGACGCCTTCGTCTTCTCTTTAACAGCTTCCTAATGTTAGAACGAAACAATTAAAAAATAAGGTAAGCCATATGAATGGAACCGTAGATTGAAAATAATTAAATAAGCATACTATATTTTAATAAAAAAATCGGTACGTGATCAGGTTTGCAATTGTCGACTATTAAAAACGCTCAGCACGCGAACGATTACTAAATTTCAATCGTTATACGCAACAAAGAACGCTCAGCGCACGTACGGTTATTAAACGTACAATCGTTATACGAATTAAAGAACGGTATCCGCGCGTACGTGTATTAAACGTGCAATCGTTAAACGAAGCCAAGAACGCTCCGCGCACGTACGATTATTAAACGTACAATCGTTATACGAAACAAAGAACGCTCCTCGGAAGTACGAATATTAAAAGTACAATCGTTACACGAATCATAAAACGCTATGCGCGCGTTAGAATATTAAACGTACAATCATTACACGAATCATAAAACAATCGTGAGAATCAGAAAACGCTAAGCGCGTGTAGGATTATTGAACGTACAATCGTTGTGCGAATCATAAAACGCTATGCACTATGCGCATGCACGGTTATTAAACGTGCAATCGTTATACGACTTAAAGAACGCTATGCGCGCGTGCGGTTATTAAACGTACAATCGTTGTGCGAATCATAAAACGCTATGTGCGCATATGAATGTTAAACGTAAAATCGTTACACGAATCATAAAACGCTATGCGCGCGTACGAATATTAAACGTACAATCGTTACACGAATCATAAAACGCAAAGCGCGCGTACGAATATTAAACCAAACTCGTACGGATCTTTCTCGTTTGGCTGCGAAAAGAATGCTCTTTTCAATACTGTAATCTGCAAGAAATGTTAATTTGAGGAAGACGAAAAGGTCTTCTCACCGTGGATAGTTTTTCCTCTAGCTCGTTCAGAGCCTCTTCTGCTTGGCGGATACAGCTGCAAGACTGAACAATCACATTCCTCCTGCCAAGTCTCGTCATCATCATAGTCGTCGTATTCGTCTGCGTCTTCCATTTCTAACTGTGAATAAAAGTATTTGTCATTTTTATATCTGTCAGATAGTACGCACGCTGTGATTGGTCAATTTTACGAGCCGTATTCTACAGTATGGCGCGCGAAATTTGACTTGACTGTTCTCCTGAGGCCGTATGACTTTCCAAGTTGAAATGTCTCTCGAAGATTTTGAAAACTTCCTGCAACGTTTCCAGTCAGAGGAAAATAGCGAGGAAGAAAGGCGAAGCGAAGAAGGTCAACCGAGCTTTAAACTCAGATTTTGCAAGCCATTGGAAGGGCAAAACGTCCCTGAAGTGGCGGAGTTAGAGCAACCCGCCGAGCAGGATTCAAGTCAAGAACTTGAACGTTTTATCAGTGCGGAGAAATCTGCCAACACGGTCAAGAAGACGAAAAGTGAATGGAAACGGTTCGAAAATTATTGTCAAGAGCAGACGAGTGGCACATTTCAAATAGACCGTACCTGCCGACGCCCTCGATAAGCTGCTCGGAAAGTTTTTCAAAGACGTCCGCAAGCGTGATGGAGCCGAGTACGAGCCAGACAGCATCCCTTGCATCAAGAGCCCGGTCAAAAACCCGGCCAGCCTGGCAAAGCCTGGCCAGGCCGGGATTTCCGGGTTTTAGGCCGAGCTTACCAGGAAAGTGCGGCCTGGTAAAGCATGGCTAGGCTGGCCATAGCCAAGCTTTTGCGGTAACCCTGGCCACAAAAGCCTGGTTAGCGTGGCCATAGCCAAACTTTTGCAGTAACCCTGGCCACAAAAGTCTGGCTAGCCTGGCCATAGCCAAGCTTTTGTGGTAACCCTGGCCACAAAAGCCTGGCTAGCCTGGCCATAGCCAAGCTTTTGTGGTAACCCTGGCCACAAAAGCCTGCTAGCCTGGCCATAGCCAAGCTTTTGTGGTAACCCTGGCCACAAAAGCCTGGCTAGGCTGGCCATAGCCAAGCTTTTGTGGTAACCCTGGCCACAAAAGTCTGGCTAGCCTGGCCATAGCCAAGCTTTTGCGGTAACCCTGGCCACAAAAGCCTGGCTAGCCTGGCCATAGCCAAGCTTTTGTGGTAACCCTGGCCACAAAAGTCTGGCTTTTCTGGACATGTTATTTACAATTAGGCCAGACTTTGTTGGCAACCCTCAGCCAAAAAGACTGGCTTCCTTCTTGCCAAGCTATTTCTTTCTTTCTTTCCACTCTGCAAAAGCCCAGCATTTTTGGGTGTATTGCCCTGGAAAGACGAGCCTTGTCATCTCTTAGAAAATCGAAAATCATTTATAAATAATTTGTGATTTCTTTCCAACATCTTGTACTGTGTGGTGTAGTGTTGTATTCTACTAGTGTACTTAGATCGTTCGTTTAGTGTAGTGCCATGCAGTCTAAACTGAACATTTCACATCCAAATTCTGCAGGATTTCAATCGCGCTAATATCCTACCAATTCCCTAAATGCGACATAAATTCAGCTTTCTGGGAATATTCCAAGGAATTCTTGGGATTTCTAGTATTCAAATTTCTAAAAGTAAATAATGAGCATTCCGCAACAAAAGCATATTTGCTTACCAAGGTTACTAGATAACAAAGAATTTTATAACACTGAGAAGGATAATCTTTCGGTAGGAAAACAACGAGCAATTCGCTCGTTGTTTTCCTACCGAAGAGTCCATTTTGCATTCCCACCTGATATGTGTTTCATTCTGACCATATATTTCTTTATAAGCCTCGAAAACTTCGCCAGAATGCGATCGCAAAGAACAGAAACCTTCTTGCTTGATTCTGATCGATCACCTTGCGACCGCGCCTCCATTATTATTGAGACCGCAGTTAAACTCTCCAGCGGAATTCGTCGAGAAACCAATAATGTTACGCAAAATTATCCCACGTGACTATTGGCATGTTGTGTCGTTATCCATTCTCGTTTTGGCGCCGTTGTTTTGAATTCTGCTATGGAGGGGGATACTGGACAAAAATGTAATTGTAGTGGTACTGTCGGTACTGCGTGCTGCATTTTATCCTACCACGCGTTGATACCCGAAACTACCCGGTGTGTTGTTATGTCGTACCCGAATGTCGCTTTATCTACGATATAACTGCATATCACTTACGATATTTAATGATCGGGTACGATATAGCAGCACACGGTACGGTGTTATGGCTTAAGCAGTACGATAAAGCGACATATCGGGTACGATATAACAACACACCGGGTATCAACGCGTGGTAGGATATAATGCAGCACACAGTACCGACAGTACCACTACAATTACATTTCTGTCCAGTATCCCCCTCCATAAATATGCTTTTGTTGCGGAATGCTCATTATTTACTTGTAGAAATTTGAATACTAGAAATCCCAAGAATTCCTTGGAATATTCCCAGAAAGCTGAATTTATGTCGCATTTAATTTAGGGAATTGGCGCGATTGAAATCCTGCAGAATTTGGATGTGAAATGTTCAGTTTAGACTGCATGTCACTACACTAAACGAACGGTCTAAGTACACTAGTAGAATACAACACTACACCACCGAGTACAAGATGTTTTACATTTATTCTGATTTTATTCAAAGTTTTCGGTTAGTCTGCACCTGAAAAATTATGAACAACATGTTGACATTTCAATAAAATGCCCATAAATTATTTCTGTATTAAGATTTTACGAACATTCCTGCTTCCAAGTATCAATTTTAACTTCAAATACAGTTGATGATTTAACTTTCAAATGGAATTGTATGCTTTCCGATGGAAAGAAATCACAAATTATTTATAAATGATTTTCGACTTTAAGAGATGACAAGGCTCGTCTTTCCAGGGCATTTATACATCCAAAAATGCTGGGCTTTTGCAGACTGGAAAGAAAGAAAGAAATAGCCTGACACGAAGCTTAAGGAAGCCAGTCTTTTTGGCTGAGGGTTGCCAACAAAGTCTGGCCTAATTGTAAATAAAATGTCCAGAAAAGCCAGACTTTTGTGGCCAGGGTTACCACAAAAGCTTGGCTATGGCCAGGCTAGCCAGGCTTTTGTGGCCAGGGTTACCGCAAAAGCTTGGCTATGGCCAGGCTAGCCAGGCTTTTGTGGCCAGGGTTACCACAAAAGCTTGGCTATGGCCAGGCTAGCCAGACTTTTGTGGCCAGGGTTACCACAAAAGCTTGGCTATGGCCAGCCTAGCCAGGCTTTTGTGGCCAGTGTTACTGCAAAAGTTTGGCTATGGCCACGCTAACCAGGCTTTTGTGGCCAGGGTTACCACAAAAGCTTGGCTATGGCCAGGCTAGCCAGACTTTTGTGGCCAGGGTTACCGCAAAAGCTTGGCTATGGCCAGCCTAACCAGGCTTTACCAGGCCTCACGTTCCTGGTAAGCTCGGCCTAAAACCCGGAAATCCCGGCCTGGCCAGGCTTTGCCAGGCTGGCCGGGTTTTTGACCGGGCTCTTGATGCAAGGGTTTACATTTGTGCTTCAAACGCACAAGATGGCTTCAGATTTTCCTTTTTTGGAACCGGTTTCGGATAAGGGATATGAGAAAATCTAGAGGTATAACAGGCCAGCTGCATCGAGAGCTGAATTCCATTAGCAATATGTAATGTATTCCAATACCCCTACATGTAAGTCTACATCCACTGCTTACATAAACAATAACATCCAAAATATTAAAACCTTAAAAGTTCTGAAACTGTACTTGGTTTTAATATAAAAATCCACCTGGTTTTAATAATTATACAACCATGGCACCCACAGCATTGGCATAAATCCTTCACTAAAATACGAAATCAAAAACAATTTACAAAAGAAAAAAACTTACCCGAGTGGAATTGATTTGATGTCAAATTGAAAACTTGCAAAAAAAATTTGTTGCCACCTTATCTACAACACCAGACACCTGAAAGCAAACAATACATAAAATAAGTCATTAGGATGTCTAGCAAGACAAGTTTCACTGTATGTAACTGAGAAAAATAATGTGAAAAGAACCATGCTTGTTCTTATAATTTAAATCCTGATGTCTTGTTTTCTCTCTGCCCACCATGCTCAACCATTTCACTTGACTTACCCTGAGATAAAAAAAAAATGTTTTCAAGACAGAGAGGCCAAATCAGTTGTGTGCATTTTATATTAAACCAACAAATGTACTAGTGGCACCCTACTCCACAAAAACTGAAATCTTCAATTTAATTTGTCTTAGGTAAGATAAAGGCCATGCTAAGCTAACCAGCCACTCAGTTGCATTAGGCTAAAAAACACAGTCACTAGTTTGTAGTTGGTGACTAAGAAGTCAGGCAAGTGTTGAAATCAACTAAGTCCTACACATGTACAGCAGTTCACAGTCCCACAGTTCTTGACTGTGTATAGGCACTGTTGAAATCAAATGCTACCATGGTACACCGCAGTCCATAATTATATTGACTGTGTGTTTGTGTATTTAGGTATATGCATTAGGTGAATGCAGAAATCTGAGGCAATTTCTGTGGGAATTTCTCTGGTGACATGAGATATTATCTTATATTTGATCATTGATAAGTGTTTTTTTGTTCTAGCTAAAAATAATTTTTGGTAGTGGGTATGACAATCATAAGTTTATTCCTAGTAACTTTGTGTAAACTGACATGTTGACCAAAGAAATGT